>CP092878.1:75580001-75639852 GCA_030710605.1 Cordylochernes scorpioides | reverse complement strand
GATCAATAAATAAACTCATCAAATTACGAAACTATTATAGACACGTAATATTCTTTTTAAAATAAAACAATTTCTACTGCCCTTACTGCAATGGAAAAAATAATGGGAGGGCCTGGCTCATCAGTGGTGAACCCTACCTGCGGTTTCGCCAGTTTAATCTACCATACCGCTGTTATATTGCATTTTTGGAACTTCCTTTTATAGTGATACTGATGCTAGACTCTTCGAATATGTATTTTAGATGAACTGTGGACATAAGCTTTTAGGACAGCAGAATTACATATAATTATAAATATATAATTTTTCCATTGCAGTAAGGGCAGTAGAAATTGTTTTATTTTAAAAAGATTATTACGCGTCTAAAATAGTTTCGTAATTTGATAACAGATGGCGCGCTAGTGCATCGTAAATAAACTCATGGACAAAACTTAAGGAAGTAGAAGGTTTTTGATATCATCGGTCGCTTTTTTTTTTTTTTTTTTGAAGGAGACAAAAGAAATTTTGTCCAAACTTGTTTATTTCGTGTGTCTTCAATAAAGGTCACTGTATCAACACCTGACATTTTTTAAAACTATTTTTTTCACATGTTTAGAGTATTTACTCAAGTTTGTGGCTTTAAATTCGCATTTTTTGATTTCTCAAAAAGTCTCTAGAATCCAAAGATTTTTTTGTCGTAGAGGTACAGCCTGCACCACGATGACGAGGGCCAACAGCCCGAAACCTGTTCGTGGTTGACTTTTCTTTATTTATTAGAAAATTGGGTTGGCCAAATATCAGGGAACAGGTTGAATCAATGTTTGACATCAAAATTAATTAACATTTTTTTTATTTGACATATCGGACGCGATATCCCAGCTCGGGATACTTGCACCTGAATACATTTTAGTAGATTATATACAATTCATTTTATATACAACTCAATAACCGACTAAAAACACAATTAAAACTGAAACGATGGTTTTCTCAAACAGAAGAGAAAATCTAAAATGGATTATTTTAGCAACCTAAATACAATTCATTATATACAACTCAATAACCGACTAAAAACACAATTAAAACTGAAACGATGGTTTTCTCAAACAGAAGAGAAAATCTAAAATGGATTATTTTAGCAACCTATATACAATTCATTATATACAACTCAATAACCGACTAAAAACACAATTAAAACTGAAACGATGATTTTCTCAATCAAAACTATACGCCTTCTATTTTGACCGAAGAGGTGACCTTTATTTTAATAGATCAATATTCCCCCGGCAAAATTTCCATCTATACATACTTGTTGGTTTGCCTACATCTTATTTGTTTGTCTACATCATAAATGTGTTTATACAATCGTTAATTTTTACGTTATAATATCGTAGCCAACCTCTACTAATGATTATATAAAAGGGCGTACCTGGATCTGTAAAAAGAAAAAAAAAATTTTTTTCTTAAAATATTTCGAGAGATTGCTCCCTCTTTATCAATTTATTGCACAGTGAATTTAATTTACAAATTATTGTAGATCATAAGAAAAAATATTTTTCATTGGTCAAAAACAATTATTAATAATAATACATTTAAAAAGTTAATAATAATAATATTACATTAAAAAATTTAATAATAATGATAATAATACACTAAAATATTATGAAATTTAAAGGCTTTTTAGAATGCAGTATTTTATAAAATGTTTTTGAAACAAAATGTAAGGAAATAAAAATAAGAAACAAATGAAGTTGACTGCTATTATTATAAAAAAAATAATTAAGTTAAAAGAGACAAATAAGGTTCGGGGATTTCTTCGTATCTATTTACACTAGCAGGGTCCTTCATTGATGCTATGGCCTCCAGGAACTTCCTTTGGTGTGAGTTCTAGATGCCCTTGTAAATATTGGACTCAAACTCTACTAATGAGTTTGAAAAATCTTTATTCAGACATTAACTACATAGCATTTTTACATAGTAGTATTTACATATGAAAGTATCCATAGCTATATACACATAGGAAGTACATAGTAGAAAAATTTACTTATTCTCGCAGATGGAATGCTCATTTATTTATACATGGATTGAATCTTTCATTTTCAAGTATCCTCACATTTGATAAATGATATTGAGATTGAATTAAAAAGTATAAAATAGGATAGATTTAAGACAACGATAATGTCCCTATTTGCTAGAGAAGAAGTAACACAAGTTGGGGAGAAGAGCTTCTTTATATAAGAGGACGTTATTAGAAAAATTTACATTTTAAAACTCTTTATTCAGACATTAACTACATAGCATTATTTACATGGTAGTATTTACATATGAAAGTATCCATAGTTATATACACACTAGCCGAATGACCCAGGCAACGCCCGGGTTTTACCCGATTAAATGCTTTTATTCAAATACTATTCGTTACAATTATAAATTGGCGCCGTGGATGTCATTCTTGTATAATATATAAATGAGTTTTAAAAATTGTAAAAAAAAAAAAAAATGCAACGGCCGGGAATCGAACCCGGGCCGCCCGCGTGGCAGGCGAGCATTCTACCACTGAACTACCGATGGTTGTAAAAATGGCCATATTTGGGTATTTATTCCATTCACAAAGCAAACGGTGACAGAATTGATTAAGAATTGTTGCTTGATTATGACGCTGATAACTGTATATTATATAGTAAAGTCAGTTTTACCGGTGGCAAAGTTTAGCAAGTATTGCTGAATTTAGAGGCATTGAGAGAGTCTATATTTATCTAATAATGAGTATCTACCGATGAGGGCCATTTGCAGAAACCATTGTATACTGCTTGTTAGGCTGTTGTCTGAATTTTTCAAAACTGGTGTTGTGGTACATTCTATTTCACAAATATTATGATCTATGCGAGGGTGACAAGCAGATTTTTTTTATAGATATGCAACTTTGCGTCGTTATATATTTCCTTACATACCACATCCGCCCATTTCAGCGATGTCAATGCCTTCTGATTGACTGTAATCTTGAAACATTGGCCATTCTAACAACAAATGTCTTCTTGCACAATTTGAATCGAAATCCCAATAACAACTGAGATCTTCCTCTTCTCATATTCATGTCAAAATATTCCTAGTATTTCCATAATCTGTCATGAAACTGTTTGACGAGTAAAAGTAACAAAGCAACTAAAAATAAAAAGAAAAAAGTTTTTTAAATAAAACTCTATTTGTAGAAGTTCTTTCGATCGTATGAATTTGCACTGAAGAAGAGCGAACACACGAAGGCTTGTGCAGATAGGGCTGCAAGTAAAGAAATTCTTCATCTTTGATTTATATAAACCTTGTTGCACTCAGTCATCAAAAAACCGCGGGTGGTGGTCTTACATTTTTCTTATTATCCCTAGTACACGTTGTACAGGCCATGATAACCATGATGGGTAGTTAACAACTGCTTTTACTCTAAGTGCACCACATGTCTACACATGTGAAAAGCAGTTCGACTTCGCACTTACAAATGTGCCAGAGCCCCGTTTGGTTACTTGCACTCGCTGGTGAGGTTGTACTTTTGCAAGAATCGGGGCCCATTGGAGCATTTTTTTAATTAGAAAAAAAGTGCCCAATGCGGGATTCGATCCCGGGTCGTAGCGGACGAAAACTAAAGGTTTAGATCATCTTTCCACCGACCTTACATTTTGAATTCTAAAAGTTAATTCCCACTCATAAAACATATACATCTTATAAATGCTTACCCTAACTTGAGGAAAATACCTGAGAGAGTATTTTAAGTATTTTAGTTTATTTCATGAAACGATGGAATTTCTGAAGAGAAGATATTTTTCTGCTCTCTAGATCACAAAAACACTCTATTGTATTTTTGAATTAAGCAAAAAAGGAAATTTTTCCGAGAAATTTCTTGGTTTTATGATATAACATTTAAGTAAAATATCCTTAAATATGTTATTTTAATGAAAAATATATAATTATAAATATATACGTTGCTGTTGTCGTGTCCAATGAAGAGCCTCAGATGTCTCCATATATCTCTATCACAGCAATGTTCTCTATCTTGGGTGTGTAAAGCTGCTGTTCTGGGTCCATGCCAATTTTATGTTGTTGTTGTCGTGTCCAAAGGAGAGCCTCAGATGTCTCCGTACATCTCTATCACAGCAATGTTTTCTATCTTGGGTGTGTAAAGCTGCTGTTCTCTGTCCATGTCAATTTTCTGTTGTTGTTGTTGTTGTGTCCAATGAAGAGCCTCAGATGTCTCCGTACATCTCTATCACAGCAATGTTCTCTATCTTGGGTGTGTAAAGCTGCTGTTCTGTGTCCTTGTCAATTTTCTGTTGTTGTTGTTGTCATGTCCAATGAAGAGCCTCAGATGTCCCCATACATCTCTATCACAGCAATGTTCTCTATTTTGGGTGTGTAAAGCTGCTGTTCTGGGTCCATGTTAATTTTCTGTTGTTGTTTTCGTGTCCAATTAAGAACCTCAGATGTCTCCATACATCTCTATCACAGCAATGCCCACTATCTTGGGTGTTTAAAGCTGCTGCTCTGTGTCCATGTTAATTTTCTGTTGTTTTAGTTGTTGTTATGTTCAATGAAGAACCTCAGATGTCTCCGTACATCTCTATCACAGCAGTAGCAATGTTCTCTATCTTGGGCGTGTAAAGCTGCTGTTCTGGGTCTATGTCAATTTTCTGTTATTGTTTTCGTACCCAATGAAGAGCCTCAGATGTCTCCGTACATCTCTATCACAGCAATATCCTCTATCTTGGGTGTGTGAAGTTCTAGGTCCATTTGAAATATAAACGTTGTAATATATCGATGAATGTCTGAGATATTGATGACAGCAGCCTTGACTTGTTGGCTCGGTGCGGTGGACGCTGAGGTAATCTTGGCGAGGTACTGGTCCACTCAGGTGTCTGACTCACGGTCTTCTAGTCCTTTCTTCACTCTTCTTTGCCAGCTTGTCTGGAGATTCCAGCCTGTCCTGAGGTAGGCGGCCGCGTCTTCTTATCATTTCTGCAATCTCCTTTACCAACTTGTCTGGAGACTCCAGCTGCCCTTCTGTCCTGAGGTGGGTGGTCTTCTAGGTTCGACCGTTTCTCCAGACATTCAAGAGTCTAGAAGCCTCATTCTTTTCCTTTCCTCTCTCGACTACATCGATCCATTTATTTTCTTGAATTTGAGTACCACATATTACACATTATACCGGAATATATTTATTTTTCCTCAACCAGCCATAGATTGGTGGCTGGCAGTATTCCTGTCCTCTCAGAGCTTCCTTTCTATGGCTAGTCGTTTGATGACATCGTAGGGTCTATCTATTTCTCCTCAACCAGTCATAGGTTGGTGGCTGGCAGTATTCCTGTCCTCTCAGAGCTTCCTTTCTATGGCTAGTCTTTTGATGATATCGTAGGGTGTATCTATTTCTCCTCAACCAGCCATAGGTTGGTGGCTGGCAGTATTCCTGTCCTCTTAGAGCTTCCTTTCTATGGCTAGTCTTTTGATGATATCGTAGGGTCTATCTATTTCTCCTCAATCAGTCATAGGTTGGTGGCTGGCAGTATCCCTGTCCTCTTAGAGCTTCCTTTCTATGGCTAGTCTTTTGATGATATCGTAGGGTCTATCTATTTTTCCTCAACCAGTCATAGGTTGGTAGCTGGCAGTATTCCTGTCCTCTCAGAGCTTCCTTTCTATGGCTAGTCTTTTGATGATATCGAAGGGTCTATCTATTTCTCCGCAACCAGCCATAGGTTGGTGGCTGGCAGTATTCCTGTCCTCTCAGAGCTTCCTTTCTATAGCTAGTCTTTTGATGGTATCGTAGAGTCTATCTATTTCTCCTCAACCAGTCATAGGTTGGAGGCTGGCAGTATTCCTGTCCTCTCAGAGCTTCCTTTTTATGACCAGTCTTTTGATGGTATCGTAGGGTCTATCTATTTCTCCTCAACCAGTCATAGGTTGGTGCCTGGAATTATTCCTGTCCTCTCAGAGCTTCCTTTTTATGAACAGTCTTTTGATGGTATCGTAGGGTCTATCTATTTCTCCTCAACCAGTCATAGGTTGGTGGCTGGCATTATTCCTGTTCCCTCAGAGCTTCTTTTCTATGACCAGTTTTTGATGGTATCGTAGGGTCTATCTATTTCTCCTCAACCAGTCATAGGTTAGTGGCTGGCAGTATTCCTGTTCTCTCAGAGCTTCCTTTCTATGGCTAGTCTTTTGATGATATCGTAGCGTCTATCTATTTCTCCTCAACCAGCCATAGGTTGGTGGCGTGCAGTATTCCTGTTCTCTCAGAGCTTCTTTTCTATGGCTAGTCTTTTGATGATATCGTAGGGTCCATCTATTTCCCTTCAACCAGTCATAGGCTGGTAGCTGGCAGTATTGCTGTCCTCTCAAAGCTTCCTTTCTATAGCTAGACTTTTGATGGTATCGTAGGGTCTATCTATTTCTCCTCAACCAGTCATAGGTTGGTGGCTGGCAGTATTCCTGTCCTCTTAGAGCTTCCTTTCTATGGCTAGTCTTTTGATGATATCGTAGGGTCTATCTATTTTTCCTCAACCAGTCATAGGTTGGTGGCTGGCAGTATTCCTGTCCTCTCAGAGCTTCCTTTCTATGGCTAGTCTTTTGATGATATCGAAGGGTCTATCTATTTCTCCGCAACCAGCCATAGGTTGGTGGCTGGCAGTATTCCTGTCCTCTCAGAGATTCCTTTCTATAGCTAGTCTTTTTATGGTATCGTAGGGTCTATCTATTTCTCCTCAACCAGTCATAGGTTGGTGGCTGGCAGTATTCCTGTTCTCTTAGAGCTTCCTTTCTATGACCAGTCTTTTGACGGTATCGTAGGGTCTATCTATTTCTCCTCAACCAGTCATATGTTGGTGGCTGGCAGTATTCCTGTTCTCTCAGAGCTTCCTTTCTATGGCTAGTCTTTTGATGGTATCGTAGGGTCTATCTATTTCTCCTCAACCAGTCATATGTTGGTGGCTGGCAGTATTCCTGTTCTCTCAGAGCTTCCTTTCTATGGCTAGTCTTTTGATGATATCGAAGCGTCTATCTATTTCTCCTCAACCAGCCATAGGTTGGTGGCGTGCAGTATTCCTGTTCTCTCAGAGCTTCCTTTTTATGGCTAGTCTTTTGATGGTATCGTAGGGTCTATCTATTTCTCCTCAACCAGTCATAGGTTGGTGGCTGGCAGTATTCCTGTTCTTTCAGAGCCTCCTTTCTATGGCTAATATTTTGATGATATCGTAGCGTCTATCTATTTCTCCTCAACCAGCCATAGGTTGGTGGCTGGCAGTAATCCTGTTCTCTTAGAGCTTCCTTTCTATGACCAGTCTTTTGACGGTATCGTAGGGTCTATCTATTTCTCCTCAACCAGTCATAGGTTGGTGGCTGGCAGTATTCCTGTTCTTTCAGAGCTTCCTTTCTATGACCAGTCTTTTGATGGTATCGTAGGGTCCCTCTATTTCTCCTCAACCAGCCATAGGTTGGTGGCGTGCAGTATTCCTGTTCTCTCAGAGCTTCCTTTTTATGGCTAGTCTTTTGATGGTATCGTAGGGTCTATCTATTTCTCCTCAACCAGTCATATGTTGGTGGCTGGCAGTATTCCTGTTCTTTCAGAGCTTCCTTTCTATGACCAGTCTTTTGATGGTATCGTAGGGTCCCTCTATTTCTCCTCAACCAGCCATAGGTTGGTGGCGTGCAGTATTCCTGTTCTCTTAGAGCTTCCTTTCTATGACCAGTCTTTTGACGGTATCGTAGGGTCTATCTATTTCTCCTCAACCAGTCATATGTTGGTGGCTGGCAGTATTCCTGTTCTTTCAGAACTTCCTTTCTATGACCAGTCTTTTGATGGTATCGTAGGGTCCCTCTATTTCTCCTCAACCAGCCATAGGTTGGTGGCTAGCAGTATTCCTGTTCTCTTAGAGCTTCCTTTCTATGACCAGTCTTTTGACGGTATCGTAGGGTCTATCTATTTCTCCTCAACCAGTCATATGTTGGTGGCTGGCAGTATTCCTGTTCTTTCAAAGCTTCCTTTCTATGACCAGTCTTTTGATGGTATCGTAGGGTCCCTCTATTTCTCCTCAACCAGCCATAGGTTGGTGGCGTGCAGTATTCCTGTTCTCTCAGAGCTTCCTTTTTATGGCTAGTCTTTTGATGGTATCGTAGGGTCTATCTATTTCTCCTCAACCAGTCATAGGTTGGTGGCTGGCAGTATTCCTGTTCTCTCAGAGCTTCTTTTCTATGGCCAAACCTTTGATGATATCGTAGGGTCTATCTATTTCCCTTCAACCAGTCATAGGTTGGTGGCTGGCAGTATTCCTGTTCTCTCAGAGCTTCTTTTCTATGGCTAATATTTTGATGATATCGTAGCGTCTATCTATTTCTCCTCAGCCAGCCATAGGTTGGTGGCTGGCAGTAATCCTGTTCTCTTAGAGCTTCCTTTCTATGACCAGTCTTTTGACGGTATCGTAGGGTCTATCTATTTCTCCTCAACCAGTCATATGTTGGTGGCTGGCAGTATTCCTGTTCTCTCAGAGCTTCTTTTCTATGGCTAGTCTTTTGAGGATATCGTAGGGTCCATCTATTTCCCTTCAACCAGTCATAGGCTGGTAGCTGGCAGTATTGCTGTCCTCTCAAAGCTTCCTTTCTATAGCTAGACTTTTGATGGTATCGTAGGGTCTATCTATTTCTCCTCAACCAGTCATAGGTTGGTGGCTGGCAGTATTCCTGTCCTCTTAGAGCTTCCTTTCTATGGCTAGTCTTTTGATGATATCGTAGGGTCTATCTATTTTTCCTCAACCAGTCATAGGTTGGTGGCTGGCAGTATTCCTGTCCTCTCAGAGCTTCCTTTCTATGGCTAGTCTTTTGATGATATCGAAGGGTCTATCTATTTCTCCGCAACCAGCCATAGGTTGGTGGCTGGCAGTATTCCTGTCCTCTCAGAGATTCCTTTCTATAGCTAGTCTTTTTATGGTATCGTAGGGTCTATCTATTTCTCCTCAACCAGTCATAGGTTGGTGGCTGGCAGTATTCCTGTTCTCTTAGAGCTTCCTTTCTATGACCAGTCTTTTGACGGTATCGTAGGGTCTATCTATTTCTCCTCAACCAGTCATATGTTGGTGGCTGGCAGTATTCCTGTTCTCTCAGAGCTTCCTTTCTATGGCTAGTCTTTTGATGGTATCGTAGGGTCTATCTATTTCTCCTCAACCAGTCATATGTTGGTGGCTGGCAGTATTCCTGTTCTCTCAGAGCTTCCTTTCTATGGCTAGTCTTTTGATGATATCGAAGCGTCTATCTATTTCTCCTCAACCAGCCATAGGTTGGTGGCGTGCAGTATTCCTGTTCTCTCAGAGCTTCCTTTTTATGGCTAGTCTTTTGATGGTATCGTAGGGTCTATCTATTTCTCCTCAACCAGTCATAGGTTGGTGGCTGGCAGTATTCCTGTTCTTTCAGAGCCTCCTTTCTATGGCTAATATTTTGATGATATCGTAGCGTCTATCTATTTCTCCTCAACCAGCCATAGGTTGGTGGCTGGCAGTAATCCTGTTCTCTTAGAGCTTCCTTTCTATGACCAGTCTTTTGACGGTATCGTAGGGTCTATCTATTTCTCCTCAACCAGTCATAGGTTGGTGGCTGGCAGTATTCCTGTTCTTTCAGAGCTTCCTTTCTATGACCAGTCTTTTGATGGTATCGTAGGGTCCCTCTATTTCTCCTCAACCAGCCATAGGTTGGTGGCGTGCAGTATTCCTGTTCTCTCAGAGCTTCCTTTTTATGGCTAGTCTTTTGATGGTATCGTAGGGTCTATCTATTTCTCCTCAACCAGTCATATGTTGGTGGCTGGCAGTATTCCTGTTCTTTCAGAGCTTCCTTTCTATGACCAGTCTTTTGATGGTATCGTAGGGTCCCTCTATTTCTCCTCAACCAGCCATAGGTTGGTGGCGTGCAGTATTCCTGTTCTCTTAGAGCTTCCTTTCTATGACCAGTCTTTTGACGGTATCGTAGGGTCTATCTATTTCTCCTCAACCAGTCATATGTTGGTGGCTGGCAGTATTCCTGTTCTTTCAGAACTTCCTTTCTATGACCAGTCTTTTGATGGTATCGTAGGGTCCCTCTATTTCTCCTCAACCAGCCATAGGTTGGTGGCTAGCAGTATTCCTGTTCTCTTAGAGCTTCCTTTCTATGACCAGTCTTTTGACGGTATCGTAGGGTCTATCTATTTCTCCTCAACCAGTCATATGTTGGTGGCTGGCAGTATTCCTGTTCTTTCAAAGCTTCCTTTCTATGACCAGTCTTTTGATGGTATCGTAGGGTCCCTCTATTTCTCCTCAACCAGCCATAGGTTGGTGGCGTGCAGTATTCCTGTTCTCTCAGAGCTTCCTTTTTATGGCTAGTCTTTTGATGGTATCGTAGGGTCTATCTATTTCTCCTCAACCAGTCATAGGTTGGTGGCTGGCAGTATTCCTGTTCTCTCAGAGCTTCTTTTCTATGGCCAAACCTTTGATGATATCGTAGGGTCTATCTATTTCCCTTCAACCAGTCATAGGTTGGTGGCTGGCAGTATTCCTGTTCTCTCAGAGCTTCTTTTCTATGGCTAATATTTTGATGATATCGTAGCGTCTATCTATTTCTCCTCAGCCAGCCATAGGTTGGTGGCTGGCAGTAATCCTGTTCTCTTAGAGCTTCCTTTCTATGACCAGTCTTTTGACGGTATCGTAGGGTCTATCTATTTCTCCTCAACCAGTCATATGTTGGTGGCTGGCAGTATTCCTGTTCTTTCAGAGCTTCCTTTCTATGACCAGTCTTTTGATGGTATCGTAGGGTCCCTCTATTTCTCCTCAACCAGCCATAGGTTGGTGGCGTGCAGTATTCCTGTTCTCTCAGAGCTTCCTTTTTATGGCTAGTCTTTTGATGGTATCGTAGGGTCTATCTATTTCTCCTCAACCAGTCATAGGTTGGTGGCTGGCAGTATTCCTGTTCTCTCAGAGCTTCCTTTTTATGGCTAGTCTTTTGATGGTATCGTAGGGTCTATCTATTTCTCCTCAACCAGTCATAGGTTGGTGGCTGGCAGTATTCCTGTTCTCTTAGAGCTTCCTTTCTATGACCAGTCTTTTGACGGTATCGTAGGGTCTATCTATTTCTCCTCAACCAGTCATATGTTGGTGGCTGGCAGTATTCCTGTTCTTTCAGAGCTTCCTTTCTATGACGAGTCTTTTGATGGTATCGTAGGGTCCCTCTATTTCTCCTCAACCAGCCATAGGTTGGTGGCGTGCAGTATTCCTGTTCTCTCAGAGCTTCCTTTTTATGGCTAGTCTTTTGATGGTATCGTAGGGTCTATCTATTTCTCCTCAACCAGTCATAGGTTGGTGGCTGGCAGTATTCCTGTCCTCTCAGAGCTTCCTTTCTATGGCTAGTCTTTTGATGATATCGTAGGGTCTATCTATTTCTCCTCAATCAGTCATAGGTTGGTGGCTGGCAGTATCCCTGTCCTCTTAGAGCTTCCTTTCTATGGCTAGTCTTTTGATGATATCGTAGGGTCTATCTATTTTTCCTCAACCAGTCATAGGTTGGTGGCTGGCAGTATTCCTGTCCTCTCAGAGCTTCCTTTCTATGGCTAGTCTTTTGATGATATCGAAGGGTCTATCTATTTCTCCGCAACCAGCCATAGGTTGGTGGCTGGCAGTATTCCTGTCCTCTCAGAGCTTCCTTTCTATAGCTAGTCTTTTGATGGTATCGTAGAGTCTATCTATTTCTCCTCAACCAGTCATAGGTTGGAGGTTGGCAGTATTTCTGTCCTCTCAGAGCTTCCTTTTTATGACCAGTCTTTTGATGGTATCGTAGGGTCTATCTATTTCTCCTCAACCAGTCATAGGTTGGTGGCTGGAATTATTCCTGTCCTCTCAGAGCTTCCTTTTTATGAACAGTCTTTTGATGGTATCGTAGGGTCTATCTATTTCTCCTCAACCAGTCATAGGTTGGTGGCTGGCATTATTCCTGTTCTCTCAGAGCTTCTTTTCTATGACCAGTTTTTGATGGTATCGTAGGGTCTATCTATTTCTCCTCAACCAGTCATAGGTTAGTGGCTGGCAGTATTCCTGTTCTCTCAGAGCTTCCTTTCTATGGCTAGTCTTTTGATGATATCGTAGCGTCTATCTATTTCTCCTCAACCAGCCATAGGTTGGTGGCGTGCAGTATTCCTGTTCTCTCAGAGCTTCTTTTCTATGGCTAGTCTTTTGATGATATCGTAGGGTCCATCTATTTCCCTTCAACCAGTCATAGGCTGGTAGCTGGCAGTATTGCTGTCCTCTCAAAGCTTCCTTTCTATAGCTAGACTTTTGATGGTATCGTAGGGTCTATCTATTTCTCCTCAACCAGTCATAGGTTGGTGGCTGGCAGTATTCCTGTCCTCTCAGATCTTCCTATCTATGGCTAGTCTTTTGATGGTATCGTAGGACCTATCTATTTCTCCTCAACCAGCCATAGGTTGGTAGCTGGCAGTATTCCTGTTCTTTCAGAGCTTCCTTTCTATGACCAGTCTTTTGATGGTATCGTAGGGTCTATCTATTTCTCCTCAACCAGTCATAGGTTGGTGGCTGGCAGTATTCCTGTCCTCTCAGAGCTTTCTTTCTATAGCTAGTCTTCTGAAGGTATCGTAGGGTCTATCTATTTCTTCTCAACCAGCCATAGGTTGGTTGCCGGCAGTACTCCTGTCCTCTCAGAGATTCCTTTCTATAGCTAGTCTTTTTATGGTATCGTAGGGTCTATCTATTTCTCCTCAATCAGCCATAGGTTGGTGGCTGGCAGTATTCCTGTTCTCTCAGAGCTTCCTTTCTATGGCTAGTCTTTTGATGGTATCGTAGGGTCTATCTATTTCTCCTCAACCAGTTTTAGGTTGGTGGCTGGCAGTATTCCTGTCCTCTCAGAGCTTCCTTTCTATGGCTAGTCTTTTGATGGTATCGTAGGGTCCCTCTATTTCTCCTCAACCAGCCATACAGTGGTAGCTGGCAGTATTCCTGTTCTCTCAGAGCTTCCTTTCTATGGCTAGTCTTTTGATGGTATCGTAGGGTCTATCTATTTCTCCTCAACCAGTCATATGTTGGTGGCTGGCAGTATTCCTGTTCTCTCTGAGCTTCCTTTCTATGGCTAGTCTTTTGATGATATCGAAGCGTCTATCTATTTCTCCTCAACCAGCCATAGGTTGGTGGCGTGCAGTATTCCTGTTCTCTCAGAGCTTCCTTTTTATGGCTAGTCTTTTGATGGTATCGTAGGGTCTATCTATTTCTCCTCAACCAGTCATAGGTTGGTGGCTGGCAGTATTCCTGTTCTTTCACAGCTTCCTTTCTATGGCTAATATTTTGATGATATCGTAGCGTCTATCTATTTCTCCTCAACCAGCCATAGGTTGGTGGCTGGCAGTAATCCTGTTCTCTTAGAGCTTCCTTTCTATGACCAGTCTTTTGACGGTATCGTAGGGTCTATCTATTTCTCCTCAACCAGTCATATGTTGGTGGCTGGCAGTATTCCTGTTCTCTCAGAGCTTCCTTTTTATGGCTAGTCTTTTGATGGTATCGTAGGGTCTATCTATTTCTCCTCAACCAGTCATATGTTGGTGGCTGGCAGTATTCCTGTTCTTTCAGAGCTTCCTTTCTATGACCAGTCTTTTGATGGTATCGTAGGGTCCCTCTATTTCTCCTCAACCAGCCATAGGTTGGTGGCGTGCAGTATTCCTGTTCTCTTAGAGCTTCCTTTCTATGACCAGTCTTTTGACGGTATCGTAGGGTCTATCTATTTCTCCTCAACCAGTCATATGTTGGTGGCTGGCAGTATTCCTGTTCTTTCAGAGCTTCCTTTCTATGACCAGTCTTTTGATGGTATCGTAGGGTCCCTCTATTTCTCCTCAACCAGCCATAGGTTGGTGGCGTGCAGTATTCCTGTTCTCTCAGAGCTTCCTTTTTATGGCTAGTCTTTTGATGGTATCGTAGGGTCTATCTATTTCTCCTCAACCAGTCATAGGTTGGTGGCTGGCAGTATTCCTGTTCTCTCAGAGCTTCTTTTCTATGGCTAATCTTTTGATGATATTGTAGGGTCTATCTATTTCTCCTCAACCAGCCATAGGTTGGTGGCTGGCAGTAATCCTGTTCTCTTAGAGCTTCCTTTCTATGACCAGTCTTTTGACGGTATCGTAGGGTCTATCTATCTCTCCTCAACCAGTCATATGTTGGTGGCTGGCAGTATTCCTGTTCTTTCAGAGCTTCCTTTATATGACCAGTCTTTTGATGGTATCGTAGGGTCCCTCTATTTCTCCTCACCCAGCCATAGGTTGGTGGCGTGCAGTATTCCTGTTCTCTCAGAGCTTCCTTTTTATGGCTAGTCTTTTGATGGTATCGTAGGGTCTATCTATTTCTCCTCAACCAGTCATAGGTTGGTGGCTGGCAGTATTCCTGTTCTCTTAGAGCTTCCTTTCTATGACCAGTCTTTTGACGGTATCGTAGGGTCTATCTATTTCTCCTCAACCAGTCATATGTTGGTGGCTGGTAGTATTCCTGTTCTTTCAGAGCTTCCTTTCTATGACCAGTCTTTTGATGGTATCGTAGGGTCCCTCTTTTTCTCCTCAACCAGCCATAGGTTGGTGGCGTGCAGTATTCCTGTTCTCTCAGATCTTCCTTTTTATGGCTAGTCTTTTGATGGTATCGTAGGGTCTATCTATTTCTCCTCAACCAGTCATAGGTTGGTGGCTGGCAGTATTCCTGTTCTCTCAGAGCTTCTTTTCTATGGCTAATATTTTGATGATATCGTAGGGTCTATCTATTTCCCTTCAACCAGTCATAGGTTGGTGGCTGGCAGTATTCCTGTCCTCTCAGAGCTTCCTTTCTATGGCTAGTCTTTTGCTGATATCGTAGGGTCTATTTATTTCCCTTCAACCAGCCATAGGTTGGTGGCTGGCAGTATTCCTGTTTTCTCAGAGCTTCCTTTCTATGGCTAGTCTTTTGATGGTATCGTAGGGTCTATCTATTTCTCCTCAACCAATCATAGGTTGGTGGCTGGCAGTATTCCTGTTCTCTCAGAGCTTCTTTTCTATGGCTAGTCTTTTGATGATATCGTAGGGTCTATCTATTTCCCTTCAACCAGTCATAGGTTGGTGGCTGGCAGTATTCCTGTCCTCTCAGAGCTTCCTTTCTATGGCTAGTCTTTTGATGATATCGTAGGGTCTATCTATTTCCCTTCAACCAGCCATAGGTTGGTGGCTGGCAGTATTCTTGTTTTCTCAGAGCTTCCTTTCTATGGCTAGTCTTTTGATGGTATCGTAGGGTCTATCTTTTTCTCCTCAACCAGCCATAGGTTGGTGGCTGGCAGTATTCCTGTCCTCTCAGAGCTTCCTTTCTATGGCTAGTCTCTTGATGGTATCGTAGGGTCTATCTTTTTCTCCTCAACCAGCCATAGGTTGGTGGCTGGCAGTATTCCTGTCCTCTCAGAGCTTCCTTTCTATGGCTAGTCTCTTGATGGTATCGTAGGGTATTCCTTCCAACTATCCCTCCAGTAATACCTTTATCCACTCCAAGAGTCAGACTAGACGTCCTAACATGATGATTCTCCCCATCTCAATCGTCTCCAATAAAACATATTTCCTTGATCATTTTAGGACATCTTCAATACATCTACATTACTCTGTCGATATATATTGTCGCGTGTTTCCCCTCTGGTTCTTTGCGACACACGCTTCTTCTCTTCGTGGTTCACCTACCCGGGCTCCGGTTGCTCCTCCCTGCGGCTTCTCCCCGCAGGCCACCCAATGACGCCCGGAGTTCCACCTCTTTCTCCTGTGGAAACTCCCTTTCCTCTGGCAGTATCTCTCGGCCTTACCACTGGTGGGGGGACACGAGAGACTTACCAGAAGAGTTGTAGCAGCAGCAGTAGTAGTAGCCCGGTGACGATGGCAGTGGCGATCGTAACGACAGGAGACGGCACACAGACTTGAAGCACACTTTTTTTATTGTCATCTCTTACTAACATTAAATCTAAACAAAACAACAGACAACGTGTATTTACATTATCCTACATCCTGGGGCCAACACAAAAGCATATTTACATCCTAACTCCCCAGGAAACGGGACCACAGCAGTCGGCGACTCCCACATCGGCCAGCAAGGGAATCCGGCGAAAGCGCCATCTATAGGCGGAGGTTGAAACCGTTTAGAGGCCTTACACGTAACACTGCCTCCCACTCAAGGCGGATCGTCCCGATCCGGCCTCATCGCCTCCGTCGCCCCGATGTCACGCTCCTCGCTGGTGCCGTTTCTCTTGCCGGAACTGCCCATCTCGCTGGAATCGCCTTTCTAGCAGGAGCCAATCTTTCTCGCTGGAGTCGCCCTTCTCGCCGGGATCGCCTCTCCCGCCGGAGTCGCCTCTTTCTCCAGAGCCGTCCCTCTCCCGCCGGAGCCGTCTCTTTCTCCGGAGCCGTCCCTCTCGCCGGAGCCGCTTCTCCCGCCGGTACCGCTTCTCACGCCGGAACCGCCTCTCACGCCGAGGCACCTCTCATGCCGACTCAGCCTCTTATGCCGACTCCGCTTCTTATAGCGGTACCGCCTTTCGTGCCGGAGGTGCTTCTCATGCCGGCACCGCCTCTTATGCTAGTACCACCTTTCTCGCCGAGACCACCTCTCTCGCCAGTACCATTCATCCCGCCGGGTCTCCTCTCGCCGGTACCGCTTTTCCCGCTGGCACCGTTTCTCTTGCCGGGACCACTCTTCTCGCCGGGACCATTCCTCTCGCCGAGACCACTTCTCTCGCTGGGACCATTCCTTTCGGCGGGACCACTCCCCTTGCCGGGACCTCTCCTTTCGCCGGTACTGCCTCTCTCGCCGGGACCATTCCTCTCGCCGGGACCATCCCTCTCGCCGGGACCGCTTCTCTCGCCGGTACCGCTTCTCTCGCCGGTACCGCCCCTTTCGCCGGTGCCGCTTCTCTCGCCGGTACCGCTTCTCTCGCCGGTACCGCTTCTCTCGCCGTAGCCGTTTTTCTCCCTGGCACCGCTTCTCCCGAGGGCACTGCTTCTCTCGCCGTAGCCGTTTTTCTCCCTGGCACCGCTTCTCCCGAGGGCACTGCTTCTCTCGCCGTAGCCGTTTTTCTCCCTGGCACCGCTTCTCCCGAGGGCACTGCTTCTCTCGCCGTAGCCGTTTTTCTCCCTGGCACCGCTTCTCCCGAGGGCACTGCTTCCCTCGCCGGTACCGCTTTTCTCGATGGGGCCGCTTCATTCGCGGGTCCGCGTGACGCAGATTCAAGGTCTGTCCAGGAGGCTCCTCAATCAGGCCCTCCACTCCACGCAATTCCCCCATGTTTCCCGGCTCGACTTCCAGTCCTCGGGACTCTGCCCGGCCCTCGCTGTCTTCATCCAAAGCGATATTTATCTCTCCCATCTTGCTGTCCAGGGCAGCCAGTTCCCCCTTGAGCTCCACCCTTATCCCCGACAGCATTTTGGCCCATTTCTCCTCTTTTTCCTCTCTTCGCTTCAGCTTCTCTTCCTTTTCTTGTTCTCGTCTCCGCTCTTCCTCCTCCTTTTCACGCTTCAGCTTCTCCTCTTTTTCTTCTCTTCGCTTCAGCTTCTCTTCCCTTTCTTGTTCTCGTCTCCGTTCTTCCTCCTCCTTTTCTTGCTCCCTTTCTTGTCTCATAAGGCCCATGAACTGCTTCAAAAGTTCTTCTGAGGCCATTTTCTCCTCTCTCTCCTTTTCCTTCAGAAGCCATTTCCCCTCCGTTCGGCGCTTTATTCCGTTCCACTTCTCCCGGTGTTCCTGCAGCTTCCGGTCGATTTCGGCCAGCGAGTCCTGCTCAGAAGCCATTCCTTGGCCTCTCACGTCAATGGGCCTTTGTCAGCAACCAACCAAAAAAACCTTTTAATAAAAAGCCCCCTGGTGACCTCCACGAGGAAGAATCCCACTTCTGACACCAGTTGTCGCGTGTTTCCCCTCTGGTTCTTTGCGACACACGCTTCTTCTCTTCGTGGTTCACCTACCCGGGCTCCGGTTGCTCCTCCCTGCGGCTTCTCCCCGCAGGCCACCCAATGACGCCCGGAGTTCCACCTCTTTCTCCTGTGGAAACTCCCTTTCCTCTGGCAGTATCTCTCGGCCTTACCACTGGTGGGGGGACACGAGAGACTTACCAGAAGAGTTGTAGCAGCAGCAGTAGTGGTAGCCCGGTGACGATGGCAGTGGCGATCGTAACGACAGGAGACGGCACACAGACTTGAAGCACACTTTTTTTTATTGTCATCTCTTACTAACATTAAATCTAAACAAAACAACAGACAACGTGTATTTACATTATCCTACATCCTGGGGCCAACACAAAAGCATATTTACATCCAAACTCCCCAGGAAACGGGACCCCAGCAGTCGGCGACTCCCACATCGGCCAGCAAGGGAATCCGGCGAAAGCGCCATCTATAGGCGGAGGTTGAAACCGTTTAGAGGCCTTACACGTAACAATATTTTCATCGCTGTAAGGACAGTCAAAGTTTTATAAAATAAACATTCGTGCTTTTAAATTGCTTTATATTAATTTATGCCTAACTGGCTTTTCCTTATTGTTTGCGGAAGAGCATTGCTCGATGCAATTATTTATATGTAATTCTACTGTCCTAAAAGCTTATGTCCATAGTTTTCTTGAATATCATTTCTGATATTCCACCCTTCATTGTAGCATATATAAGCAGAATGGTTCAATACAGTATTAGAGCTCTGAGAAGCGGTCTGGTAGATTATATTAGCGAAATCACCGAGAGAGTTCACCACTGATGAACCAAGGACTCCCAAAATATTTTTAATCGCAGTAAGGATAGTTGAAATAAGTTTTGTTTATACAAGAAACATCCGTGCTTTTAAATGGTTTCATTTTCCATATATAGATGGCGCTATATTGCTTTGTATTAATTACTCTGTCAGTCCATGATAATCTTCCCATTCGGTGCAAACACCACATCTCGAAAGTTTGTAGATTTAAAATAAATATCCAACGTAAATACCAAAGACTGATTTAGTATACATTCATATTTATTGATTCGAACAGCATCAACAGGAATAAGAGTCCCTCAACAGTTATTTGCATATCGGCCTACTTCATTACTTGAATTGTAGATAGACATTTTGAAGAACGTCTTTTCGAAAGCTTTTTTTCTCACTACTCAATAAACGAATCGTATATATTCAGAGTATATTTATATGATCTACTCTCATAGACAAAACTTAAGGAAGTTGTACCTTTCAGCATGTATATCGGTATTCAGACAATAACTCTGAAAGATATTACAGTGACTTTTATTGAAGATACACGAGATAATTTAGTGTGAACAAAATTGTCTCTGTCTCCTTAAAAAAAAAAAAAAAAAAAACAGACGACCAGCGACATCAAAGACTTTCCATTTCTATTACGATGCACTAGCGCGCCATCTGTTATGAAAATTAGAAACTATTTTAGACGCGTAAGATTCTTTTTTAAATTAAACAATTTCTACTGTCCTTACTGCAATGGAAAAATTAATGGGAGGACCTGTAGTAAGGGCAGTAGAAATTGTTTAATTTCAAAAAGAATCTTACGCGTCTAAAATACTTTCTAATTTTCATAACTTTCCATTTCCTTAAGGTTTGTCCATGAGTGTATTTTGTAAATTTATCTTTTATATTATTTTCATGTTTGTGTCAAAAGGTATATATATTATATATATATTTTTTTCACTTCCCACCTGCTATCTATTTCACGTATTTTTAAACCAATGATTACAATCATGAAGATAGAGGCTGCCTGGCCGGCATTCATAGTTCTTAAAATTAAAGATACTTCGGTCAGTAAATCTTTTTATTATCTCGACGTTTCGATAAAAATCTTTTGTCCTCGTCAGGAACAAATAAAAAATAAAGCATTTTTATTTTTTCCTAACGAGGACAACAGATTTTTGTCGAAATGTCGAAAAAACAAAAATATGTATATATTTAATAGGCTAATCCCTTAATATAATGTTCAAATCTAAAAGCTTGAGGGATGCGTTTCTTTTGCAAATAAATTTATTTCGAGCTTTCGGGCAACGCCCTTCTACAGGAAAATTAAAAATAAAGAAATTTAAAATATATTACACTGAGATTAAGCGAGGCAAATGTATAACAAACTATCTAAAATAAATATCAGAAACAAAGTTTATTGATTTATTCATATGTATCTGACGCACGAGTAGTCTCACCTGTGTTTGTTTCTGATATTTATTTTAGATAGTTTGTTTTACATTTGCCTCGCTTAATCTCAGTGTAATATATTTTTAAAATCTTTATTTTTAATTTTCTTGTAGAAAGGCGTTGCCCGAGAAAGCTCGAAATAAATTTATTTGCAAAAGAAACTCATCCCTCAAGCTTTTAGATTTGAACAATATGTATATATACTGACCGAAAAGAATCTTTAATTCTAAGAGCAATAATTGCAATAGAAATAAATATAACTAAGATTTAAAAAACCACGAGAGGGCTATGCTTCCTTTGACTGTTGAATGCCTTATTAATTTCTTGAGAAACTCCGCCTTTGCCGGTCCCAAGCCGATGAAAAAGAAGGAGGGGGAGCAGTAAACAAGCTCGCTAAAAAACCTAAGCTCAGCTGGCCCGGCTGATAGTACCCTGTAAGGGCTCCTAATCCAGGTATACAGGATGAGCAGCGTTTGTACTCCATGTTAGGAGCGGCTGCACATGGCGTCTGTTCCTCATGTCAGAGGCGGCCATTTCTTTTGGAGCTAAGTCGGCCTGCCGTGCTCCCAGTCTTAATGACAAAGGCAGACGCATTCTACTTTACCCAGTCATGATGATTGTTAAGTCTCAAGCTTTACAAGCTTGACACCCTAATATGATTCAGTAGAGATAAGAAAGAAGAAGAAGATTTATTTAGAAAGTCATCTGAATAGCTTGTTAAAAAACTACGTGATAAAAAATGTAAAATTGCGGGGTGTTTCTTGTTTATCGTAAAACGGTAAGCTAGTTACTCCTCGTCTGGCCTCTTATTAATTTTATTATTCGTCCTTCCCTGTGAGAGTCCTTAGCGTCATCGGCAGTGAGGGTGAAATCATGCCTACACACTTGTTTAAGTGGAACTTCAAAATAAACGTTAACATCTGCCTTATTTTTCTTTAAATAATTGTAAAGCCTTGTATGAACATGGTGACCGCAGGAAGAAAGTGTGTCTTTCAAAAGGGCTCAGCTCCAGCCCATAAGGCAATAAAGACACGTGAATGGCTAACACTTAACGTCCACAACCACTGGAGTTCTGCTATTTGGCCCCTCAGACTGTAACTCTCTCGACTAACTTGTTGTTGAAAGAGATGCGAATGAAGATTTACAACACCACCTAATCTGGCAATGATGTGGTTTACACGGTGATAATCCAAATGGACAAGGGGTTTTCGACACTAAAGCAAATGCTTCATTTCACATTCGCCTCGAGTCTGTCATAGCTATTATTAGAAGATACATTGAATAAATCAAAATTATCTTTTAAATACTATTATAGATTGGAATTTAGCGATGAGTATATTGATATATACAATACGAGGTACAAGGTACAAGGTCACCTCTCCCATCAAAATGTTCTAAAACTAAGCACCATCTATTGACTATCTCCGCAAACTAGCCAAATGGGTCGGTGATAAAGCCATAACATTAGCTTTGTCGCTGACTCAAGACTACTAGTTTAATGAGTAAATGCCTGGAGAAGCGATACTTTTTTTATACACAGTAAGTAGATCATTATTCTCCCGGCAAAATTTCCATATCCATTTTTGCCTTATATTTGGAAAATTTTGAATATCAGATAAATCCCTTGTGTAGAGATCTAATGAAATCTAAGCCCGCCATAGACTTATGAGGGCAATTTTCCTGAAACCATGATCTCCAGTGAGCTTACGAAGTCTCTAAAGCTTGTGTTGTGGGTTTTTCATGGTCACCGCTAGTGTACCGAGACGATCAATAGATGAAGCTCAGTTTTAGCTTCCATTTTTACAAGAGAGGTGGACTTTCATTGTTAACTACTTATGATTCAAGATTCACTTCAATGCATTAATTTTTGCTTCTCTAAAATTAATTCGAAGTTCCATTATAGTTTTATAAATTTATCTGCTTTGTTCCGCATAGGGTTTCATATTTAATATTCCACTTACCTGGATGAGACTTTGTTACAATATGATTTTGGCCTAGAAACATTCTTGCCATAGTTTTAATCAGAATATGAGAAAATTGCTTTCTATGAAGTCTTTTTTTACATAATGCGAATTTTACATAATGAAAATTATCCCGCATGTGTTTCTTTTGAACGAAAAATCAAAATTTATTTTAAGAATAAATAACTATTATTTCTAACCTTAGGGATGAAGTATGAAAAGATGAATTGTGAAGAGTAATGATAAGTTTCCCCATCCCTGAACACTTTTATTTTTCCGTTTATCATTACTCATCACAATTCATCTTTTCATACCTCATCTATAAGGTTAGAAATAATCGTTATTTTTTCTTAAAATAAATTTTGATTTTTCGTTCAATAGAAACACATGCGGGATAATTTTCAAATGTCGTTTTACAATCACAAGCCGCATTATATTGTATTATGATATTTACGAAGCTCTCAATAATTATAATCTTATATTTATTTGCATAAATAACGCGCCTGTGTAAGTGCGTGTATATGGGCCATGAAGTTTTCAACTCGAGCCCATTAGGAATTAAGACTTGATCTTAAGATTAATTGTTTATGACCTCAAAGGTGGAATAAATCCAAAAATACAGCTTTAAAAAAAATCTCAAACTTTCTTTGAGTTACAAATCGAAAATGGTCAAAAATATCACCAGAATAGCGATGCGCTCCTATATGCCTTTCCACAAATTTTGGGAACCTTATTTATATTTTGAAAAAATTAAATATTTATATTTTTGGGAACTTTATATTCAGAATAATTATTTATATGTAAAACAAAAGCATTAACTCACCGTCTGCATATAACAAATTAAACTATTTAGTTAGCTTGTTTTGCAAAAAAAAAAAAAAATATCCTGTTGCTTTTTATATGGTTTATATTGTTGGGGTTCATTTATTTTATTAGGAACTTTGCGATTTGAATTTTAAAAGCTATTTATATTTGCGAGAAACCCTTTAAGATATTTAGTGTCTGAATAAATTCATACTAAAAATGCAAACTGGCTACATAGCCAAACAAAACAAAATTTATCAACAAATCATGTGTTTCCTTATTTAATCTGGGCTTTGTTGCCGTTAATGACAGTTTGCTTTTAACGGTAAATGTAAGCCTAGGTTCCAAATAAATGTTATAAATTAATATAAGCTTTCAAATAAATCATATACCGTAAGTAATTTCCGATTTCGATACTTAAAAAAAAAAGTTTGACCGTTTCAAATTCGGAATTTAAAATACATTTATTCTTTTGAATTTTAATTTGTATAAATGAAAGTACAATGCAAAATTACTAATTACATATTATTATGTTAAGTTTAAATTCTGTGCATTCAAAATATCTCTGTACCATGAATAGAAATTTGAGAGGCGTTGACACTAACTTTGCAAAAATTATTACCGACATTTTAAATTGATACCAGATAGAATACATAAATTGTGATTAATTTATATTTTAAAGAAAAATTAGATGTTTACCCACAATAAAAGTATCTAGTTTGGATCATTTTATTTATTATGATTAACTCCAGACCATGTACTCATTAAATCTAAAAGATAACCCAGTAAAATATATCTATATAAAAATAATTATTTTATTTTAAAAATTTCAGAATATATTTTAAAATACTTAAGTACAGCAGAACTATCTCCTTGTAAAGGACACCCAATTGCAGAGCCAAAGTGTCCTTTAGGGAGAGGTATCTTTTTACCGGAGAGTTTCTTCTTCTTCTTCTTCTTTCTTATCTCCACTCAATCATATTAAGGTATCAAGCTTGTAAAGCTTGAGACTTTTGATGGTGTCTGTTGGGGAAGAGTAGAGCTCATCAATGGATGAGTCAATACAGCAACCATCATGATTGGGTGAAGTAAAATGCATCTGCCTTTGTCATTAAGACTGGGAGCACTACTCAGTAGCAGGCCGACTTAGCTCCAAAAGAAATGGCCGCCTCTGACATGAGGAACAGACGCCATGTGCAGCCGCTCCTAACATGGAGTACAAACGCTGCTCATCCTGTATCCCTGGATTAGGAGCCCTTACAGGGTACTATCAGCCGGGCCAGCTGAGCCCAGGTTTTTTAGTGAGCTTGTTACTGCTCCCCCTCCTCCTTTTTCATCCGGGCTTGGGACCGGCAAAGGCGGAGTTCGGAGAGTTTCTAAATTGTAAAAATGGTAATTTTACAAATGATAACTGTACTTTGTGGAGAGGTGTCCGCTAGCTGGGTATCCACTAAAAGGAGGTTCTACTGTACTTTTAAAAATGTTTCAATTTATTAATACAGTTAAACCTGTCTATAGCCTCCCCTCTTGGGACTCGCCAAATTAGGGTGCTATAGAGAAGGGGTGCTATAAACAGGTCATTTTTAATGTAAAATGTTTACATTTCAATGTTTAAAATCAGGCGCTATAGAGAGGGAGGCACTATTTAGAGGGGGTGCTATAGTCAGGTTCAACTGTGTTAATAAGTTTTCTAGATAAAAAACTTTTCTACAGGTGTTTCTTCCAAATATAAACATTTCAAAATAAAAGTTAAATAAATGTCAAAATTTATTTATTAAATTACTATTTTTTAAATACAGAAACAAAAAGTGCTATCTGCAATGATAGATTGGGAGTTAAAATGTCATCATGTGATCAAGCCACTGGTACAGACAAAGAGAAACTAAAGTACTGTAATAAGTTTTACAAATTTTCATTACTTTAAATACAGGGAGATCTGAAGAGATTTTTAGATCTGAAATTGAACCTAACCAACCTAATATGAAAATTTGACCCAATCATGTTTAAGTAAAAGGCATCTAATTGTGTAACTAAAAGTTGCTGATGGCTTGCGCCATCTGTCGGATAAATATCAACTAATTATTTTTAAGAAAGAAAAAAAAGGCATCTTATTGTGCAACTGAATGTTGCTGATGGCTTGCACCATCTATCGGAATAGATATCAACTATTCTTTGATTTTTAATTATTCCAGAATTGGCCAAATACCCATTCTTGATTAATAATTTATGCACCTTATCCCAGTACAATATCACATTTGTACTATTTTCACATTATTGTTTTTTAATTATTCAAGAATTGGCTAATTAACTATTCTTGATTAAACAAGAAAAGCTAATGAGGTGGCCAACAGCTTGAAACATGTATGTGGTTAGCTTTTCTTGATTAATTAAGAAAGGGTATTTGTCCAATTCTGGAATAATTAAAAATCAATGATTCGTTTATATTTATTACAACAAATAGATAAGTTATCAACTTTTAGTTGTACGATTAGATGTCTTTTTATTAATTTATCCACCTGTTCCTATTACAAATTCACTATTGTACTGTTTTTTTCCAATCATGTTTGTTTGTATGACATACTCTGGCCAATCAAATGTTTTGTATTTGGTCAAATTTCTCCATAACAGCCTGGCATTCATAATTGCCATTATTCTTAATAACATCCATGATGTACATATTGTTGTGCTTAAATTCTCTGAAGGGCCGAAACATAGAGACAATATGCAACAAAGGTTTATTCTCTCAGGTAACAACTGTCTACTAGATAAATAGAGGACTAAACTACTAGGATTATTATTATTTATTTATTATTTTTTGCTTATCCCTAGTACACGTGGTACAGGCCATGATAATCATGGTGGGTAGTTAGCGACTGCTTTTTACTGTAAGCGCACCACATATCTACACATGTGAAAAGCAGTTCGACTTTGCACTTACAAATGCCAGAGCCCTGTTTGGTTACTTGCACTCGCTGGTGGGGTTGGACTTTTGCAAGAATCGGGGGCCATTGGAGCATTTTTTTTTTTTTAAACAGAAAAAAGTGCCCAATGCGGGAATCGAACCCGGGTCCTAGTGGTCGAAAACCAAACGGTTTACCCAGCCTTCCACCGACCCCCCACTAGGATTATAATACTGTAGAACTACCTCCCTGTAAAGAACAACACCTAATTACAGAGCCAAAGTGTCCTTTAGAGAGATGTGTCCTCTTACTGGAGAGTTGCTAAATAGTAAAAATGGTAATTTTGCAAATAAAAACTGCCCTTTGTAGAGAGGTGTTCACTAGAGGGGTGTCTGCTATAGGGAGGTTCTACTGTATTTATAATGAAAACTAAGATGACATGTAAAAAAAGAAGTAACTTAAAAAATCAAATGCATAAATGCAAATTAAATTAGTCAAATTAGAAATAAATAAAATTAAGAATATAGAATGTGCTGTCAAACTAACAATATAGAGAATGTTCCATTTTTAATAGAATGATATTAGTAATTTATTTTAAAATAATTTAAAATGTTCGTAAAACTTGTGGTTTTCTATGTGTACGCCTTGACGTTTATGAAAACGCAACGTTTAGAACCTTCTTCATTAAATAAAAGGTGATAAGACCAAATAAATAGTGTGTGATGTTTCGGTAACAGTGTTACCATCATCAATAAAGCACAATTTGGATTATAGATTATAGCTACAAGAAAAAAAAAAAAAAGACTTAATCCAAATAAATTATGTGTGTAATCCAAATAGTGTGTTAACAGCGTTGTTACCGAAACGTCACATACTATTAATTTATTTGGATTAGGTCTTATCACCTTGTAGTTTTCTCAATCTTCTTGATGTATTAATTTCTCCCTGATATGGTACAATTTGGATTTGGTCTTGTTTAGCTCAAAGTCTTGCAAGCTTCAATTATAGAGGGTTGAGTCAATACAAGATCATATACAAGTGATTGAACTGACGTTTCAGTAACAAGGTTTTTAATAAACACAAGCTCTTCTTCTTCTTTCTTATCTCAAAACCATCATGACTGGGTGAAGTAGAATGTGTCTGCCTTTGTCATTAAGACTGGGAGCACTACTCAGTGGCAGGCTGACTTAACTCCAAAAGATATGGCCGCCTCTGACATGAGGAACAGATGCCATGTACAGCTTCTCCTAACATAGAGTACAAATGCTGCTCATCCATAAACACAAGGTAATAAGACCAAATCCAAATAAATAAATAGTGTGTGATGTTTCTGTAACAACGCTATTACCAAAACGTCACACACTATTTATTTAGAGCTCTTAGAGCTCTAATACTGTATTGGATAATTCTGCTTATATATGCTGCACTGAAGGATGGAATCTCAGAAATGGTTTTCAAGAAAACTATGGACATAAGCTTTTAGGACAGAAGAATTACATTTAAATATCTGCATCGAGCAATGCTCTTCCGCAAACAATAAGTACAAGGCCAGTTAGACATAAATTAATTATAAGGCCATAACTTGCCATCTATATACGTATAAGAAATGGAAGCCTTGAAGCACAAATGTGGTCTTGTAACCTTAAGTTCCTAGTCTAGATTGGTTAGGTACAATTTGTATTATAGATTATAAACACAAGGTAATAAGACCAAATCTAAATAAATAGTGTGGATGTTTTGGTAAGAGCATTGTTACCATCATCAGACAAGAGTACTCAATGAATTAATTTTTTAAAAAACTTTTGTCTGATGATGGTAACAACAGTTTTACCAAAATGTCACACACTACACTCATGGACAAAACTTTGGAAATTTGTACCTTCTAGCATGTATATTGGGATTCAGACAATAACTCTGAAAGATATAACAGTGATCTTCATTGAAGACACACAAAATAACCAAGTGTTAACAAAATTGCCTGTCTCCTTCAAAAAAAAAAAAAAAAAAAAAAACAGATGACCGGCAACAATGTGGTTATATTGTATTGGTGATGAAAACTGTCCTTTGTAGAGAGATGTTCTCTAATGGAGTGTCCTCTCGTGGTGGTAGTTCTACTGTATTGGGGATGGAAACTATCCTTTGTAGAGAGCTGTCCTCTAATGGAGGTTCTGTATTGGGGATGGAAACTATCCTTTGTAGAGAGCTGTCCTCTAATGGAGGTTCTGTATTGGGGATGGAAACTATCCTTTGTAGAGAGCTGTCCTCTAATGGAGGTTCTGTATTGGTGATAGAGACTCATTTGTAGAGATATGTTCTTTAGAGGGAGTGTCCTCTCATGGAGGTTGTTCTACTGTATAAACAAATGAAGTTGACAGTTAGAAGTCCAAAATGCCAGCAGAACCATCAGTCCAGTTTGTGTTCTCCCAAGTTGTGATTGATGCAATAGGATTTCCTCTCAGCTGACTGTGATAGATATAATGACCTCTCCCAGCAGCTCTGCTATTCTCAACTCTCTCTCACAGCCTGGTGTTGAAACAAATAGGTGGAAGTGGATCCAAGAAAGAACCAATTTGTTATGGCCTCCGTCACAACTTGCTAACTTTATAGAAATCTCTATGATAAGAAATCCCAAAGAAAGAGAGAGAGAAACTGAGCCCAATCATTTAACATTCCAGCAAGGAAATGTTGCTGAAACATCACACACAATTTATATACAGTAGAACCTCCATGAGAGGACTCTCACGCTAGTGGATACCTTTCTATAAATGACCGTTTTCATTGCCAAAAATACCATTTTTACTATTTAGCAACTCTCTGATAAGAAGACATCTCCTTCTAAAGGACACTTTGGCTTTGCAACTAGGTGTCCTTTACAGAGAGGTTCTACTATATATACAATCATTTATATAGATAATTACTGTCAACAATTTTATTTGAAACAGTAAAACCTGTATGAAAGGACACTCACGCTAGAGGACACCTCTTTATAAAGGACAGTTTTCATCTCCAAAATTTTTACTATTTAACAACTCTCCGGTAAGAGGACACTTCTCCCTAAAGGACACTTTATCTCTGCAACTCGGTGTCTTTTACAGAGAGGTTGTTCTACTGTATTTGTATTTGGTCTTGGTACCTATGTTTCTAATTTAGGATTCAAATTGTATATTGCCATGATTATAACAATATACACTCATGGACAAAACTTGTGTTGGTCTAATATATATATACAGCCTTGTATTTAAGCCAAAAACAATCCACAGCATGTCTCAATGCTCCATCTCATTAACACTACAATCTATAAATTACACTCATGGTCAAAACTTAAGGAAGTGGGAAGTCTCTGATATCGCTGGTTATCTATATTTTTGAAGGAGACAGAGGTTGTTCACACTTGGTTATCTCGTTTGTCTTCAATAAAGTTGACTGTATATAAACATAAGGTAATAAGACCAAATAAATAAATAGTGTGTGACGTTTCGGTAACAATGCTATTACAGAAAGTCACATACTTTGATACTGTGTATCAAATATCTTTCAGAGTTAATGTCTGAATCCCGATATACATGCTGAAAGGTTCAACTTCCTTAAGTTTTGTCCATGAGTGTATACACACTTAGTTATCTTGTGTCTTCAATAAAGGTCACTGTAATATCTTTTAGAGTTATTGTTGAATCCCGATATGCATGGTAAAAGGTACAACTTCCTTAAGTTTTGTCCATGAGTGTATACACACTTGGTTATTTCGTGTGTCTTCAATAAAGGTCACTGTAATATCTTTCAGAGTTATTGTCTGAATCCCAATATACATGCTGAAAGGTACAACTTCCTTAAGTGTTGTTCATGAGTGTATAACACCTTGGTTCCAAGCAATGTTGCTATATCAACACTATGGGAGGTTGAATCTATGTTAAACCAGCCTATCATTGCCCAACATTTAAACCAATCAATCCTGGCAATTCTCCTCCCAGTCACAATAACAACTCTTTCATCACTGACGTTGTCATCCGACAGATGTTTCAGAAAGTCTGTTCCCACAGATGGCTCACCTATATGTTAATTAGAGGTCCACATGTTTTTTTTATTTTTTTGTTGCAATATTCAGTATATACAGTAAAACCTCCCTGTAAAGGACAACACCTAATTGCGGAGCCAAAGTGTCCTTTAGGGAGAGGTATCCTCTTACTGGAGAGTTGCTAAATACAGTAGAACTACCTCCCTGTAAAGGACAACCCCTAATTGCAGAGCCAAAGTGTCTTTTAGGGAGAGGTGTCCTCTTACCGGAGAGTTTCTAAATACAGTAGAACCTCCCTGTAAAAGACACCTAATTAAAGAGCCAAAGTGTCTTTTAAGGAGAGGTGTCCTCTTACTGGAGAGTTTCTAAATACAGTAGAACCTCCCTGTAAAGGACAGCACCTAATTACAGAGCCAAAGTGTCCTTTAGGGAGAGGTGTCCTCTTACCGGAGAGTTTCTAAATACAGTAGAACCTCCCTGTAAAAGATACCTAATTACAGAGACAAAGTATTCTTTAGGGAGAGGTATCCTCTTACTGGAGAGTTGCCAAATAGCCAAAATGGTAATTTAGACAAATGAAAACTGTCCTTTGTAGAGAGGTGTCATCTAGCGTGAGGGTCCTCTCATTGAGTATGTTCTACTGTATTTGTATTTTTTAAATGTTGAAATGATCTGTTAATTTGATATATAGTATGTATATATAATGAAGAATCAGAGAGTGTTTGGTGAAATTGCTGTTATATTGCACAATATCTCCGTCAGAGATTCAGCTATTACTAAAAAAATGGCCGACACATAGAGACATAATGAGTAGAAAGGAATTAGAAAACATGATGTTGGGAAATATTGAGGGAAAATAGGAAGACCTCCAATGTGAGCTGGCTAGAATGGATCAAGGAAATTGCCGTGAAGTCACTAGATGAACTGAAAGTGATGATCATTGACAGATCAAATTGGAGAATATTTGTCACCATATAGTCACCAAAAGTCAACTTGATGGATGCTTACAACAAAATTTTAAAATATTATAATTTCAAATAAGCGTTTACTTTTCAGAGCAAAAAGTTTCTTTTATATTATCTTCTTTTTTTATTTCTTATCTCCACTCAAACATATTAGGATATCAAGTTGTGACCCTTGATGATGTCTGTTTGACAACCATCATGACTGGGTGAAGTAGAATGCGTATGCCTTTGTCATTAAGACTGGGAGCACTACTCAGTGGCAGGCTGACTCAGCTCCAAAAGAAATAGCCGCCTCTGACATGAGGAACAGACGCCATGTGCAGCTGCTCCTAACATGGAGTACAAACGCTGCTCATCCTGTATCCCTGGAGTCCTTACAGGGTACTATCAGCTGGACCAGCTGAGCCCAGGTTTTTTAGCGAGCTTGTTACTGCTCCCCCTCCTCCTTTTTCATCCGGGCTTGGGACCAGCAAAGGCGGAGTTCTTTTATATTATCAACCCTACAACTTGAGTTTTCATCCTTGGAGATCTTCTTCAGCAGTTTCGATATGATTCTTTCAAAGTACCTTGTCACAGGATTGTGCCTATAAAAACACCTGAGGAAGAACACTCCGAATTCGAAAGCTTACACCGTACTTCATCACATGTGTGTGCTGATTAAATATAAATAGAAACTCGTATTGGAGTAAACCTAAAATCTATATAGTGTATTTTAATCAAATTCATTTATAATAATAATAAAGCACAATTTGGTTTATAGATTATAGCTACAAGAAAATAAGACCTAATCCAAATAAATTTATAGTGTGTGACGTTACGGTATGATAATGGTAACAACACTGTTACCGAAATGTCAACACAATATTAATTTATTTGTATTAGGTCTTATTTTATTGTATTCATTGTCAATATTTAAGGATAGTTTAGGCTGATAGTACCATGTAAGGACTCCAGGGATACAGGATGAGTCTGTACTCCATGTTAGGAGCAGCTGTACATGGCGTCTGTTCCTCATGTCAGAGGCGGCCATTTCTTTTGGAGCTTAGTCTGTGGCCTGCTACTGAGTAGTGCTCCCAGTCTTAATGACAAAGGCATTCTACTTCACCCAGTCATGATGGTTGTCACCATCAAGGGTCACAACTTTATACCTTAATATGTTTGAGTGGAGATAAGAAAGAAGAAGGATAGTTTATGTGATAACCATTTTTACTAAGTAACAAGGATATAATATATGCTCTAATATTAAATAAATATAATATGCACATAAAATCTATATTTTTTAAGTTTCAACATATAAAAGAATAGTAACTCTCCAGAAAGAGGACACCTCTCTGTAAGTGACATTTTGTCTCTGAAACTAGGTGTTGTCCTTTACAGGAGTTAGTTCTACTGTAAAAGATAACAAGACCAAATCAATAAATTGTGTATGAAGTTTAGATAACAACATAATTGCCAACACAGCTGTTCTTGTAACTATGTTTTTTAATATACAGATAAAACCTTCCTGTAAAGGACAACACCTAATTACAGAGCCAAAGTATTCTTTAGGGAGAGGTGTCCTATTACTAGAGAGTTGCTAAATAGTCAAAATGGTAATTTTGTGAATGAAAACTGTCCTTTGTAGAGAGGTGTCCTCTAGCGTTAGTGTCCTCTCATGGAGTATGTCTTCTTGCTTATCTCGACTGGGTGAAGTAGAATGTGTCTGCCTTTGTCATTAAGACTGGGAGCACTACTCAGTGGCAGGCCGACTTAGTTCCAAAAGAAATGGCCTCCTCTGACATGAGGAACAGACGCAATGTGCAGCCACTCCTAACATGGAGTACAAACGCTGCTCATCCTGTATTCCTGGATTAGGAGCCCTTACAGGGTACTATCAGCCGGGCCAGCTGAGCCCAAGTTTTTTAGTGAGCTTGTTACTGCTCCTCCGCCTCCTTTTTCATCCGGGCTTGGGAGCATGTTCTACTGTATAATCCAAATTGTACCTGATCATGTTGAAACTACAGTTGAAATAATAGGGGTCTGTGGAAGGATGGTCTAAGCCGTTGGTTTCTGACCACTACGACCCGGGTTCGATTCCCGCATTGGACACTTTTTTTCTGATTAAATAAAAAAAAATGCTCCAATGGCCCCCGAATCTTGCAGAAGTCCAACCCCACCAGCGAGTGCAAGTAACCAAACAGGGCTCTGGCATATTTGTAAGTGCAAAAGTCGAACTGCTCTTCGCATGTGTAGACATGTACACTTACAGTAAAAGCAGTCGCCTACTTCTACCCACCATGATTATTATCATGGCCTGAACCATGTGTACTAGGGATAAGCAAAACAATAATAATAATAAAAGAAGAAGAAAAAAAAAAAGATTTAAAACTTGGAACCTTAGAATTATGATGTTATAACCAAGTTGTTGTCATAAAATGAGTGTTGACTTGGCTTAGACCTTTTAAAGAAACTGATTCCAAGAAGAAAAATCAAGCATTATAGATTTACAAGAGAGAGAACAGAATATGATAGAGAAATTTATAGTAGATACAAGAAACTATGACCTAATCCATATAATTTAATACTGTGTGACATTTCGGTAACAGCATTGTTACCATCATCAGACAATAGAATAAACATCTTAATCTTTGTCTGATGATGGTAGCAATGTTTATTCTATTGTGTGATGATGATAACAATGCTGTTACCAAAACATCACACACTATTAAATTATATGGATTAGGTCTTATTTTCTTGTAGCTATAATCTATAATCCAAATTGTGCTTTATCACTTATAACATAGTAAACAAAAATAAACTTATTTTCTTACGGTTAGCTCCTATTTTCTTGTGATTTTACACACATATACTCTGTGGGAATAATTGATTAATTAAACTTGAAATATATATATACAGTTAAACCTGTCTATAGTGCACCCTCTTGAGACTCACCAAAATAGGGTGCTATAGAGAGGGGGTGCTATAGACAGGTTTAACTACAACAAAGAAGCTGTTATATATATCCCATTGTATTTATTTGGGACCTTTGATGGATATTTGGTTGTATGTATAGACAATATTGGGGGCAGACAAATATTATATTTACTCTGGCTGTCATCTATCAGCATTGTTTGATAGCAGGTGTCACAGGAACACTCTCCATGATAAGATACACTTTGGATTATAGATTAGAACTACAAGGTCTTCTTCTTTCTTATCTCCACTCAAACATATTAGGGTATCAAGTTGTGACCCTTGATGGTGTCTGTCAACCATCATGACTGGGTGAAGTAGAATGCCTTTGTCATTAAGACTGAGAGCACTACTCAGTGGCAGGCTGACTTAGCTCCAAGAGAAATGGCCGCCTCTGACATGAGGAACAGACGCCATGTGCAGCCGCTCCTAACATGTACAAATGCTGCTCATCCTGTATACCTGGATTAGAAGCCCTTACAGGGTACTATCAGCCGGGCGAGCTGAGCCCAGGTTTTTAGCGAGCTAGTTACTGCTCCCCCTCCTCCTTTTTCATCGGGGCTTGGGACCGGCAAAGGCGGAGTTACTACAAGGTAACAAGACCAAATACAAATAGTGTGTGATGTTACAGTAACAACATTGTTACCATCAGATAAAAGTACTGTATGAGGAAAAAATATCACAGCATGCTTTTAATTAGTTGCTGTTGTCATGTGTGTTAGCAAGATAGCAGATAAGATTTTAGGTTTTCTTAGAAAACTATTTTTTTGTCTTATCTGCTATTTTGTTTACACACTTTATAACAGTAGCTATTTCAAAGCATGCTGCGATAGTTTTTCTCATTCAGTAGTTTACTCTGAGGATGGTAGCAATGCTGTTACCGAAATGTCACTTATTATTTATTTGTATTTGTCTTATTACTTTATAATTCCAATCCCTGGACACTTTTATTTTTCCGTTCATCATTACTCTTTACAATTCATCCTTTCATACTTCATCCCTAAGGATAGGAATAGTCGTTATTTTTCCTTAAAATGATTAAAATTGTGATTTTTCGTTCTGTAAAAAGAAACATTTGTGGTAAAACTTGGTAAATGTTGTTCTTTATACTTTGTATTGATAAAAATGTGTTTTTTTTTTTGTGAAAACTGTCCTTTGTAGAGGGGTGTCCTCTGTTATGGGGAAACCCTACACCCATTCTAGAAGGTCATTTTCCATTGAAATGGTCCATTGTCAAAATGATTTAAAACCTTTTCTCTGATCACAAGGTAATAAGGCCAAATCCAAATAAATAAATAGTGTGTGACGTTTCGGTAACAGCGTTGTTACCATCTTCAGACAAAAGTACTGAATGGGAAATTTTACCACAGCATGTTTTAAATAGTTACTGATATCAATTGTGTAAACAAGATAGCAGATAAGAAGAAGATAGTTTTATGAGAAACACAGAATATTATTCTTAGAATTAAAAGGGGAAAACCCACTTTTTTTTTTTAGATATAATTTAAAGCCTATCTATAAATATCATTTATATTTCCTCTTTCTTCCATTCTTATTACCTTGTGTTTATAATCTATAATCCAAATTGTGCCTTTTCTCTGATATTCTTTACCTCTGGGAAGTTTCTGATTTAGCTTGTCTTCTTCAAGATTCAATCCAATCTTTCTGTCTTTCCTATCCCAGAGCCTAAAATTCAGGCAATATTGATGAGACAAAGGCAGGGATGTACTACTCAGATGGTTTATTTGGTGCAGTGCTGGGATTGTGGTCCAGTCCAGGAAGGTCATTAAATTTGGGGTCTCTCCGGTCCAGTTGTAGGAGGGGCTGGATATTTCTAAATCTCCGGGTCAAAATCCAAACAGGACGAAAATTAATCAATAACAGGCATGTTGTATTTAACACATTGCTGGAAAATGGTGGTCAATGGTCAAATACAATTTATACCCTTTATCTCTGTGGTGCCATTTCTCTTGATTCCTGACAGACATGAACCGGGATTGAATCCCGCCCGCGTTGGACTCTTTGTTTTAATATGTCAATAACCTTCATATATTATTCATAGTTTTTTTTTTTTTTTTTTTTACTTATCCTTTAAAATACATGGGGAGTACCATAGGAGTTAGATACGTAGGTAGGTCCCTCAGAAATGCAAAGGAGATCAGTATATTCATAGTTGTAAATATCATAAACTAGGTTGCTCTTTGTGAGCGAAACCTAATAAAGTAATTTTAGAATGAACGAAGGTGCCATTTCTCTCTCTTCTGATAACTTAAAATAATTAAGATGATATGGCACAATTTGGATTATAGATTATAAACACAAGGTAATAAGACCAAATCCAAATAAATAAATAGTGTGTGACGTTTTGGTAACAGCGTTGTTACCATCTTCAGACAAAAGTACTGAATGAGAAATTTTACCACAGCACGTTTTAAATAGTATTTAAATCAATAATCAACTATTTAAACCATGCTGTGGTAAAATTTCTCATTCAGTACTTTTGTCTGAAGATGGTAACAACGCTGTTACAGAAACGTCACACACTATTTATTTATTCGGATTTGGTCTTATTGCCTAGTGTCTAAAATAATTAAATAAAAAAAAAAAATTGAAATAATTTTTAACGGTCACATGTTGTTGCAGATCCACTGTCTTTTTTTTTGTGTGTGCATTTTAATTTCACATTTTATTTGAAGATAACCAGAGGGAGGCCTTCAAATGTAAGAAAGCCGTGTAAGAAGACGCCCTCCTCCCCCCCCGCGGCGGCGGTGATGTCACCGCCCATGATGCAACTTCCGCCCTCTCGCCCCCCCCACCTTCTCTTTGTTCTTAACTTGTTGTTGTGGTCGACGCCTGCTCGCGTCTTGAGCTCCTAAAGCTCTATCTCTCTCTTTTTGAAGTAATACTTTTCCTGTAATTTTTTGTATCAATTATAAATAAATTTCCCTTCTTCACAGCAATCATTGAGTTGCTATAGTTTTAATTATTTATGCTGGTTACACCGTCCAGTGATACGAATTTCATTGTTCAAAGCTCGACATTTTTTGGCGTCCGCGACAGGACGGTGCAACAGCATATTTTGTAACTCAAAATGAATCGCCTCAAGAAAGGAAGAAGGCCTGTTCGTGGCCAAATCACAAAGCTCATCAACAGTGTTGAAACAGCCCTGAAGAAGCCAGTAGAAGAACTGGACAAGACAGACTTGAGGGTCTCAGCACTACAGCTTGAAGATTTATGTCGAGATCTTCATGAATGGGATGAGAAAGTAACCGAGGCCATGTTGGATGAAGAAGTGACTGAAGAAGAACAGGACAAAGAATATGATGAACGTCTGAGGTACGACAGACTTATCAAAAGGATGAGAGAAGAGTTAGAAAAGGTACTGAATCCGAAGAAAGATGTGTCGCCCCAGCCTGATGAAACATCTTCGGAAACGAGCAACAGTACAAGCCGGAGAAGAGTTCTGCTTCCCAAGAGAAAACTCCCAGAGTTTGGAGGTGATGTACGTGAATGGATCACCTTCTGGTCAAGGTTTGAAGACATCCACAACGACGAGGATCTCTCAGACTCAGATAAGTACCAATATCTTGTAGACTGCATGTTGGAAAATTCCGAAGCTCAGCAACTAGTTCTAAGTTATCCTGTCTCAGGAAAGAATTATGCTTCGGTAATCAAAGATCTTAAAGAAAGATTTGGGCGAGATAACATGCTAATAAAGGTCTATGTTCGAGATCTATTGTGGTTGGTCATCCGAAGTGCACAAGAGAGAAAGGTCAACTTTAAAGATCTTGTGACAAAGTTGAACTCTCAAATTAGGCATTTAAGTATGCTTGGTGTAACTACGGACAAATGTGCCGATATATTGTATCCTGTAGTTGAATCATGTCTACCGGAGGATGTCCTCATCTCATGGCAGCGAAGCAGCGAACCGGAAAGACCTAGAAAGCTTGATGAAATTTCTTCGTCGTGAGGTCAATCAGACTAAGGATAGAGAAATGGCCTACAATAAGCATTCAGATTCCTTAGCTCTGCCTACACCAGGGAAGATAGAAACGAAGAAAAGAAGTTTCAATGCAAGGCGTGAAATTGCTACAACCTCTGGATTTATGCATTCCGACATCTCACCAACACTGCGTGAGAAATTTAAATGCATTTTCTGCGACAATGGTCATCCAAGTCAAGACTGTCGAAAAGGAATGAAAATGGGCATGGACCAGAAAAATGAGAAAATCAAGAGCTACAAGAGATGTTTTAAATGTCTGCTTCCAGGCCACAGAAGCAGGCAATGTAAAAAGAAAGTGCGCTGTGATTTCTGCAAAAGGGATGGGCATTATGCCATCATGTGTAGAGGTGTACGTCATGCTGAAACTGAAATAAAGAGTCCACAACGACCACAGAATTCAACGCCAACTCCAGGTTCGAGTGATGTAGCTACGGTGAACGAGATGTCCAACTGTGTAAGCACCAAAGCATGCCTTGAGACATTATTAGTGAAAGTTTGGGGTCCTAAAGGTAGCAAAGTGGTACGGGCAGTAATTGATAGTGGATCATCCCAATCGTACATTTTGGAACACATTGTAAAGGATTTGGGTGTTCCTATCATGGGAGAAGAAGAGCTTGATCATGAAATATTTGGTGGGATCAGATATACTGATCAACATCGGATCTACTGCCTGACTCTATCAAGTATTGAGAATGATAGATGCATTTCATGTCCGGCATCAGCCACTAATCAAATAGCCAGATGTATAAGAAAGCCTACATTTGGTTCATGGGCCCGCGAACTTGCGTCAAAGAAGATACAGCTCTCAGCATTTAAAGCCGAAAGTGATGAGGTAGAGCTTCTCCTCGGTGCAGACATTAACCCAAAAATAGCTACAGCCAATATGATAAGATTATCGGATGATCTTATTGCTCGAGAAACATTGCTAGGTTGGGTAGTTCAAGGCAAAACGGAAGGAAAATTCCCAGATAAAAATCCTAACCAGGTTCATAACAGTATGCTGATCACATCTTTAATGACACAAGAAATAAAGGTTTCCGATTTATGGTCTCTGGAAAATATTGGAGTCATGGATGACGGGCAAGCAGAGTCAAAGAAAGAGACAGATCAGGCTGTTATGGATAAGTTTCGGACTGAAACAAAGCGATTGGAATCTGGTAGATACGAGGTGCACCTTCCATGGATAGAACCAGCCCAGAAGCTGAAAGAAAATAAAAGCCATGCCGAGAAAAGACTCCGGAAGATGACAGAGGATATAAAGAAAAGAGGCTTTTATCACCATTACAACAAGATATTTGAAGAATGGGAGGAAAATGGGATCATTGAAAGAATCCAGTCAGATCAAGATGATACATTAGAATACTTTCTACCACACCGAGCAGTAGTGAAATCTGGTAGCAGCACGACACCAGTACGACCAGTTTTTGATGCTTCCTGTAAGACAAAGGGTGGATGGTCTCTGAATGATTGTTTGGCGAAGGGACCCAACTTATTGGAGCTCATTCCGGATATCATGCTGAGATTTCGACTTAATAAAATCGGCGTAATAGCAGACATAGAAAAGGCCTTCCTTCAAATATCAGTGGCAAAAGAAGACAGGCAATTTTTGAGATTTCTATGGTGGGAGGACGGCAAGCAAGAGAATCTTCGGATTTATCAACACAAGAGAGTGGTGTTCGGAGTTACATCAAGTCCTTTCCTCCTAGCTGCTACATTGAAGTTACATTTGGAGCAATATGAAAGAGAAGTAATCCCATTGCTAAAATGTATGTACATGGACAACTGCGTCAATAGTGTTACTTCGTTAGAAGAGGCACAAGTCTTTCAACAGCAGTCTATTGACCTGCTCAGCCCAGCAGGATTCAATCTAAGAGAGTGGCAGATGGGTGGCCCCAGCATAGTTAACAGTGAGAATATTTCTGTGCTAGGTATGAAATGGGACACAGCTGATGACACTTTGACAATTTCGGATAAGCTAATGATGACTCCAACCTACAAGTCATTGGATCAAGAGAATGATGCCGAAATAGAAAATCAGACTCATAAATTGACAAAGAGGATTATGCTATCGGAGGCCCATGCGGTGTTTGACCCTCTCGGTTTGTTTTCTCCATTCACCATAGTGCCGAAGATCATCCTACAACAATGTTGGAAGTCTGAGTTGAAATGGGATCAGCCGGTCCCAGAGGACATTGTGAAGAAGTTTGTGGAATGGCAGAGTCAAATTCCCGAATTGTTGTCTGTCAGGATTCCAAGGTGGGTGATGAGAGATGGGTTTGAACAGCCATCACTGCATGTGTTCTGTGATGCGAGTCAAGATGCCTATGCAACCTGCATTTACTTAAGAACAGTGAAAAATGAAGAAGTAAATGTACAACTCGTCGCATCAAAGGCAAGAGTAGCACCCAAAAAGAAACTTACTATTCCGAGATTAGAATTAATGTCATGCCTCATCGGATCCAGATTGACTAAGCACGTCATGAAGATTATATCGGAATCAATTGCAATACCAGAGACAAATATTTGGTTTTGGACGGACTCCTCAACTGCACTTCGTTGGATTCAAAATGAGAAACCGTGGGCAACATTTGTCAGAAACAGAGTCAACGAAATCTGTTCTATTTCGAAGAAAGAGAATTGGCATCATGTGTCAGGGGCAAACAATCCAGCTGACCTTCCATCATGTGGGAGCAGTGTAAAGAAATTGATAGAGCATAAATGGTGGGAGGGACCCTCTTTTCTCTGGGGAGAAGAAGCAAGCTGGAATCAATTTGATCCGATTTTTGATGAAGAAGAAATCAATAAGGAATTGAAGAAGACGGTAAACATCGCTGTCAACAGCACGAAAGATAATTTCATGGACAAACTTGAGAGGTATGGAGATTATCATCGTATAGTACGGATTGTTGCTTATTTACTGCGTTTTAAAAGGAAGACCGTCTCAGATGAATCGCGACCCAGACAACATGATAAGATGTCAAAAGAAATCTCTGTAGAAGAATTTGAAGAAGCTGAAAAGGTAGTATTACGGCATATCCAACTAATAAGTTTTGGGAGAGATGACAAGCGAATAAACAAGCTCAATGCTTTTACAGATGAATATGGACTATATCGAATCAAGAGTCAACTGTATTTTGGAGAAGACGACTATGATACAAGATGCCCAATAGTTCTTCCGGGGGAAAACCAAGTAGTCAAGCTTTTGATTCGAAAAGAGCACGAGATGATGTCCCATGCCGGGATTCAAACAACTCAACAACTGGTGAGACGCCGTTTTTGGATTCTAAAAGGCAAGAGAACCATAAGAAGTATCATCTCTGCATGTGCTACGTGTCGTCGTTACAATTCCAAGAGAGTCCAGACTGAGAGCATTCCAATTCCAGCAACCAGGATCGGATCGACACCAGCATTTGGAGTGATCGGTGTGGATCTAGCTGGACCTTTGACTGAGACCGGTGGAAAGAAAATATGGGTAGTGTTGTACACCTGTGCTGTGTACAGAGCTGTACATTTGGAGCTCACAAAAACAGTGTCTACTGAAGGATTTCTTGACACTTTTCGAAGATTTGTTGCAAGACGTGGTAGACCGAGCATTGTGTACTCTGACAACGGCCTCAATTTTGTCGGATGCAATAACTTATTCAAGAAAGTTAATTGGAATGATGTCCTACGTTATGCCACCGTACAACGTATTAAGTGGAATTTCAACCCCCCAACAGCAGCATTTTGGGGAGGATGGTGGGAACGCCTTGTGGGTCTCATGAAGCAACTGATCCGAAAAGTATTGGGAGACAAAACAGTCTCATATGAAGAACTACAGACTGTGATATGTGAAGTGGAGTCAGCAATGAATTCGAGACCTTTGACCGCGATCAATGAAGAATCTGGCTTGGTACCTATAACACCCGCCAAATTCATGTGTGACAACGCATCATGCTTATTTGTACCTGAAGCGGACATTGTCGACTCTAAGTTCCTGAAAGAAAGTCATGGAAAAGTACAAAAGTTACGCGAGACAATTCGACAAAGATTTAGAAAAGAGTACTTAGGGTTTCTGCGACAAAATACTAGAAACAAGACAAAGTCAATTAAAGAAGGCGATGTTGTACTCATGGAGGTCGATAACAAAAAGCGAACAGAATGGCCAATCGGAGTTATTGAGAAGACCTACCCGGGAAAAGATGGCATTGTTAGAGTCGCTATGATAAAAACTAAGCGTGGAAATTTTTTGCGACCTGTTCAACGGTTGTACTTTCTTGAATCAAGCGAAAACCATTCTAAAGAAGATTTCGGAAAAGGACGTGATCTAGAGAAAGAGAAGATAAATCTTGACACACCAAGTATATCGCAACGGAGCATCCGAGGGAAAGATTCACCTGTTATCACAAGATCAGGAAGAGTTGTCAAGCCGCCTGACAGATATTGATCATAGTGAATCCAGAAGAATAATTACTCCATAATTATTGGTGGGAGTATGTTGCAGATCCACTGTCTTTTTTTTTGTGTGTGCATTTTAATTTCACATTTTATTTGAAGATAACCAGAGGGAGGCCTTCAAATGTAAGAAAGCCGTGTAAGAAGACGCCCTCCTCCCCCCCGCGGCGGCGGTGATGTCACCGCCCATGATGCAACTTCCGCCCTCTCGCCCCCCCCACCTTCTCTTTGTTCTTAACTTGTTGTTGTGGTCGACGCCTGCTCGCGTCTTGAGCTCCTAAAGCTCTATCTCTCTCTTTTTGAAGTAATACTTTTCCTGTAATTTTTTGTATCAATTATAAATAAATTTCCCTTCTTCACAGCAATCATTGAGTTGCTATAGTTTTAATTATTTATGCTGGTTACACCGTCCAGTGATACGAATTTCATTGTTCAAAGCTCGACACATGTAGCATTGGTCGGCTACTTGTTGACACACAACACTATCTTGACGATGACGGGGACTTGGTGATGGGCAAATGAAGGTCTGCCGTTGATTCAAAGAATCTGAAGCTGTGGCAGTCTGAATTAGCTTCAGTTAATGTCGCTCCTAACATGGAGAACAGAAACCTTTGCTCCTGACTTAATATAGATTCAGACACAGGTTGGATGTGCCTGCTGTCAGCACATAATAGTCTTCTTTCTTATATCCACTCAATCATATCAGGGTATCAAGCTTGTAAAGCTTGAGAAACAACCATCATGACTGGGTGAAGTAGAATGCATCTCCCTTTTTCATTAAGACTGGGAGCACTACTTAGTAGCAGGCCACTGACTTAGCTTCAAAAGAAATAGCCATGAGGACACATGAGGAACATACTATGTGCAACCGGTTCTAACATGGAGTACAGACTCATCCTGTATCTCTGAATCAGGAGCCCTTACAGGGTACTATCAGCCAGGCCAGCTGAGCCCAGGTTTTTTAGTGAGCTTGTTACTGCTTTTTCATCCAGGCTTGGGACCGGTGAAGGCGGAGTTTAACATAATAGTGAAATCCCAGTATCATCATTGACATATTGTGGCTTTATATAGGTCTTACTCCATCACCTTGTGTCGATGAAGGGCTGTTGTCAGGAATGGAAATCTAATGCTGCACATGACTGGTACAGAGCAGGAGATACAAGCACTGGTTCTGTCCTCCCAAGAGAACAACAGTCTTTGATTTCCAGACTTATGTCTGGTCATCTACGGGCAATTACTTTTCAGAATGTCATTGCAAGATTTTCCCACTATGTACTAAGTGTCAACCTGCAACCCCAAAACACATCATTGACTGTATTGACTCATCCATTGATGAGCTCTACTCAGCATCCCCAGCCACAGACACCATCTCAAACTCTACAGACTTGATACCCTGATATGATTGTTGAGTGGAGATAAGAAAGAAGAAGACTCTAGCTGAGGGAACAGCTACTGTTCCCTCACCTGGGAACCTGCCTGGTAGGATTCAATTCTCATCAAGGATACAATCTAATGATTCCTAAATGATAAGACGCAATTGGGATTTATAGGTTAGAAGAAACACAAGGTAATAAGACTGTTATGGGTTGATTGTTCAATAAATAATATAAAGAAGCAATTGGCCGCTTGAATTGATTTTAATTAGATTTTTAATTAAGAAACTCTTGATTAGGATTTAAGAGTTTTTATTGAAACCAAAAAGGTTTATTTTGCTGAAGAAGATCTCACCGAAAGCTTTCTTTAATCAAGTTAATAAAAAGAGTGCAGCGTCTAATGATTTTTTGGAATTTTTTCAAATTCTCAATCCTGTGATAGTGAATTCTTTCTACATGCCTAGACATGCACTTGCTGTAAAGGCACTCACTTACTGCCCACCATGATGATACTTGAGCTATGTACTGCCATGTATGATTGGTGAATGCAACCACTGAGGTAAAAATACAGCATGCTGATTTTTTTTTTGTGGCTAATGAACTCAATTCTGTTTGTCTGATTAGGGTCACCAGAAAATGGATAACATAATGGCCACATGCTATAAACAGCTCTCAGGGATGTGTTATGTACAGAATAAAACTTTTTAGTACAGTATAACCTCCCTGTAAAGGACACCTAATTGCAAAGACAAAGTGTCCTTTAGGTAGAGGTGTCCTCTTACCGGAGAGTTGTTAAATAGTAAAAATGGTAATTTTGTAAAAATGAATACTGTCCTTTGTGGGGAGGTGTCTTCTAGCACAAGTGTCCTCTCATGGAGGTTCTACTGTATATAGATGTGCAGACCCAGATGATGTTATGAAACTACCTTTATCTAATTTTGTACAATAATCTTAATCCTATTGCCATCACCTTATCTCTGACAGATAGCCCAGGTGAGATGGTTGCCTAGCTGGAATTTTGCCATGTCATGTACTGCCACCTGACTCCAGGTAGAACATGGTTGAGAGGACACCTCTCTAAGGTAGAACAACCTCCATGAGAGGATACTCTCGCTAGAGGACACCTCTCTATGGTAGAACAACCTCCATGAGAGGACACTCCCACTAGAGGACACCTCTCTATGGTAGAACAACCTCCATGAGAGGATACTCCAGCTAGAGGACACCTCTCTATGGTAGAACAACCTCCATGAGAGGATACTCTCGCTAGAGGACACCTCTCTATGGTAGAACAACCTCCATGAGAGGATACTCCCGCTAGAGGACACCTCTCTATGGTAGAACAACCTCCATGAGAGGATACTCCCGCTAGAGGACACCTCTCTATGGTAGAACAACCTCCATGAGAGGATGCTCCAGCTAGAGGACACCTCTCTATGGTAGAACAACCTCCATGAGAGGATACTCCCACTAGAGGACACCTCTCTATGGTAGAACAACCTCCATGAGAGGATACTCCAGCTAGAGGACACCTCTCTATGGTAGAACAACCTCCATGAGAGGATACTCCCACTAGAGGACACCTCTCTATGGTAGAACAACCTCCATGAGAGGATACTCCAGCTAGAGGACACCTCTCTATGGTAGAACAACCTCCATGAGAGGATACTCCTGCTAGAGGACACCTCTCTATGGTAGAACAACCTCCATGAGAGGATACTCCCGCTAGAGGACACCTCTCTATGGTAGAACAACCTCCATGAGAGGATGCTCCAGCTAGAGGACACCTCTCTATGGTAGAACAACCTCCATGAGAGGATACTCCAGCTAGAGGACACCTCTCTATGGTAGAACAACCTCCATGAGAGGATACTCCCGCTAGAGGACACCTCTCTATGGTAGAACAACCTCCATGAGAGGATGCTCCAGCTAGAGGACACCTCTCTATGGTAGAACAACCTCCATGAGAGGATACTCCAGCTAGAGGACACCTCTCTATGGTAGAACAACCTCCATGAGAGGATACTCTCGCTAGAGGACACCTCTCTATGGTAGAACAACCTCCATGAGAGGATACTCCAGCTAGAGGACACCTCTCTATGGTAGAACAACCTCCATGAGAGGATGCTCCCGCTAGAGGACACCTCTCTATGGTAGAACAACCTCCATGAGAGGATACTCCAGCTAGAGGACACCTCTCTATGGTAGAACAACCTCCATGAGAGGATACTCCCGCTAGAGGACACCTCTCTATGGTAGAACAACCTCCATGAGAGGACATTCCCGCTAGAGGACACCTCTCTATGGTAGAACAACCTCCATGAGAGGACATTCCCGCTAGAGGACACCTCTCTATGGTAGAACAACCTCCATGAGAGGATACTCTCGCTAGAGGACACCTCTCTATGGTAGAACAACCTCCATGAGAGGATACTCTCGCTAGAGGACACCTCTCTATGGTAGAACAACCTCCATGAGAGGATACTCCAGCTAGAGGACACCTCTCTATGGTAGAACAACCTCCATGAGAGGATACTCTCGCTAGAGGACACCTCTCTATGGTAGAACAACCTCCATGAGAGGATACTCCCGCTAGAGGACACCTCTCTATGGTAGAACAACCTCCATGAGAGGATACTCCCGCTAGAGGACACCTCTCTATGGTAGAACAACCTCCATGAGAGGATGCTCCCGCTAGAGGACACCTCTCTATGGTAGAACAACCTCCATGAGAGGACATTCCCGCTAGAGGACACCTCTCTATGGTAGAACAACCTCCATGAGAGGATACTCTCGCTAGAGGACACCTCTCCACAAAGGACAGTTTTCATTTACAAAATTACCATTTTTACTATTTAGCAAATCTCCGGTAAGAGATCACCTCACTCTAAAGGACACTTTGGCTCTGCAATTAGGTGTCCTTTATTTCTAATCAATAATCCAAATTGTGCCTCATCATAAAAGTACTTTCTCTGATGATGGTAATAATGCTGAAATATTCGCAAATAAATCTTTTAATCAATCCAATATATGCCTTTTTATTATCTAAATATTTGATAAGGCACAATTTGGATTATAGATTATAAATACAAGGTAATAAGACCTATTCCAAATAATTTAATAGTGTGTGACATTTCGGTAACAGCATTGTTACTGTTTAAAGTTTATATGTTAATTTTGTAATTATTCTTATTTTTTAATTCATAGAAGCATTTTTCTGGCAGACATATTCATTTTTTATCATCATAATTTTTTATATTATTATTATTATTATTTTTTAGTTAGTTAGTTATCAAATCATTTGGAATTGTAGTTTATTTTTTGTTTTGTTGTGTTCCTTTTTAACCAATAAAATATATAGAACTAAGGTGTAATATTCAATTCAAGCATATGGAACCAACATCGATTTATTTTTTAAAACAAAGCAAAACCATAAGCTTATATAACTTTCACTTTTTCATTCAGTTACCATCATCAGACAAAAGAATAATAATAAAAAATGATTTAAATATGGATTGCTGTATATTCAGAACTACATGTCTAAGTAAAGCATAATGCACAATTTGGATTATAGATTATAAACACAAGATAATAAGACCAAATCCAAATAAATAAATAGTGTGTATATATACACTATTTATTTATTTGGATTTGGTCTTATTACCTTGTGTCTTAATAAAGCAGTTCAATTTATGTTAGGGACCTGGCGAGACAGGGTAAAAGTTGTTTGTAATGGGATAAAGTGCCGACCTTGTGGGAAACAAACCAGTTGTGAAATAATTACCTTCCAGTCTACCTTCCACCATTATCCTGTCTGGGTTATTGGACCATTCTTGTGATACAACAGTCCTTGATGCAGCGGCTGAGCAATGCCAGCATGATGGCAGGACTCTTGAGAACAAAATTATATTTTATCTTTGTAAAACGACATTTAAAAATTATCCTGCATGCGTTTCTTTTGAACAAAAAATCAAAATTTATTTTATAAGGAGAATATAACAATTATTTCTAACCTCAGGGATGAAGTATGAAAGGATTCCTATCCCTGGACACTTTATTTTTCCATTTATAATTACTCTTCACAATTCATCTTTTCATACTTCATCCCTAAGGTTAGAAATAATCGTTATTTCTCCTTAAAATAAATTTCGATTTTTCGTTCAAAAGAAACACATGCGGGATAATTTTCAAATGTCATTCCACAATCATTAGCCGCATTATGTTGTATTATAGTTTATCTTTGCCAAATACAGTAGAACCTTCCTGTAAAGGACATCTAGTTACAGAGCCAAAGTGTCCTTTAGAGAGAGGTGTCTTCTTACTGGAAAGTTGCTAACTAGTAAAAATAGTAATTTTGGGGATGAAAACTGTCCTTTGTAGAGAGTGTCCTCTAGAGGGAGTATCTTCTCATGGAAGTTCTACTGTATATGGAAAATTTATACAATGGACTTTCAAGGTAATAAGGCAAATAAATCCAAATAAATAATTAGCGTGTAACCACGCTGATACTGAAACATTACACTATTTATTTATTTGGATTTATTTGTCTTATTACCTTATGTTTCTGATCTATTGTGATATAATCCAAGTTGTACCCTATCATGGATGTGGTCTTATTACCTTGTAGCTATAATCCAAATTGTACCTTATCAATTTTGATAGACTTCAATAGACTATAAAGTTATTCTTCCTATGAGCTGAAGAAAATGAATTCCAAAGTGAATATCAAGGATATTACTAGGCCATTATTTGAGGATTCTATTTTAGAGTTCATGTTAACAACGCTGTTGCCGAAACGTCACACACTATTTATTTATTTGAATTTAGTCTTATTACCTTGTGTTTATGAAAATTCGAAACTATTATAGATGCGTATGATTCTTTTTAAAAATTAAACAATGGTAGATTAAACTGACGAAACTGCTGGGAGGGTTCACCACTGATGAGCACTTAATTTTTTCATTGCAGTAAGGGCAGTAGAAATTATTTAATTTTTAAAAAGAATCATACGTGTCTATAATAGTTTAAAATTTTCATAACAGATGGTGTGCTAATGTGTAATATTACCTTAGGTTTATAATATATAATCCAAACTGTACCTTATTACAATGGAACCTAATTCTAACAGCCTCTTTTATAACAACAATTTGTTTATAACATCATAGTTCTCAATTCCCAAGTTTCTAGGTCTAAGTTGCTTAAGCTGTAGGTATAATAACATAAAATCTTTTTTTTTTTAAGTAACATTGATATAATGAGGCTTGACACAGTAGAACCTCCATGAGAGGACACCTCTCTACAAAGGACAGTTTATATCAACAAATTTTCCATTTTGTACTAATTAGCAACTCTTTGGTAAGAGGATACCTCAACTAAGGAACATTTTAGCTTTTCAACTAGGTGTCCTTTGCAGAAAAGTTCTAGGTGTTATTAAATTCATTGATAAGTATTTTAATAGATTTTGACCAGATGGCCAAGTGTATGTAAACAAGTTGCCATCATCAGAAATAATTATGAAAGTGACAATTAGTACAAAACTGAAACTGTACTGGGATCAGATGGATAAATTAAGAAAAAAAAAAAAGCTTCTTCTGATTATGTAACTAAAATATAAATATAAATATAAACTAATCGTAGATTTTTTTATTTTCCAAATTTGAACAAATACCATTTCTTGATTAATCAAGAAAAGCTAACCACATATGCATTTGGGGCTGTTGGCCCTCATTTTTCAGGATGCCCCAAAGACCAACGTTTTGGTCATTAAGGTACAGCTTGCACTGTACTGATGAGAGCCAACAGCCTGAAACGTGTACGTGGTTAGCTTTTCTTGATTAATCAAGAAATGGTATTTAGCCAATTCTGGAATAATTAAAAAAAACAACAATATGTTGATATTTAGTTTGAAAGAATACTCAAGCCACCAGCAACTTTTAGTTGTATGATCAGAAGATGCCTTTTTTTTCTTAGTTAAGAAAGTTTCTGGGTATCTTTTAGCTGCAGTGAATAGTAGTTTAGAGACAGGAGCACTACAGTACCACTCTCCCAATATGGCTGTCGGTTATTCCCATCCACAATACGTAACTAATCTGGCTGAAATTTTAACAGTATATAGAGTTCAATCTGAAAACACTTATAGGCAAATTTTCAGGCTTCTTCTGGCCTTCAGGTCTCGAAAATCTTTGGAGTTATTAACAAATTTACCTATTTCATTCAAACCAGCCCCTCATTGCGGCAATTGAAAGAAGTAAAGTTGGGGAAGATGGGTGGAATCCAGCTGCGGGAGGATGGGCCCCCCACAGCGCGACGACACAAGTGACATAAGACGTGATGACGGCGTAGGGGCAAGAAATCACTTGCTATCATCAAATATATCGATTTATGTATATATCAGATATATTCATATAAAAATCAAAATAATATAATGAGATGCATGGGGACATCTGAGGCTCTTCATTGGACACGACAACAACAACAGAAAAATGACATGGACCCAGAACAGCAGCTTTACACACCCAAGATAGAGAACGACTGCTGTGATAGAGATGTATGGAGACATCTAAGGCTCTTCATTGGACACGACAACAACAACAGAAAAATGACATTTATATTTTTATATTTTTAAAACACACACAGGGGAAATGCTTTAGGATAAAACCCGGGTCATTCAGCTAGTAGTTATGTGTTGTGGCAGAGCAATGCACCTCACAGTACAGAGTCTCATCAGCCACCCTCTGGCCGGGGTGTTTGAGGTGGATGTGGAGCCTGGCACCACTGTCTTCCAGCTTATCGAGCAGCTCTGCTCCTTACGCAAGGTGTCCTCGGTGCCCTCAGACCTGTGCATCTGTAACCTCACCCACGAACCCCTGCCCATCCATGCCACGCTGGAGTCTCAGGGACTGGAGGACAATGACATGATCTACCTCAGTCATATCCGTGAGTCCCCCCTACCTCTCTTGCTTACATGTTTTTTTTTTAAATTATTATCCCAATTACACGTGGTGGTATCTTGTTCAATCCATGGAAAGTGGGGGTGGTGCCATTGCCCCGTTAGTCAGCCACATTTCCCTGTAGGCCTTCACCGTTACCTTAGCAGCTCAGGGCTCACGACACTGTACTACAGGGCAGTCCCTTACTTGTGCTGTTTCTTCCATGTAGAGGAGGACTTCTGGGCAGGAGTACATGTGCTACAGGCTAATATAATCATGGTGTGTAGACGTTGGCGACTACTTTTACTGTAAGTGTACCACATATATACTACATCTGTGAAAGCAGTTCGACTTTTGCACTTACAAATGTGCCAGAGCCTTGTTTGATTACTTGTACACATTGGTGGGGTTGGACTTTTCAAGAATCAGGAACCATTGGAGCATTTTCCTTTAAATTAGAAAAACGTGCCCAATGTGGGATTTGATCCCGGGTTGTAGTGGCCACAAACCAATGGGTTAGACCATCCTTCCACCGACCCCCTTGCATACATGTGGAGCCTGACAACCACTGTAGCTAAACACAGAGAAAGAGCATGTTTTACAATCATGGAAACAACTTAAGGAATTGGAAGGTCTTTGATTTCGCCAGTCATTTATTTATTTATTTTTTAAGGAGACGAGGCAATTTTGTTCACACTTGGTTATCTTGTGTATCTTCAATAAAGGTCACTGTAATATCTTTTAGAGTTATTGTCTGAATCCCAATATACATGGTAAAAGGAACAACTTCCTTAAGTTTTGTCCGTGAGTTCCCTTCCTAAATTACACCTTTACAAAGTTGGATTGTGTGTTAGAGACATAGGTGTAAGTATACTTATTGTAAAAGTCTTCTTCCTCTTTCTTATCTCCAACCATAATGCTGGGTGAAGTAGAATGTGTCTGCCTTTGTCATTAAGACTGGGAGCACTACTCAGTGGCAGGCCACTGACTTAGCTTCAAAAGATATGGCCGCCTCTGACATGAGGAACCGACGCGATATACAGCCGCTCCTAACATGGAGTACATCCTGTATCCCTGGAGCCCTTACAGGGTACTATCAGCCGGGCCAGCTGAGCCCAGGTTTTTTAGTGAGCTTGTTACTGCTCCCCCTCCATCTTTTTCATCCGGGCTTGGGACCGGCAAAGGAGGAGTTTCAGTACAAGTAGTCATAATAAACCCATGATCATCATGGCCAAATTAATTCCAGACTTCTTTCTCTATACCCTTTATTTACTAAGGAGGGCAGCTTAGGGGTGTTTAGGAAACCTATGGGGGCATTAGTTTATAGTTCTATGTAGAGGTGTATACATGGAATTATAAGAACATTTCCTAATGTGAAAAAATAGTACAAATGTGACATTGTACTGGGATAAGGTGGATAAATTAAGAAAAAGACATCTCCTTATTGCGTAACTGAAATTTGCTGATGGCTTGCGCCATCTATCGGAATAATTATCAACTATTCTGTTGGTTTTTTAAAAATTATTCTGGAATAATCAGCAATAGATCAGCAACTTCCAGTTGCCCAATAAGGAGATGCCTCAATTTTTTAATGTTTTTCTTTTTTTCAAAAGAGAAAGCTTTCAGACATTTGTTGTCTGTTCACTGGTATTTCTATATCATGTTGTTGTTGTTTCTTATCCCCTTGTGTGCAAAGATTAGACAAATTCTATATCACACATATATATAAGATATGTATCTTATTTATTGTCACATATGATATGTCTCTAGAGAAGGACAATAAAGGTGTTAGAAAGCTTTCCCTATTAAATATAGAACATAATATAGTGCAACTTTCAGTTACACGATAAGGAGATGCCCTTTTCTTAATTTATGCACCTAATCCCAGTACAATGTCACATATATACTATATTTCACATTGTGTCGCGGTCTCACGCAATTCTGGCTTTAACTACCCGTTTCAAGGATGCCTGAATGACCAGTTTTTTTGGTCGTTGAGGTACAGCTTGCACCACGCTGATGAGGGCCAACAGCCCGAAACGCGTCCGTGGTTAGCTTTTCTTGATTCATCAAGAATGGGTATTTGGCCAATTCTGGAATAATTAATGGCGCAAGCCATCAGCAACTTTCAGTTGCACAATAAGGAGATGCCTTTTTCTTAATAATATAGTAAGTAAAATTGTTGACAGTAATTATCAATATAAATGCAAGGTAATAAGACCAAATCCAAATAAATAAATAGTGTGTGACATTTCAGTAACAGTGTTGTTACCATCTTCAGACAAAAATACTGAATGAGAAATTTTACCGCAGCATGTTTTAAATAGTTACTGTTATCAAGTGTGTGTCCAGAAAAATAGCTACCTCAGTGGTAGATTGCTTCTGTTAAGTTTGCAAATTTGCATTTTTCTTATCCATGAAAGTGGAGCATTGTTCAAGATGGTACAGTAGAACCTTCTTTTGAGTAGACACCTCTATATTAAACAATTATAAAGGTTTTCGGATATGAGTTTATTTTATTAAAACCGTATCAAGCTTTCAGTTATCTCTGCCCATCTACAGGAGAACTTATATAATGAATAAAACACTACCTGATGCAATTATACCTCTATATACAGGACAGTTTTCATCGCACAAATTATCATTTTAACCAATCAGCTGTTCTCCAGTAGGAGGATACCTTGACAGAGCTAAAGTGTCTTTTAGAGAGAGCAGCTAAATGGTGACGAGGGTTATGATAAGGCACAATTTGGATTATAGAATAAAACACAAGGTCTTCTTCTTCTTTCTTATCTCTACTCAAATCACACTAAGGTATCAAGCCTGTAAAGGAAACACAAGGTAATAAGACCAAATCCAAATAAATAAATAGTGTGTGACGTTTCGGTAACAGTGTTGTTACCATCTTCAGACAAAAGTACTGAATCTGTCCCTATTCATGGATGCGATCTCACTACCGCCCTGTGCAGAAGCTTTTGCCTGCAGCACATTTGGATTTGGTATTATTACCTGGTAAAGAGAGTTATTTGGTTGATGAAGATTGATCATTGTATAGAGGTAGGTGTTTGCTCGGGGGTCGGTGGAAGGATGGTCTAAACCGTTGGTTTCCGACCACTACGACCCGGGTTCAATTCCCGCATTTGGCACTTTTTTCTGATTAAAAAATTCTCCAATGGCCCCCGATTCTTGCCAAATTCCAACCCCACCAGCGAGTGCAAGTAACCAAACGGGGCTCTGGCACATTTGTAAGTACAAAGTCAAACTGCTTTTTACATGTGTAGACATGCAGTGCACTTACAGTAAAAGCAGTCACCTACTTCTATCCACCATGATTATCATGGCCTGTACCACGTGTACTAGGGATAAGCAAAAAAAAAAGTGTTTGCTGGCAGAGTGGCCTCTATTATAAGCCTGACCAGGAATAAGCAGTGAGTCAGGCTGCTGGAGAGACTTATGTTGGATGTACAGGAGAAGCTGAGGTGCCGTCTCCAGCGGTGCGGTGGCTCTACATCGCTGTCTCAGCCATGGCCATCGGACTGGGGGGCATTATTGCCATCACTGTGTTACTGCTGCTCAAGTCTACCACAGTGCCGATTGATGTGAGCATTTCCTGTACTGTCTCTTCTTACTCCTGTACACTTTGGTAGAGTGTAGACACGCACTCATTACTGGACTAACACACTATGGTACACTTTGGTACAGTGTCTTTGTAGACACACTATTGAACTAATACACTATGGTACACTTTGTTAAAATGTTCTGTAAACAGACATACACTACTGGACTAACACACTACGGTACACTTTTTAAGTACAGTGTAGACACATACACTAATAGGCTCACACACTACTGTACAGATTGGTCATCTCTGTAGACAAAATACTGGACAAAGACACTCCTGCACAGACTGGTCATCTCTGTAGGCACACACACACACTACTGTAAATGTATGATACTAGTGATAGACTAAATGATAAAGCACAATTTGGATTATAGATTATATATAAACACAAGGTAATAAGAACAAATTCATATAAATAGTGTATGACATTTCGGTAATGACGTTGTTACCATCTTCAGACAAAATTACTGAAGATGGTAACAATACTGTTACGGAAACGTCACACACCATTTATATGGATTTGGTCTTATTACCTTATGTTGATAGACAATGAGTAGAGAAAAAGTTAAAAAGATCCATCAAACTACAAGTTTTACTACAGAACAAGTCTAGTCTTCTTCTTCTTCTTTCTTATCTCCACTCAATCATATTAGGGTATCAAGCTTGTAAAGTTTGAGGTCATGTCTAGGTGAAGTAGAATGTGTTTGTCATTAAGATTGGGAGAACTACTCAGTGGCAGGCCGACTTAGCTCCAGAAGAAATGGCCGCCTATGACATGAGGAACAGATGCCATATGCAGCCGCTCCTAACTTGGAGTACAAACGCTGCTCATCCTGTATCCCTGGATTAGGAGCCCTTACAGGGTACTATCAGCCGGGCCAGCTGAACCCAGATTTTTTAGTGAGCTTGTTACTGCTCCCCCTCCTCCTTTTTCATCCGGGCTTGGGACCGGCAAAGGCGGAGTTTCAAGTCTAGTTATTGTGGATCAAAGATGAGATATTGATGAGACTGAGGAAGGGATGTAATACTCAGTTTAATTAAAGACTGCAGTATCATGGTGGGCTATGGTCACCAGGGCCCAGTGCTGGGTTCATGGTCCGGTCTGTCGTTGTTGTCTCGTCGGTGTGCCGTAGGAGGGGTTGTAGCTGTGACATCTTTTGTTCGCCAGTCAAGGAGAAAAAAATATAAATAAAAATAGGACGAAGGTTAAACGATACAACCATTGCTGCAAAACGGTGGTCAATGGTCAAATACAATTTATACCTGTCATCTCTGTGATGCTGTTTCTCTGATTAAATAATTAATTAAAAATAAACAAAAATATAATAATTTGTACTGCTCCTGTGTACCATCGGTCTGCTACTTGTTGATGCACAACAATATGCCTCATTGTGCCGGAATCTACAAACTGTGACATAGCACTGATGCAATCTACATGACACGGCTGAACACATAAATCACATCACCTACACTTCCAATGTCTGCCGATGTTTTGCCCAATTTCACCAATAGGTAAGCTGATACCTTTTGTACCTAGAGTAATGTGATTAGAGTTTTTTCCTTATCTCTCACACACACCTGGTGCTCACCATGATTATCATGGTGGGTTGTTAGCAAATACTTTTAATATGTGTGCACCACATTGTCTAAACATATAGAAATCAGAAATGATACAATTAGGATTATAGATAAGAAACACAAAATAATATAAATTGTGTGATGTTTCAGTAACAGTGGTATTACCATCATCACACTATTTATTTATTTGGTCTTGTTACCTCGTGGTCTTTAGGAAAAATTACCCAATGTGTGGAATTCTATCCCAGGGTGAGGCTGTCGAAAATTGAAGGTTTATTTATATCTCTCATTCCTTCCTCCCAAGTTGATTAGAGCAAAGTTTTTAATTACTTTATAAATGTTCTGGTCTTCTACGGGCACTGACCTTCCTGAGTGGTTGCAAGGACACTATGTACTAAGTGTCAACCTGCAAGAGAGTGTCCTCTCATGGAGTATGTTCTACTGTAGAGAGGTGTCCTCTTGTGGGAGTGTCCTCTCATGGAGGTTCTACTGTAGAGAGGTGTCCTCTAGTGGGAGTGTCCTCTCATGGAGGTTCTACTGTAGAGAGGTGTCCTCTAGCGTGAGTGCCCTCATGGAGTATGTTCTACTGTAGAGAGGTGTCTTCTAGCATGAGTCCTCTCATGGAAGTTCTACTGTAGAGAGGTGTCCTCTAGCGTGAGTGCCCTCATGGAGTATGTTCTACTGTAGAGATGTGTCTTCTAGCATGAGTCCTCTCATGGAAGTTCTACTGTAGAGAGGTGTCCTCTAGCGTGAGTGCCCTCATGGAGTATGTTCTACTGTAGAGAGGTGTCTTCTAGCATGAGTCCTCTCATGGAGGTTGTTCTACTGTAGAGAGGTGTCTTCTAGCATGAGTCCTCTCATGGAAGTTCTACTGTAGAGAGGTGTCCTCTAGCGTGAGTGCCCTCATGGAGTATGTTCTACTGTAGAGATGTGTCTTCTAGCATGAGTCCTCTCATGGAAGTTCTACTGTAGAGAGGTGTCCTCTAGCGTGAGTGCCCTCATGGAGTATGTTCTACTGTAGAGATGTGTCTTCTAGCATGAGTCCTCTCATGGAAGTTCTACTGTAGAGAGGTGTCCTCTAGCGTGAGTGCCCTCATGGAGTATGTTCTACTGTAGAGAGGTGTCTTCTAGCATGAGTCCTCTCATGGAGGTTGTTCTACTGTAGAGAGGTGTCTTCTAGCATGAGTCCTCTCATGGAAGTTCTACTGTAGAGAGGTGTCCTCTAGCGTGAGTGCCCTCATGGAGTATGTTCTACTGTAGAGAGGTGTCTTCTAGCATGAGTCCTCTCATGGAAGTTCTACTGTAGAGAGGTGTCCTCTAGCGTGAGTGCCCTCATGGAGTATGTTCTACTGTAGAGAGGTGTCTTCTAGCATGAGTCCTCTCATGGAGGTTGTTCTACTGTAGAGAGGTGTCTTCTAGCATGAGTCCTCTCATGGAAGTTCTACTGTAGAGAGGTGTCCTCTAGCGTGAGTGCCCTCATGGAGTATGTTCTACTGTAGAGAGGTGTCTTCTAGCATGAGTCCTCTCATGGAAGTTCTACTGTAGAGAGGTGTCCTCTAGCGTGAGTGCCCTCATGGAGTATGTTCTACTGTAGAGAGGTGTCTTCTAGCATGAGTCCTCTCATGGAAGTTCTACTGTAGAGAGGTGTCCTCTAGCGTGAGTCCTCTCATGGAGTATGTTCTACTGTAGAGAGGTGTTCTCTAGCGGGAGTGTCCTCTCATGGAGTATGTTCTACTGTAGAGAGGTTTCTTCTAGCATGAGTCCTCTCATGGATGTTCTACTGTAGAGATGTGTCCTCTAGCGGGAGTGTCCTCTCATGGAGGTTCTTCTGTAATGATTAAAAGAGTCTGAAAGAAGTAAACATGAATTTTAAACCTGAAATTTCATCTGCAGTAGTCCCACTTATGGTTGTGGCCAGTATCTCATCTGAACATAAGGTTCTTTATAATTGATTCAATTACAATTTGGTTCTTGTAAAATAATTATAATGGAGCCAAGAACCCAGTAATGTTCAACGGCCCATTTCAAGTAGCAAGGAACGTCTGTCCCAGTGTAATCAGAAGATAATTTTATCACTTCTGATTAAAACACCACAAACTCTTTGGTTGCCCGATAAAATGATAATAGACTTTGCACAATAGCTGAAATTGATTTGGCAATATTGTGGACTTAATTCACTGTAATAAGTTTTGGATGTGATAAGACACAATTTGGATTATAGATTATAAATACAAAGTAATAAGACCAAATCCAAATAAATAAATAGTGAGTGATGCTTCAGTAACAGCATTGTTACCATCATCAGCACTTTGTCTGACTTTTGACACCTCTCTACAAAGGACAGCTTCCATCACCAATACAGTAGAACAACCTCCATAAGAGGATACCTCTCTACAAGGGACAGTTTTCATCACCAATACAGTAGAACAACCTCCACCAGTGTACACCTCTCTACAAAGGACAGTTTTCATCACCAATACAGTAGAACAACCAACATGAAAGGATACTCCTACTAGAGAACACCTCTATAACGGACAGTTTTAATAGCTAAAATTACCATTTTTACAATTGACATCTCTAAAGTACACCTTGGCTCTGTAAATAGGTTTTGTCATTTACAGAGACCTCCACAATCCAAGCTGTGTCAGACATGTATGTTGGCAGCTGTGTCAGACAAAGTGATGTATGTTGGCAGTATGGAATAGTACTGGATGCCGGGTCCACCCACACTGAGTTCTTCACCTACAAGTGGCTGGGGGACAAGTACAACGGCACGGGCTGTGTGCACCAAGTCCATTCTTGTCTGGTCAAAGGTAATGTGACCACCGTACTATTATCACACAAACATGTTATATGTTGACAAAATTCAAAACTATTATAAACGCGTATGATTCTTTTTAAAAATAAACAATTTCTACTGTCCTTACTGCAATGGTAAAATTAATGGGAGGGCCATTAATTTTTCCATTGCAGTAAGGACAGTAGAAATTGTTTATTTTTAAAAAGAATCATACGTGTCTATAATAGTTTTGAATTTTGATAACAGATGATGCGCTAAAGCATCATGTAATATGTTGAACATATAAACACAAGTTAATAAGACCAAATAAATAGTGTGTGACATTTCGGTAACAGCATTGTTACCATCTTCAGACAAAAGTACTGAATGAGAAATTTTACCACAGCATGTTTTAAATAGTTACTGTTATCAAATGTGTAAACAAGATAAGAGATAAGTAGAAGATATTTTTCTAAGAACCCTAAAATATTATTCTTAGAATTAGAAGTGGAATTTTTTTTTTAGGATTTGGTCTTATTTCTTTGTGTTTACAATCTATATTCCAAATTGTGCCTTCTTCTTCTTCCTTATCTCCACTCAATCATATCTGGGTGAAGTAGAATGCATCTACCTTTGTCATCAAGACTGGAAGCACTACTCAGTGGTAGGCCGACTTAGCTCCAAAAGAAATGGCCGCTTCTGACATGAGGAACAGACGCCATGTGCAGCTGCTTCTAACATGGAGTACAAATGCTGCTCATCCTGTATCCCTGGAGCCCTTACAGGGTACTATCAGCCAGGCCAGCTGAGCTCAGGTTTTTTAGTGAGCTTGTTACTGCTCCCCCTCCTCCTTTTTCATCCGGGCTTGGGACCGGCATAGGCGGATTGAACCTGTTATGTTGAACTATCTACTCCTCAATCCCTAGTTAATACTCCATGTAATTTTTTTTAATCAAAAGGCGAGCCATTAAATAAGTTTATACATTTTTTTTCTCAAAATATTTCTAGAGATTGCTCCCTCTTTATCAATTTATTGCACAATAAATTTATTTATTTGGATTTGGTCTTATTATCTTGTGAACTTTTATTACAGTATGAAAAGATGATATAAAAAGAAACAAACTATCTCTAATGGAGCAATTATCTTCAACTATATAGCCGGTTACTAACGTCTTTATCGTAGAGAAGATCCTCTTCTGTTTTCCTTCTGAGCTTGATTCCTTGTCTTCCTCGCTCAGACACTCCAATCTAATTCATAAATTCTTTTTCAGAAGCTCTTAAAGAAGTGGGATCAGTTTTCTTCCATTTGTCTTCCTGTAAACCAATCAATACCCTTCACTAATTCAACTGATCAATCCTCATATAACT
>CP092878.1:75521379-75579901 GCA_030710605.1 Cordylochernes scorpioides | reverse complement strand
TGATTCCTACATGTTTAGACAATGTGGTGCACACATATTAAAAGTAGTTGCTAACTACCCACCATGATAATCATGGTCAGCACCAGGTGTGAGAGATAAGGAAAAAACTCTAATCACATTACTCTAGGTATCAGCTTACCTATTGGTGAAATTGGGCAAAACATCGGCAGACATTGGAAATGTAGGTGATGTGATTATGTGTTCAGCCGTGTCATGTAGATTGCATCAGTGTCACAGTTTGTAGATTCCGGCACAATGAGACATATTGTTGTGCATCAACAAGTAGCAGATCGATGGTACACAGGAGCAGTACAAATTATTATATTTTTGTTTATTTTTAATTAATTATTTAATCAGAGAAACGGCACCACAGAGATGACAGGTATAAATTGTATTTGACAATTGACCATCGTTTTGCAGCAATGCGTTAAAGACAACGTGCCAGTTATTGTTTACCCTTCGTCCTATTTTTATTTTATTTTATTTCCCCTTGACTGGCGAACAAAAGATGTCACAGCTATAACTCCTCCTACGGCACACCAACGAGACAACAACGACAGACCGGACCACGAACCCAGCACTGGGCCCTGGTGACCATTGCCCACCAGGACACTGCAGTCTTTAATTAAACTGAGTCTTACATCCCCACCTCAGTCTCATCAATATCTCATCTTTGATTCACAAAAACTATACTTTTTTTTTACTTGTAACTCTGCCTTTGCCGGTCCCAAGCCCTGATGAAAAAGGAGGAGGGGGAGCAGTAACAATCTCACTAAAAAATCTGGGTTCAGCTGGCCCGGCTGATAGTACCCTGTAAGGACTCCTAATCCAGGGATACAGGATGAGCAGCGTTTGTACTCCATGTTAGGAGCGGCTGCATATGGCATCTGTTCCTCATGTCATAGGCGGCCATTTCTTCTGGAGCTAAGTCGGCCTGCCACTGAGTAGTGCTCCCAATCTTAATGACAAAGGCAGACACATTCTACTTCACCTAGACATGACCTCAAACTTTACAAGCTTGATACCCTAATATGATTGAGTGGAGATAAGAAAGAAGAAGACTAGACTTGTTCTGCAGTAAAACTCATAGTTTGATGGATCTTTTTAACTTTTTCTCTACTCATTGTCTATCAACATAAGGTAATAAGACCAAATCCATATAAATGGTGTGTGATATTTCAGTAACAGCATTGTTACCATCTTCAGTAATTTTGTCTGAAGATGGTAACAACGTCGTTACTGAAATGTCATACACTATTTATATGAATTTGTTCTTATTATCTTGTGTTTATAATCTATAATCCAAATTGTGCTTTATCATTTAGTCTATCACTAGTATCATGCATTTACAGTAGTGTGTTAGCACAGTAGTGTGTGCCTACAGAGATGACCAATCTGTACAGGAATGTCTTTGTCCAGTAGTATGTCTGTTTACACTGTACTAAAGTGTAGAGGAGTGTGTTAGTACAGTAGTGTGTCTACAAGATGACCAATCTGTACAGTAGTGTGTGAGCCCATTAGTGTATGTGTCTACACTGTACTTAAAAAGTGTACCGTAGTGTGTTAGTCCAGTAGTGTATGTGTTTTTACAGAGACAATGTACCAATCTACAATAGTCTGTTAGTCCAGTAGTATGTCTGTTCACAGAGACACTGTATCAATCTATAATAGTCTGTTAGTCCAGTAGTGTGTGTGTTTACAGAGACACTGTACCAAAGTGTACCGTAGTGTGTTAGCCCAGTAGTGTATGTTTGTTTACAGAGACACTGTACCAATCTACAATAGTCTGTTAGTCCAGTAGTATGTCTGTTCACAGAGACACTGTATCAATCTATAATAGTCTGTTAGTCCAGTAGTGTGTGTGTTTACAGAGACACTGTACCAAAGTGTACCGTAGTGTGTTAGCCCAGTAATGAGTGCGTGTCTACACTCTACCAAAGTGTACAGGAGTGAGAAAAGACAGCACAAGGAATGCTCACATCAATCGGCACTGTCGTAGACTTGAGCAGCAGTAGCACAGTGATGGCAATAATGCCCCCCAGTCCGATGGCCATGGCTGAGACAGCGATGTAGAGCCACCGCACCGCTGGAGATGGCACCTCAGCTTCCCCTGTACATCCAACATAAGTCTCTCCAGCAGCCTGACTCACTGCTTATTCCTGGTCAGGTTTATAATAGAGGCCACTCTGCCAGCAAACACTTTTTTTTTTGCTTATCCCTAGTACACATGGTACAGGCCATGATAATCATGGTGGGTAGAAGTAGGCGACTGCTTTTACTGTAAGTGCACTACATGTCCTCACATGTGAAAAGCAGTTCGACTTTGCAATTACAAATGACCAGAGCCCTGTTTGGTTACTTGCACTCGCTGGTGGGGTTGGACTTTTGCAGGAATCGGGGGCCATTGGAGAATTTTTTAATCAGAAAAAAGTGGCCAATGCGGGAATTGAACCCAGGTCATAGTGGTTGGAAACCAACGGTTTAGACCATCCTTCCACCGACCCCCCAGCAGACACCTACCTCTATACAATGATCAATCTTATTCAACCAAATAACTCTCTTTACCAGGTAATAAGACCAAATCCAAATGTGCTGCAGGCAAAAGCTTCTGCACAGGGCGGTAGTGGGATCACGTCCGTGAATAGGGACAGATTCAGTACTTTTGTCTGAAGATGGTAACAACACTGTTACCGAAACGTCACACACTATTTATTTATTTGGATTTGGTCTTATTACCTTGTGTTTCCTTTACAGGCTTGATACCTTAGTGTGATTTGAGTGGAGATAAGAAAGAAGAAGAAGACCTTGTGTTTTATTCTATAATCCAAATTGTGCCTTATCATAACCCTCTTCACCATTTAGCTGCTCTCTCTAAAAGACACTTTAACTCTGTCAACATATTCTCTTACTAGAGAGCAGCTGATTGGCTAAAATGATAATTTGGGTGATGAACACTGTCCTGTATATAGAGGTATAATTGGATCAGTTTGTGTTTTATTCATTATATAAGTTATCCTGTAGATGGGCAGAGATAACTGAAAGCTTGAGAAGGTTTTAATAAAATAAACTCAATTCTGGAAACCTTTATAATTGTTTAATATAGAGGTGTCTACTTAAGAAGGTTCTACTGTACCATTTTGAACAATGCTCCACTTTCATGAATAAGAAAAATGCAAATTTCCAAACTTAACAGAAGCCATCTACAACTGAGGTGGGGGTCGGTGGAAGGCTGGTTAAATCGTTTGGTTTTCGACCACTACGACCCGGGTTCATTTCCCGCATTGGACACTTTTTTTCTGTTTAAAAAAAAAAAATGCTCCAATGGCCCCCGATTCTTGCAAAAGTCCAACCCGACCAGCGAGTGCAAGTAACCAAACGGGGCTCTGGCACATTTGTAAGTGCAAAGTCGAACTGCTTTTCACATGTGTAGACATGTGGTGCGCTTACAGTAAAAGCAGTCGCTAACTACCCACCATGATTATCATGGCCTGTACCACGTGTACTAGGGATAAGCAAAAAAAACTAAGGTAGCTATTTTTATGAACACATACTTGATAAAAGTAACTATTTAAAACATGCTGTGGTAAAATTTCTCATTCAATACTTTGTCTGAAGATGGTAACAATGCTGTTACTGAAATGTAACACACTATTTATTCATTTGGATTTGGTCTTATTACCTTGTGTTTATATAGATAATTACTGTCAACAATTTTACTTACTATATCATAAACACAAGGTAATAAGACCAAATCGAAAAAAATAAATAGTGTGTGACGTTTTGGTAACAGCGTTGTTACCATCTTCAGACAAAATTACTGAATGAGAAATTTTTTCACATCATGTTTTAAATAGTTACTGTTATCAAGTGTATAAATTATTTATTTATTAGGATTTGGTCTTATTACCTTGTGTTTATAATTTATAATCCAAATTGTGCCTTATCATTACTATATTATGTTCTATATTTAATAGGGAAAGCTTTCTAACACCTTTATTGTCCTTCTCTACAGGCATATCATATGTGACAATAAATATGATACATATCTTATATATGTGTGTGATATAGAATTTGTCTAATCTTTGCACACAAGGGGATAAGAAACAACAACAACAACATGATATAGAAATACCAGTGAACAGACAACAAATGTCTGAAAGCTTTTAAAAAAAAAGAAAAACATTAAAAAAATTAAGGCATCTCCTTATTGGGCAACTGGAAGTTGCTGATCTATTGCTGATTATTCCAGAATAATTTTTAAAAAAACAACAGAATAGTTGATAATTATTCCGATAGATGGTGCAAGCCATCAGCAAATTTCAGTTACACAATAAGGAGATGCCTTTTTCTTAATTTATCCACCTTATCCCGGTACAATTTTACATTTTTACTATTTTTTCACATTAGAAAATGTTCTTATAATTCCATGTATAGAACTATAATGCCCATAGGTTTCCTAAACACCCCTAAGATGCGTTCCTTAGTAAATGAAGGGTATAGAGAGAGAAGTCTGGAATTAATTTGGCCATGATAATCATGGGTTTATTATGACTACTTGTACTGAGAACACACTTACACCTGTGTCTATAACACATTTCTAATCTGCAAGTACACATGGTAGAGGTTATGATAATCATGGATTTAATATGACTACTTGAACTGTAAGTACACTTATACCTATGTCTATAACACACAATCCTACTTTGTAAAGGTGTAATTTAGGAAGGGAAAACTCACTCATGGACAAAACTTAAGGAAGTTGTACCTTTTAGCATGTATATCAGGATTCAGACAATAACTCTGAAAGATTTCACAGTGACCTTTATTGAAGACACACGAGATAACCAAGTGTGAACAAAATTGCCTCTGTCTCCTTAAAAAAAAAATAAATAAATGACTGGCGAAATCAAAGACCTTACAATTCCTTATGTGTCCATGAGTGTAAAACATGCTCTTTCTCTGTGTTTAGCTACAGTGGTTGTCAGGCTCCACATGTATGCAAGGGGCTCGGTGGAAGGCCATTGGTTTGTGGCCACTACAACCCTGGATCAAATCCCACATTGGGCACGTTTTCTAATTTAAAGGAAAATGCTCCAATGGTTCCTGATTCTTGAAAAGTCCAACCCCACCAACGTGTACAAGTAATCAAACAGGGCTCTGGCACATTTGTAAGTGCAAAAGTCGAACTGCTTTCACATATGTAGTATATATGTGGTACACTTACAGTAAAAGTAGTCGCCAACGTCTACACACCATGATTATATTAGCCTGTACCACATGTATTCCTGCCCAGAAGTCCTCCTCTACATGGAAGAAACAGCACAAGTAAGGGACTGCCCTGTAGTACAGTGTCGTGAGCCCTGAGCTGCTAAGGTAACGGTGAAGGCCTACAGGGAAATGTGGCTGACTAACGAGGCAATGGCACCCCCCACTTTCCATGGAGTGGACAAGACACCACCACGTGTAATTGGGATAATAATAAAAAATAAAAACATGTAAGCAAGAGAGGTAGGGAGGGGGGAACTCACGGATATGACTGAGGTAGATCATGTCATTGTCCTCCAGTCCCTGAGACTCCAGCGTGGCATGGATGGGCAGGGGTTCGTGGGTGAGGTTACAGATGCACAGGTCTGAGGGCACCGAGGACACCTTGCGTAAGGAGCAGAGCTGCTCGATAAGCTGGAAGACAGTGGTGCCAGGCTCCACATCCACCTCAAACACCCCGGCCAGAGGGTGGCTGATGAGACTCTGTACTGTGAGGTGCATTGCTCTGTCACAACACATAACTACTAACCAAATGACCCAGGTTTTATCCTAAAGCATTTCCCCTGTGTGTGTTTTAAAAATATAAAATATAAATGTCATTTTTCTGTTGTTGTTGTCGTGTCCAATGAAGAGCCTCAGATGTCCCCATGCATCTCATTATATTATTTTGATTTTTATATGAATATATCTGATATATACATAAATCGATATATTTGATGATAGCAAGTGATTTCTTGCCCCTACGCTGTCATCACGTCTTATGTCACTTGTGTCGTCGCGCTGTGGGGGGCCCATCCTCCCGCAGCTGGATTCCACCCATCTTCCCCAACTTTACTTCTTTCAATTGCCGCAATAAGGGGCTGGTTTGAATGAAATAGGTAAATTTGTTAATAACTCCAAAGATTTTCGAGACCTGAAGGCCAGAAGAAGCCTGAAAATTTGCCTATAAGTGTTTTCAGATTGAACTCTATATACTGTTAAAATTTCAGCCAGATTAGTTACGTATTGTGGATGTGTATAGCCGACAGCCATATTGGGAGAGTGGTACTGTAGTGCTCCTGTCTCTAAACTACTATTCACTGCAGCTAAAAGATACCCAGAAACTTTCTTAACTAAGAAAAAAAAGGCATCTTCTGATCATACAACTAAAAGTTGCTGGTGGCTTGAGTATTCTTTCAAACTAAATATCAACATATTGTTGTTTTTTTAATTATTCCAGAATTGGCCAAATACCATTTCTTGATTAATCAAGAAAAGCTAACCACGTACACGTTTCAGGCTGTTGGCTCTCATCAGTACAGTGCAAGCTGTACCTTAATGACCAAAAAGTTGGTCTTTGGGGCATCCTGAAAAATGAGGGCCAACAGCCCCAAATGCATATGTGGTTAGCTTTTCTTGATTAATCAAGAAATGGTATTTGTTCAAATTTGGAAAATAAAAAAATCTACGATTAGTTTATATTTATATTTATATTTTAGTTACATAATCAGAAGAAGCTTTTTTTTTTTCTTAATTTATCCATCTGATCCCAGTACAGTTTCAGTTTTGTACTAATTGTCACTTTCATAATTATTTCTGATGATGGCAACTTGTTTACATACACTTGGCCATCTGGTCAAAATCTATTAAAATACTTATCAATGAATTTAATAACACCTAGAACTTTTCTGCAAAGGACACCTAGTTGAAAAGCTAAAATGTTCCTTAGTTGAGGTATCCTCTTACCAAAGAGTTGCTAATTAGTACAAAATGGAAAATTTGTTGATATAAACTGTCCTTTGTAGAGAGGTGTCCTCTCATGGAGGTTCTACTGTGTCAAGCCTCATTATATCAATGTTACTTAAAAAAAAAAAGATTTTATGTTATTATACCTACAGCTTAAGCAACTTAGACCTAGAAACTTGGGAATTGAGAACTATGATGTTAAAAACAAATTGTTGTTATAAAAGAGGCTGTTAGAATTAGGTTCCATTGTAATAAGGTACAGTTTGGATTATATAATATAAACCCAAGGTAATATTACACATTAGCACACCATCTGTTATGAAAATTTTAAACTATTATACATGTGTATGATTCTTTTTAAAAATTAAATAATTTCTACTGCCCTTAATGCAATGAAAAAATTAATGGGAGGGCCTGGCTCATCAGTGGTGAACCCTCCCAGCAGTTTCGTCAGTTTAATCTACCATTGTTTTATTTTTAAAAAGAATCATACGCCTCTATAATAGTTTTGAATTTTCATAAACCCAAGGTAATAAGACTAAATTAAAATAAATAAATAGTGTGTGACGTTTCGGCAACAGCGTTGTTAACATGAACTCTAAAATAGAATCCTCAAATAATGGCCTGGTAACATCCTTGATATTCACTTTGGAATTCATTTTCTTCAGCTCATAGGAAGAATAACTTTGTAGGTCTATTGAAGTCTATCAAAAAGTACAATTTGGATTATAGATTACAAACATAAGGTAACAGGACCACATCCATGATAGGGTACAATTTTTGGATTATAGATTAGAGAAACACAGGGTAACAAGACCAAATTCATAAGGTAAAATATGGATTATAGATCAGAAACATGGGAAACAAGGTAACAAGTCCACTTCCATAATAGAGTACATTGGGATTATATATTAGAAACATGATAAGGCTCAATTTGGAATATAGATTATAAACACAAGGTAATAAGAGTGTTTACACACTTGATAACAGTAACTATTTAAAACATACTGTGGTATAATTTCTCATTCAGTACTTTTGTCTGATGATGGTATTAACACTGTTACCAAAATGTCATATATAATTCATTCATTTGGATTTGATCTTATTACCTTGAGATTAGAAACACAAAGTAACGAGACCACATCCAAATAAATAAATAGTTTGACATTTTGGTAACAGTGCTGTTAAAGAAACATCACACACTAATTATTTATTTGGATTTAGCCGTATTACCTTGAGGGTTCATTGTATAAATTTGGCCATATACAGTAGAACTTCCATAAGTGGACACACCCTATAGAGGACACCTCTCTACAAAGGACAGTTTTCATCCCCAAAATTACCATTTTTTACTAGTTAGCAACTCTCCAGTAAGAGGACATCTCTCTCTAAAGGACACTTTGGCTCTGCAAATAGATGTCCTTTACAGAGAGGTTCTACTGTATTTGGCAAAGATAAAATACAATATAATGCGGCTAATGATTGTGGAACGACATTTAAAAATTATCCCGCATGTGTTTCTTTTGAATGAAAATTGAAATTTATTTTAAGGAGAAATAACAATTATTTTCAACCTTAGGGATGAAGTATGAAAGAATGAATTGTGAAAAGTAATGATAAATGCAAAAATAAAGTGTCCAGGGATGGGAATTTTCCGTTCATCATTACTCTTCACAATTCAGCCTTTCATACTTCATCCCTAAGGTTAGAAATAATCGTTATTTCTCCTTAAAATCAATTTTGATTTTTCATTCAAAAGAAACACATGCGGGACAATTTTCAAATGTCGTTTTAAAAAGATAAAATATAATTTTGCTCTCAAGAGTCCTGTGATCATGAGGACATTGCTCAGCCGCTGCACCAAGGACTGTGGACTCACAAGAATGGTCAACAGTCCAATAACCCAGACAGGATAATGGTGGTAGGTAGACTGGAAGGTAATTATTCCACAACTGGTTTGTTTCCCACAAGGTCAACACTTTATCCCATTACAAACAACTTTTACTCTGTCTCACCAGGTCCCTAACATAAATTGAACTGCCCCACTTAGACATGTAGTTCTGAATATAGAGAACAATCCATATTTAAATCTTTTTTATTATTATTCTCTTGTCTGGTGATGGTAACTGTATGAAAAAGTGAAAGTTGTATAAGCTTATGATTTTGCTTTGTTTTAAAAAATGAATCGATGTTGGTTCCATATGCTTGAATTGAATATTACACCTTAGTTCTATATATATTTTATTGCTTAAAAAGGAACACAACAAAACAAAAAAGAAAATACAATTACAAATGATTTGATAACTAACTAACTAAAAAAAAAAATAACAATAATAATATCAAAAATGATGATGATAAAAATGAATATGTCTGCCAGAAAAATGCTTCTATGAATTAAAAAATAAGAATAATTAAAAATTAACATATAAACTTCAAACAGTAACAATGCTGTTACCGAAATGTCACACACTATTAAATTATTTGGAACAGGTATTATTACCTTGTATTTATAATCTATAATCCAAATTGTGCCTTATCAAATCTTTAGATAATAAAAAGGCATATATTGGATTGAATACAAGATTTATATGCAAATATTTCATCATTATTACCATCATCAGATGTAATTGATGTACTTTTATGATGAGGCACAATTTGGATTATAGATTAGAAATAAAGGACACCTAATTGCAGAGCCAAAGTCTCCATTAGAGAGGGGTGTCCTCTTACTGGAGAGTGTCAAAAAAGTAAAAATGGTAATTTTGCAAATGAAAACTGTCCTTTGTGGAGAGGAGTCCTCAAGCGAGAGTATCCTCTCATGGAGGTTGTTCTACCATAGAGAGGTGTCCTCTAGCGGGAGTGTCCTTTCAACCATTTTCTACCTGGAGTCAGGTGGCAGTACATGACATGGCAAAATTCCAGCTAGGCAACCATCTCACCTGGGCTATCTGTCAGAGATAAGGTGATGGCAATAGGATTAAGATTATTGTACAAAATTAGATACAGGTAGTTTCATAACATCATCTGGGTCTGCACATCTATATACACTAGAACATACTCCATGAGAGGACACTCACGCTAGAAGACACCTCCCCACAAAGGACAGTTTTCATTTTTACAAAATTACCATTTTTACTATTTAACAACTCTCTGGTAAGAGGACACCTCTACCTAAAGGACACTTTGTCTTTGCAATTAGGTGTCCTTTACAGGGAGGTTATACTGTACTAAAAAGTTTTATTCTGTACATAACACATCCCTGAGAGCTGTTTATAGCATGTGGCCATTATGTTATCCATTTTCTGGTGACCCTAATCAGACAAACAGAATTGAGTTCATTAGCCAATCTCTTCTCTTCTCTCTCTCTCTCTTCAGCATGCAGTGTATTTTTACCTCAGTGGTTGCATTCACCAATCAATTTCTACATGGCGGTACATAGCTCAAGTATCATCATGGTGGGCAGTAAGTGAATGCCTTTACAGCAAGTGCATGTCTAGGCATGTAGAAAGAATTCATTATCACAGGATTGAGAATTTGGAAAAATTCCAAAAATCATAAGACGCCGCACTCTTTTTATTTACTTGATTAAAGAAAGCTTTCAGTAAGCTCTTCTTCAGCAAAATAAACCTTTTGGGTTTCAATAAAAACTTTTAAAATCCTAATCAAGAGTTTCTTAATTAAAAATCTAATTAAAATCAATTCAAGCAGCCAATTGTTTTTTTAAAATAAAACTACAACCTTTCACAATAAGTTTCTTCAATAAGGCATATCATAATAAAAGAAACTTATTGCGAAAGGTTGTAGTTTTATTTTAAAATTTGTAGCGCAATTTTTTCGTTTACTTCAAATTGTTTTTTTATATTATTTATTGAACAATCACGCCACAACAGTGACATTACCTTGTGTTTCTTCTAACCTATAAATCCCAATTGTGTCTTATCATTTAGGAATCATTAGATTGTATCCTTGATGAGAATTGAATCCTACGGGGAAGGTTCCTAGGTGAGGGAACAGCTACATGTGAACAACAGTCTTCTTCTTTCTTATCTCCACTCAACAATCATATCAGGGTATCAAGCTTGTAGAGTTTGAAATGGCATCTATGGCTGTGGATGCTGAGTAGAGCTCATCAATGGATGAACCAACCCAGTCAATAATATGTTTTGGAGTTGCAGGTTGAGAGTTTTACTTAGTACATAGTGGGAAAACCTTGCAACCATTCTGGAAAGTTATTTTCCATAGATGACCAGACTTAAGTCTGGAAATCAAAGACTGTTGTTCTCTTGGGAGGACAGAACCAGTGCTTGTCCCTCCTGCTCTGTACCAGTCATGTGCAGCAGTAGATTCCCATTCCTGACAACAGCCCTTCATCGACACAACATGATGGAGTAAGACCTATATAAAGCCACAATATGTCAATGATGATACTGGGATTTCACTATTATGTTAAACTCCGCCTTTGCCGGTCCCAAGCCCGGATGAAAAAGGAGTAACAAACTCGCTAAAAACCTGGGATCAGCTGTCCCAGCTGATAATACCCTGTAAAGGCTCCTGATCCAGGGATGTAGGATGAGTCTGTACTCCATGTTAGAACCGGTTGCACATAGTATGTTCCTCATGTGTCCTCATGGCTATTTCTTTTGAAGCTAAGTCAGTGGCCCGCTACTAAGTAGTGCTCCCAGTCTTAATGACAAAGGCAGACACATTCTACTTCACCCAGTCATGATGGTTGTTTCTCAAGCTTTACAAGCTTGATACCCTGATATGATTGAGTGGAGATAAGAAAGAAGAAGACAACTATTATGTGCTGACAGCAGGCACATCCAACCTGTGTCTGAATCTATATTAAGTCAGGAGCAAAGGTTTCTGTTCTCCATGTTAGGAGCGACATTAACTGAAGCTAAGTCAGACTGCCACAGCTTCAGATTCTTTGAATCAACAACGGCAGACCTTCATTTGCCCATCACCAAGTCCCCATCATCGTCAAGATATTGTTGTGTGTCAACAAGTAGCCGACCAATGGTACATGTGACCGTTAAAAATTATTTTAATTCTTTTTTTTTTTTTTTTTATATTTTAGACACAAGGAAATAAGACCAAATCCAAATACAGTATAACCTCGTTAATTCGACACACCCCAATTCGACACTCGGCGATAATTCGACCATGTTCCGATGTCCCGACCTCCGGCCTATCAAATAACAAACCGTAATTCGACAGTATCGATAATACGACAGTTCCGATAGTTCGACCACTTTAGAATTCGAATTTCGACAGTTGAATGTTATTTTACATGCAACTTTACCGCTAAACGGTATTACGGCGGCGACGATCGGCATCGGCGGGTGACGATCGGCATCGGCGGGTGACGATCGGCATCGGCGGGTGCCGATAGGATCGCGCCTGCGCACTTTTGGTTTCTGGTTAGTTTAAGTTTCACTTTGCAGTGCCGTTGCGCAATTTCGCGGATGTTATTGTTGTTTTTTTTACGCAGGAATTTCGGCATCATGCGCTAACTAATAATAATTTTTATTTTTTATTTTTAACATTGAAATATTTTAGCTATTTTTAAATTTATAAATATTTCTTTTTAAATAAATAAATCTTTATAAAATGATCCAACAATGATTATGATAACATTTTAATTCAATATTCTTTGTTAATTTGAATAAATGAGTGGGGCAAGAATGTCAGGTTCTGCCAAAAAAAATTGGAAACATAGTCAGTCTCACCAGCTCACTTATGTGGAAAAAATGAAAATTATAGAAGAAATAGAACAAAGAATATCACATAGTCAAGTTTCCAGAGAGAGAAATATTCCATGGTCCACCATTAGCACAATTTTTAAAAATAAATTCGCCATAAAATCTGCCTTTTTAAAATCTAATTTTAGCTCTACCTTGAAACGTGATCGTGAAGGGGAATTCCCAGAGATTGAAGAAGCCCTGTTTAGGTGGATAAGGCAGGCAAATGCCATGAAACTTGCCATAAATGGCAATATCTTGAAAGAAAAGGCTATACTCTTGGCCTTGAAAAAATGGGTCAAGATAATTTTGAAGCTAGCAATGGCTGGCTAGAAAAGTTTAAGGCCAGAAGGAATATTGCTTTTAAACGACTTCATGGAGAAGCTGGAAGTGTGGATGCCAATAGTGTAGCCACTTGGAAAGGTGGGATTATTCCTTCACTTTTAGCTAAATACAGCCCACAGGACATTTTCAATGCAGATGAAACAGGGTTATTTTATAAACTTTTGCCTAATCAAACAATGACTATCAGAGGTGAGAAATGTGAAGGGGGTAAGATGTCTAAAGAGAGAATTACAGTGTTGGTATGCTGTAATATGGATGGAAGTGAAAAACTGCCTTTACTTTATATTGGGAAATATAGAAGACCACGATGCTTCCATGGCATGAATATTCCCTCAAATTATCATTTTAATAAAAAAGTCTGGATGACTGGGGCAATTTTTACGGATTGGCTGAAAAAATTGGACCAAATATTCAAAAGAAGAGAAAGAAAAATTTTATTAATTTTAGATAATTGCCCAGCCCACCAAATACCTGAAGGGTTACAGAACATTGAAATAAGATTTTTGCCCGCCCTAACTACAAGTGCATTACAACCCTGTGATATGGGTATCATTAAAGCCCTAAAAGACCAATATAGGAAACGAATGATAACGTATCTTCTCACTTGCATGGAAGAAAAAAAATGCTCAAGTACATTTACTCTTTGCAATTAGCTGGCTAGAGGCTGCATGGGTTGGGGTTAGTTCTTCCACAATAAAAAAATTGTTTTTCTCATTCAGGATTTGTGATGGATGAAGCAATGGAAGAAGTTGTTGAAGAAGAAATGAACAGATGTTTTGAGGCATTAAAAAAACATCAAGCCATTGATGTCAACTATATTGACTTCTTGGAAGTTGATAAAGATGTGCAAGTTGCTGGGAAACAGTCCATTGAAGAAATTGTAAAGGAGGTAATGGGAAAAGAAGAAGATGAAGAGATAGAGCCAACAGAAAAAGATTTAAACAAAACATCAATAACACCAGCAGCAGCAGTGGATGCCTTTAATACAATAAAAACTCTTTGTTATTTAAAAGACATTTCTGAGGAAGAAAGGCTGCATGTCTTTTAAAAATAGACTATCTGGAATACATCCTGAATAGGATTTCAGAGAAAAAACAGACATCTTTAAAATATTTTTTTTTTAATCTTGATTCTTTTCAAATATATTTTTAAATTTTCTTTTTATTTTCCATATTTTTTTTTTTTTAACTATTATTCACACACACACAATTGGAATAAAATATTATTTGTTTCGAAAATATGTATCATTGCCATTTTGTCCCAGATACTAAAAGTTAATCATGAAAATAAAAAAATAAATATAAAAAAGTACACACACAATGGTTTCAATTAATATCATTAATTTATATTACAAAGCTATTTATAAAAAATATATATATTATTTTAGCTAGTTAGATGATTAGCTAATCATCTCACCTTAATTCAACACTTCCTTTAATTCAACCGAAAGCTCTGATCCCTTGGGGTGTTGAATTAAAGAGGTTCGACTGTAAATAAATAGTGTGTGACGTTTCGGTAACAGCGTTGTTACCATCTTCAGACAAAAGTACTGAATGAGAAATTTTACCACAGCAAGTTTCAAATAGTTGATTATTGATTTAAATACTATGGTGTGGTAAAATTTCTCATTCAGTACTTTTGTCTGAAGATGGTAACAACGCTGTTACCGAAACGTCACACACTATTAATTTATTTGGATTTGGTCTTATTTCCTTGTGTTTATAATCTACAATCCAAATTGTGACTTATCATCTTAATTATTTTAGGTTATCAGAAGAGAGAGAAATGGCCCCTTCGTTCATTCCAAAATCACTTTATTAGGTATCGCTCCAAAAGAGCAACCTAGTTTATGATATTTGCAACTATGAATAATATATGAAGGTTATTGACATATTAAAACAAAGGGTCCAACACGGGATTCAATCCCGGTTCATGGCTGTCGGGATTGAGAGAAATGGCACCACAGCGATAAAGGGTATAAATTGTATTTGACCATTGACCACCATTTTGCAGCAATGTGTTAAATACAACATGCCTGTTATTGATTAATTTTCGTCCTGTTTGGATTTTGACCCGGAGATTTAGAAATATCCAGCCACAGCTCCATCCCCTCCTACAACCAGCCCGGAGAGACCCCAAACTTAATGACCTTCCTGGACTGGACCACGAGCCCAGCACTGAACCAAATAAACCAAATAAGCATTACATCCCTGCCCTTGTCTCATCAGTATTGCCTGAATTTTAGGCTCTGGGATAGGAAAGAAAGATTGGATTGAATCCTGAAGAAGACAAGCTAAATCAGAAACTTTCCAGAGGTAAAGAACATCAGAGAAAAGGCACAATTTGGATTATAGATTATAAACAGAAGGTAATAAGAATGGAAGAAAGAGGAAATATAAATGATATTTATAGATAGGCTTTAAATTATATCTAAAAAAAAAGTGGGTTTTTCCCCTTTTAATTCTAAGAATAATATTCTGTGTTTCTCATAAAACTATCTTCTTCTTATCTGCTATCTTGTTTACACACTTGATAACAGTAACTATTTAAAACATGCTGTGGTAAAATTTCTCATTCATTACTTTTGTCTGAAGATGGTAACAACACTGTTACAGAAACGTCACACACCAATTATTTATTTGGATTCGGTCTTATTACCTTGTGATCGGAGAAAAGGTTTTAAATCATTTTGACAATGCTATCATTTCAATGGAAAATGATCTTCTAGAGTGGGTGCAGGGTTTCCCCACAACAGAGAACACCCCTCTACAAAGGACAGTTTTAACAACAAAAAATCATAATTTTAATCATTTTACGGAGAAATAACGTCTATTCCTATACTTAGGGATGAAGTATGAAAGGATGACTTGTGAAGAGTAATGATGAATGGAAAAATAAAAGTGTCCAGGGATTGGAATTATAAATAAGACCAAATACAAATAAATAATAAGTGACATTTCGGTAACAGCATTGCTACCATCCTCAGACTAAAGTACTGAATGAGAAAAAATATCGCAGCATGCTTTGATATAGATACTGTTATAAAGTGTGTAAACAAGATAACAGATAAGACAAAAATAGTTTTCTAAGAAAACCTAAAATCTTCTTATCTGCTATCTTGCTAACATACATGATAACAGCAACTAATTAAAAGCATGCTGTGATATTTTTTCTAATTCAGTACTTTTATCTGATGGTAACAATGTTGTTACTGTAACATCACACACTATTTGTATTTGGTCTTGTTACCTCGTAGTAACTCCGCCTTTGCCGGTCCCAAGCCCGGATGAAAAAGGAGGAGGGGGAGCAGTAACAAGCTCACTAAAAAACCTGGGTTCAGCTGGCCCGGCTGATAGTACCCTGTAAGGTCTCCTAATCCAGGGATACAGGATGAGCAGCGTTTGTACTCCATGTTAGGAGCGGCTGCACATGGCGTCTGTACCTCATGTCAGAGGCCGCCATTTCTTTTGGAGCTAAGTCAGCATGCCACTGAGTAGTGCTCCCAGTCTTAATGACAAAGGCATTCTACTTCACCCAGTCATGATGGTTGACAAACAGACACCATCAAGGGTCACAACTTGATACCCTAATATGATTGAGTGGAGATAAGGAAGACCTTGTAGTTGTAATCTATAATCCAAAGTGTATCTTATCATGGAGAGTGTTCCTGTGACACCTGCTATCAAACAATGTTGATAGATGACAGCCAGAGTAAATATAATATTTGTCTGCCCCCAATATTGTCTATACATACAAGCTCCCAAATAAATACAGTAGATATATAGCAAAATTAAAAATAAAAAAGACATATCCTGACCAGGAGCACATGTGCTTTTCAGAAGGCAGAGCGCCATCTGGTGGAACAGAAATCAACTAAACATTGATTTAACCTGTTCCCTGATATTTGGCCATCCACGAACGCGTTTCGCGCTGCTGGCGCTCGTCAGCCTGAAGTAGGCTGTACCAGGATGGCGCTCTGCCTTCTGAAAATCACATGTGCTTCTGGTCAGGAGATGCCTTTTTTATTTTTAATATCAACACCTGACCCATTTTTAAAATTTTTTTCTATTGTTTTTTCATATAGCAAATATAACGACTATTGAAGAGGAGTGTTTTATACGAACTTTATTAGCAAGCTTTCAGACGTCCTTCTACAGCCTTTACAATGAGTAAACAGAAAAAGTACGAGATGAGTATTAATAAGATATTTTTGCATACCTCCATACCTTTGCATACCATATCTTATCTTATTAATACTCATCTCGTACTTTTTCTGTTTAGTCATTGTAAAGCCTATAGACAATTGACAATTTAAACAATTTTATTGATTCTTTTAATCAAATTTTACAAAGGTGGAAAAATATAGTAAAAGGGTATATAAAGTGTAGGGGAATATATATATAGTTGTGTACAAATGTCTTCAGCAAGGAAGGCATCCCCACCTTGAGAGAGTTCTCCTCCAGACAAGATCTTCTTGTACACTCCGAAAGCTTGCTAATAAAGTTCGTACAAGACACTCCTCTTCAATTGTCGTTATATTTTGCTATTTTAATTGGAAGAGTTTAATTTAGTCAACAGTAGATATATAACAGCTGCTTTTTATAACAACAACTTGGTTATAGCATTATTATTCTAATGTCCCAAGTTTTAAAATCTGTGGTTAGAATATGATTAGTTACAATTTGGATTAGAGATTTTTTTATTATCCCTAGTACACGTGGTACAGGCCATGATAATCATGTTGGGTAGAAGTAGGCGACTGTTTTTACTCTAAATGCACCACATGTCTACACATGTAAAAAGTAGTTCAACATTTTTACTTACAAGTGTACCAGAGCCCCATTTAGTTACTTGCATACGCTGGTGGGGTTGAACTTTTGCAAGAACCGGGAGCCATTGGAGCATTTTTTTTTTTAATAAAAAAAAAAGTGCCTAATGCAGGAATCGAACCCTGGTCGTAGTGGTCGAAAACCAACGGTTTAGACCATCCTTCCAGCGACCCCACCACACACATGTGACAAAGTACAGTATAAGCTTTCAAGTTTGGAGTGTTCTTCCTCAGGTGTTTTATAGGCACAATCCTGTGACAAGGTACTTTGATAGAGTCATATCGAAACTGCTGAAGAAGATCTCCAAGGATGAAAGCTCAAGTTATAGGGTTGATAATATAAAAGAACTTCTCCTTTGCTGGTCCCAAGCCCGGATGAAAAAGGAGGACGGGGAGCAGTAACAAGCTCACTAAAAAACCTGGGTTCAGCTGGCCCGGCTGATAGTACCCTGTAAGGGCTCCAGGGATACAGGATGAGCAGCATTTGTACTCCATGTTAGGAGCAGCTGCACATGGCGTCTGTTCCTCATGTCAGAGTAGGCCATTTCTTTTGGAGCTAAGTCGGCCTGCCACTGAGTAGTGCTCCCAGTCTTAATGACAAAGGCAGATGCATTCTACTTCACCCAATAATGATGGTTGTCAACAGACATCATCAAGGGTCACAACTTGATACCCTAATATGATTGAGTGGAGATAAGAAAGAAAAAAAAGAAGATAATATAAAAGAAACTTTTTGCTCTGAAAAGTAAACAATATTTGTAATTATAATATTTGAAAATTTTGTTGTAAGCATCCATCAAGTTGACTTTGGGTGACTATATGGTGACAAATATTCTCCAATTTTATCTGTCAGGGACCATCACTTTCAGTTCATCTAGTGACTTCACGGCAATTTCCTTGATCCTTTCTAACCAGCTCACATTGGAAGTCTTCCTATTCTCCCTCAATATTTCCCAACATCATGTTTTCTAATTCCTTTCTACTCATTATATGTCTCTATGTGTCGGCCATTTTTTTAGTAATAGCTGAATCTCTGACGGAGATATTGTGCAATATAACTGCAATTTCACCAAACACTCTCTGATTATTTATTATATATACATACTATATATCAAATTAACAGATCATTTCAACATTTAAAAAATACAAATACAGTAGAACATACTCCATGAGAGGACACTCACGCTAGATGACACCTCTCTACAAAGTACAGTTTTCATTTGTCAAAATTACCATTTTCGCTATTTAGCAACTCTCCAGTAAGAGGACACCTCTCCCTAAAGGACACTTTGGCTCTTTAATTAGGTGTCTTTTACAGGGAGGTTCTACTGTATTTAGCAACTTTCCAGTAAGAGGATACCTCTCCCTAAAGGACACTTTGGCTCTGTAATTAGGTGTCTTTTACAGGGAGGTTCTACTGTATTTAGAAACTCTCTGGTAAGAGGATACCTCTCCCTAAAGGACACTTTGGCTCTGCAATTATGGGTTGTCCTTTACAGGGAGGTTCTACTGTATTTAGAAACTCTTCGGTAAGAGGAGACCTCTCCCTAATAGACACTTTGGCTCTGCAATTAGGGGTTGTCCTTTACAGGGAGGCAGTTCTACTGTATTTAGCAACTCTCCAGTAAGAGGATACCTCTCCCTAAAGAATACTTTGTCTCTGTAATTAGGTGTTGTCCTTTAGAGGGAGGTAGTTCTACTGTATTTAGCAACTCTCCAGTAAGAGGATACCTCTCCCTAAAGGACACTTTGGCTCTGCAATTAGGTGTTGTCCTTTACAGGGAGGTTCTACTGTATATACTGAATATTGCAACAAAAAAATAAAAAAAAAACATGTGGACCTCTAATTAACATATAGGTGAGCCATCTGTGGGAACATACTTTCTGAAACATCTGGCGGATGACAACGTCAGTGATGAAAGAGTTGTTATTGTGACTGGGAGGAGAATTGCCAGGATTGATTGGTTTAAATGTTGGCCAATGATAGGCTGGTTTAACATAGATTCAACCTTCCATAGTGTTGATATAGCAACATTGCTTGGAACCAAGGTGTTATATACTCATTGACAAAACTTAAGGAAGTTGAACCTTTCAGCATGTATATCGGGATTGAGACAATAACTCTGAAAGATATTACAGTGACCTTTATTGAAGACACACGAGATAACAGAGTGTGAACAACCTCTGTCTCCTTCAAAAATATAGATAACCAGCGATATCAGAGACTTCCCACTTCCTTAAGTTTTGACCATGAGTGTAATTTATAGATTGTAGTGTTAATGAGATGAAGAATTGAGGCATGCTGTGGATTGTTCTTGGTTTAAATACAAGGCTGTATATATATTAGACCAACTCAAGTTTTGTCCATGAGTGTATATTGTTATAATCATGGCAAGATACAATTTGAATCGTAAATTAGAAACATAGGTACCAAGACCAAATACAAATACAGAACAACCTCCATGTAAAGGTTACCTAGTTACAGAGCCAAAGTGTCCTTTAGGGGAAGGTGTCCTCTTACAGGAGAGTTTCTAAATAGCAAAAATGGTCATTTTGGCGATTGAAACCGTCCTTTATAGAGAGGTTTCTTCTAGCGTAATTGTCCTCTCATGGAGGTTCTACTGTATATAAATTGTGTGTGATGTTTCAGCAACATTTCCTTGCTGGAATGATTGGGCCCAGTTCTCTCTCTCTTTCTTTGGGATTTCTTATCATAGAGATTTCTATAAAGTTGGCAAGTTGTGAAGGAGGTCATAACAAATGTGTTCTTTCTTGGATCCACTTCCACCTGTTTGTTTCAACACCAGGCTGTGAGAGAGTGCTGAGAATAGCAGAGCTGCTGGGAGAGGTCATTATATCTATCACAGTCAGCTGAGAGGAAATCCTATTGCATCAATCACAACTTGGGAGAACACAAACTGGACTGATGGTTCTGCTGGCATTTTGGACTTCTTACAGTCAACTTCATTTGTTTATATAGTAGAACAACCTCCATAAGAGGACACTCCCTCTAAAGAACATATCTCTACAAATGAGTTTCCATCACCAATACAGAAGCTCCATTAGAGGACACCTCTCTACAAAGGACAGTTTTCATCGCCAATACAGTAGAACCTACATTAGAGGACACCTCTCTACAAAGGACAGTTTCCATCCCCAATTCAGAACCTCCATTAGAGGACACCTCTCTACAAAGGACAGTTTTCATTACCAATTCAGAACCTCCATTAGAGGACACCTCTCTACAAAGGACAGTTTTCATCACCAATTCAGAACCTCCATTAGAGGACACCTCTCTACAAAGGACAGTTTTCATCACCAATACAGTAGAACCGCGTTGTTACCGATCGTCTGTTTTTTTTTTTTAGGAGATAGACAATTTTGTTCACACTTGGTTATCTCGTGTGTCTTCAATAAAGGTCACTGTAATATCTTTCAGAGTTATTGTCTGAATCCCGATATACATGCTAAAAGGCATAACTTCGTTAAGTTTTGTCCATGAGTGTATACACACTTGGTTATCTCGTGTGTCTTCAATAAAGATCACTGTAATATCTTTCTGAGTTATTGTCTGAATCCCGATATACATGCTAGAAGGTACAAATTTCCAAAGTTTTGTCCATGAGTGTAGCGTGAAATGTTTGTAAAACTGTTGTTACCATCATCAGACAAAAGTTTTTTAAAAATTAATTCATTCACTATACTCTCGTCTGATGATGGTAACAACGCTGTTACCAACACACCCACACTATTAATTTAGATTTGGTCTTATTACCTTGTGTTTGTGGATGAGCGCATTTGTACTCTATGTTAGGAGAAGCTGTACATGGCATCTGTTCCTCATGTCAGAGGCGGCCATATCTTTTGGAGTTGAGTCAGCCTGCCACTGAGTAGTGCTCCCAGTCTTAATGACAAAGGCATTCTACTTCACCCAGTCATGATGGGTTTGAGATAAGAAAGAAGAGCTTGTGTTTATTAAAAACCTTGTTACTGAAACGTCAGGTACAGTTCAATCATTTGTATGTGATCTTGTATTGACTCAACCCTCTATAATTGAAGCTTGCAGGACTCTGAGCTAAACAAGACCAAATCCAAATTGTACCATATCAAGGAGAAATTAATACATCAAGAATATTGAGAAAACTACAAGGTGATAAGACCTAATCCAAATAAATTAATAGTATGTGACGTTTCGGTAACAACGCTGTAAACACACTATTTGGATTACACACATAATTTATTTGGATTAAGTCTTTTTTTTTCTTGTAGCTATAATCTATAATCCAAATTGTGCTTTATTGATGATGGTAACACTGTAACCGAAACATCACACACTATTTATTTGGTCTTATCACCTTTTATTTAATGAAGAAGGTTCTAAACGTTGCGTTTTCATAAACGTCAAGGCGTACACATAGAAAACCACAAGTTTTACGAACATTTTAAATTATTTTAAAATAAATTACTAATATCATTCTATTAAAAATGGAACATTCTCTATATTGTTAGTTTGACAGCACATTCTATATTTTTGTTTATTTATTTTTAATTTGACTAATTTAATTTGAATTTATGCATTTGATTATTTAAGTTACTTTTTTTTTACATGTCATCTTAATTTTCATTATAAATACAGTGGAACCTCCCTATAGCAGACACCCCTCTAGTGAACACCTCTCTACAAAGGACAGTTTTTATTTGCAAAATTACCATTTTTACTATTTAGTAACTCTCCAGTAAGAGGACACCTCTCTCTAAAAGACAATTTGGCTCTGTAATTAGATGCTGTCCTTTACAGGGAGTTAGTTCTAGTGTATTATAATCCTAGTAGTTTAGTCCTCTATTTATCTAGTAGACAGTTGTTACCTGACGGAATAAACCTTTGTTGCATATTGTCTCTATGTTTCGGCCCTTCAGAGAATTTAAGCACAACAATATGTACATCATGGATGTTATTAAGAATAATGGCAATTATGAATGCCAGGCTGTTATGGAGAAATTTGACCAAATACAAAACATTAATTGGCCAGAGTATGTCATACAAACAAACATGATTGGAAAAAAAAAAACAGTACAAAAAAGAATTTGTACTAGGACCTGGTGGATAAATTAGGAAAAAGGCATCTCCTGTTCGTGTAACTAAAATTTGCTGATAACTTATCCATTTGTTGTAATAAATATAAACGAATCATTGATTTTTAATTATTCCAGAATTGGCCAAATACCCTTTCTTAATTAATCAAGAAAAGCTAACCACATACATGTTTCAAGCTGTTGGCCATCTCATTAGCTTTTCTTGTTTAATCAAGAATAGTTAATTAGCCAATTCTTGAATAATTAAAAAATAATAATGTGAAAATAGTACAAATGTGATATTGTACTGGGATAAGGTGCATAAATTATTAATCAAGAATGGGTATTTGGCCAATTCTGGAATAATTAAAAATCAAAGAATAGTTGATATCTATTCCGATAGATGGTGCAAGCCATCAGCAACATTCAGTTGCACAATAAGATGCCTTTTTTTTCTTTCTTAAAAATAATTAGTTGATATTTATCCGACAGATGGCGCAAGCCATCAGCAACTTTTAGTTACACAATTAGATGCCTTTTACTTAAACATGATTGGGTCAAATTTTCATATTAGGTTAGTTAGGTTCAATTTCAGATCTAAAATTCTCTCTTCAGATCTCCCTGTATTTAAAGTAATGAAAGTTTGTAAAACTTATTACAGTTCTTTAGTTTCTCTCTGTCTGTACCAGTGGCTTGATCACATGATGCCATTGTAACTACCAATCTATCATTGCAGATAGCACTTTTGTTTCTGTATTTAAGAAAAGACTAATTTATTAAATAAATTTTGACATTTATTTAACTTTTATTTTGAAATGTCTATATTTGAAAGAAACATCTGTAAAAAAGTTTTTATCTAGACAACTTATTAATACAGTTAAACCTGTCTATAGCACCCCCTCTAAATAGTGCCTACCTCTCTATAGCGCCTGATTTTAAACATTAAAATGTAAACATTTTACATTAAAAATGACCTGTTTATAGCACCCCTTCTTTATAGCACCCTATTTTGGCGAGTCCCAAGAGGGGAGGCTATAGACAGGTTTAACTGTATCAATAAATTGAAACATTTTTTGAAGTATAGTAGAACCTCCCTTTAGTGGATACCCAGCTAGCGGACACCTCTCCACAAAGTACAGTTATCATTTGTAAAATTACCATTTTTTACAATTTAGAAACTCTCCGAACTCCGCCTTTGCCGGTCCCAAGCCCGGATGAAAAAGGAGGAGAGGGAGCAGTAACAAGCTCACTAAAAAACCTGGGCTCAGCTGGCCCAGCTGATAGTACCCTGTAAGGGCTCCTAATCCAGGGATACAGGATGAGCAGCGTTTGTACTCCATGTTAGGAGCGGCTGCACATGGCGTCTGTTCCTCATGTCAGAGGCGGCCATTTCTTTTGGAGCTAAGTCGGCCTGCCACTGAGTAGTGCTCCCAGTCTTAATGACAAAGGCAGATGCATTTTACTTCACCCAATCATGATGGTTGCTGTATTGACTCATCCATTGATGAGCTCTACTCTTCCCCAACAGACACCATCAAAAGTCTCAAGCTTGATACCTTAATATGATTGAGTGGAGATAAGAAAGAAGAAGAAGAAACTCTCCGGTAAAAAGATACCTCTCCCTAAAGGACACTTTGGCTCTGCAATTGGGTGCCCTTTACAGGGAGGTAGTTCTGCTGTACTTAAGTATTTTAAAATATATTCTGAAATTTTTAAAATAAAATAATTATTTTTATATAGATATATTTTACTGGGTTATCTTTTAGATTTAATGAGTACAAGGTCTGGAGTTAATCATAATAAATAAAATGATCCAAACTAGATACTTTTATTGTGGGTGAACATATAATTTTTCTTTAAAATATAAATTAATCACAATTTATGTATTCTATCCGGTATCAATTTAAAATGTCGGTAATAATTTTTGCAAAGTTTGTGTCAACGCCTCTCAAATTTCTATTCATGGTACAGAGATATTTTGAATGCACAGAATTTAAACTTAACATAATAATATGTAATTAGTAATTTTGCATTGTACTTTCATTTATACAAATTAAAATTCAAAAGAATAAATGTATTTTAAATTCCGAATTTGAAACCGTGAAACTTTTTTTTTTTAAGTATCGAAATCGGAAATTACTTACGGTATATGATTTATTTGAAAGCTGATATTAATTTATAACATTTATTTGGAACCTAGGCTTACATTTACCGTTAAAAGCAAACTGTCATTAACGGCAACAAAGCCCAGATTAAATAAGGAAACACATGATTTGTTGATAAATTTTGTTTTGTTTGGCTATGTAGCCAGTTTGCATTTTTAGTATGAATTTATTCAGACACTAAATATCTTAAAGGGTTTCTCGCAAATATAAATAGCGTTTTAAAATTCAAATCGCGAAGATAACAAAGTTCCTAATAAAATAAATAAACCCCAACAATTTTATTCATATAAAAATCAGTAAGAATTTTTTTTTGCTAAACAAGCTAACTAAATAGTTTAATTTCTTATACACTGATGGTAAGCTAATGCTTTTGTTCTACATATAAATAATTATTCTAAGTTCCCAAAAATATAAATATTTAATTTTTCAAAATATGAATAAGGTTCCCAAAATTTGTGGAAAGGCTTATTGGAGCGCATCATAATTATGGTGAATTTAAAATTTTTATATTATTTTATATTATTAAACTAGCGGATGTACCCGGCTTCGCCCGGGTTTTACCCGAGTAAAGGTTTGTCTAACGAACATTTGTTAAAACAATTCTCTATAAAATTATTTTAAAAAATAATAGATATATTTTGATAATTTGAAACTCGTAAATTTGAATCTCTCGATAAAGTGAACTTTTTTTCCCGGTCCCTGTGAGCCGTGTCATCCTGAATTTTGTCTTTCCTAATTTTCTACATTACAAAATCATCGCTTTATCTAGTGAACATTTTTTCCCGGTCCCTTGAAAAATACTCGATAAGTTGAATAAAATCAATATTAATTGGTTCCCTCGGTAATTGGAAGTAAAAGGAATAGTATCTTTGCCTTGGAATTGTATCATTTTAAAATAAAAATACAACCTTTCGCAATGAGTTTCTTTTATTCTTATTATATAAATTATTTTATATTAAAAGAAACTCATTGCGAAAGGTTGTATTTTTATTTTCAAATTTGTAGCGCAAATTTTTTCGTTTACTTCAATTGTATCATTATTCTTGTCTCAAATAAATTGCCGTGTCATCCTGAATTTTGTCTTTCCTAATTTTCTACATTACAAAATCATCGTTTTATCTAGTGAACATTTTTTCTGGTCCCTTGAAAAGTTGAATAAAATCAATATTAATTGGTTCCCTCGGTAATTGGAAGTTAAAGGAATAGTATCTTTGCCTTGAAATTGTATCATTATTCTTGTCTCAAATAAATTGCCATGTCATCCTGAGATAATCTTACTTTTGATAAATAATCTTTAAGATAATAAACTTAGTGATAATAAAACTTATAGATAAAAAAACTTGTTATCATCGTCGCAATGGTGGCGCTGCTTGCGAGTTAAATCTACAAATCTGCAAATAACTCTAAGGATATTCATGATATTCAAGAAATTATTTTTCAGAAACCTTCCCATTACTATACTAAATAACTTCCCAAAGTTTCATGGCGTTCCAATGAGTGGTTTGGTCAGGCATAAAGGACAGACACACACACACATACATTCATTTTTATAGATTATATATATAGATATAAGATAGATTTATAACTCAAAGAAGATTTGATTATTTTTAAAGCTGTGTTGTATATTTGGATTCCTTTCACCTTTGAGTTCATAAACGATTAATCCTAAGATCAATTCTTAACTCCTAATTGGCTCGAGTTGAAAACTTTCATGGCCCACATTAACGCACTTACAAACACAGGCGCGTTATTTATGTATATAGATATAAGAATATTATAATGATTGAGAGATTCGTAAATATCACACACATAATATAAATAAAAAAATTACCTCCTAATTATGTACAAGAAGACTAAATACAAAGCAATTTTTTCCATATTCTGATTAAAACTATGGCAAGAAAGTTCAGATAAGTGGAATCTATATATATAAAATTGAATGTCTGTCTGTCTGTCTGTACTCTATAGATTCAAAAACCATACATCCAATCGCCGTGAAATTTTGGGATATTATTAGGTATATCACCGGGAAGGTTTTTGAAAAATAATTTCATGAATATCTTGAATATCCTTAGAGTTATTTGCAGATTTGTAGATTTAACTCGCAAGCAGCGCCCCCATTGTGACGATGAAAACAAGTTTTCTTATCACTAAGTTTGTTATCTTAAATATTATTTATCAAAAGTAAGATTATCTCAGGATGACACGGCAATTTATTTGAGACAAGAATAATGATACAATTCCAAGGCGAAGATACTATTCCTTTAACTTCCAATTACCGAGGGAACCAATTAATATTGATTTTATTCAACTTATCGAGTATTTTTCAAGGGACCGGGAAAAAATGTTCACTAGATAAAACTATGATTTTCTAATGTAGAAAATTAGGAACGACAAAATTCAAGATGACACGGCACACAGGGACCAGAAAAAATGTTCACTTTATCGAGAGATTCAAATTTACGAGTTTCAAATTATCAAAAAATATATATTTTTTTATAAGTTTTTATAGAATTGTTTTAACAAATGTTCGTTAGACAAACCTTTCCTCTGGTAAAACCTCGGGCGAAGCCAGGTACGTATTAGATATAAAACCATATGCGGAGCAAAGCAGATAAATTTGGAAACCTATAATGGAACATTATATTAATTTTAGAGAAGCAAAAATTAATGTATTGAAGTGAATCTTGAATCAGAAGTAGTTAACTATACAATGAAAGGCTACCTCTTTTGTAAAAATGGAAGCTAAAACTGAGCTCCATCTATTGATCGTCTCTGCACACTAGCGGTGACCATGAAAAACCTACAACACCGGCTTTAGAGATTTCGAACGCTCACTGGAGATCATGATTTCAGGAAAATTGCCCTCATAAGTCCATGGCGGGCTTAGATTTCATTAGATATTTAAATGGGATTTATCTGATATTCGAAATTTTCCAAATATAATGCAAAAATAAAGATAGAAATTTGCCGGGAGAATAATGATCTACTTACTGTGTATAAAAAAAAGCTTCTCATAGCATTTAATCCTTAAACTATATATGCTACACTGAAGGGTGGAATCTTAGAATGGTATTTAAACAAACTATGGACATAAGCTTATAGGACAGTAGAATTACATTTAAATATTTATAGAATCGAGCAATGCTCTTCCGCAAACAAAAAGGAAATGGCCAGTTAGGCATATATTGATACAAAACAATAACGCGCCACCTATATATAGAAAATTATATCATTTGAAAGCACGAATGTTTCTCTTATATACAAAACAAACCTTGACTGTCCTTACAGCGATGAAAAAATATATTAACAGAGTAATGTAGATGTATTGAAGATGTCCTAAAAATGATCAAGGAAAGATATCGTTTATTGGAGACGATTGAGAGAGGGAGAATCAGTATGTTCAGACATCTTGTCTGACACTTGGAGTGGATAAATGTATTACTGGAGGGATGTGTGGAAGGAAAACCCTACGATACCATCAAAAGACTAGCCATAGAAAAGAAGCTCTGAGCAGACAGGAATACTGCCAGCCACCAACCTATGGCTGGTTGAGGAGAAATAGATAGACCCAACGATACCATCAAAAGACTAGCCATAGAAAGGAAGCTCTGAGAGGACAGGAATACTGCCAGCCACCAACCTATGGCTGGTTGAGGAGAAATAGATAGATCCTATGATACCATCAAAATACTAGCCATAGAAAGGAAGCTCTGAGAGGACAGGAATACTGACAGCCACTAACCTATGGCTGGTTGAGAAGACATAGATGGACCCTAAGATACCATCAAAAGACTAGCCATAGAAAGGAAGCTCTGAGAGGACAGGGGTACTGCCAGCCACCAACCTATGGCTGGTTGAGAAGAAATATATAGATTCCGGTATAATGTGTGGTACTTAGATTCAAGAAAATAAATGAAAACAAGTGCTAATATCATTTGTCTGCAAGAAACCAAGCTTAAGCCCAACCACCTTTTTAAGGTAAAGGGCTTCAAAATACTGAGAAAAGACAGGCCTTCAGCAGATGGAGGACCCTGACCCTCATCAAAGACCTTTCTTTTGAAGAAATTGTCACTCCTTCAACGACCCACACTGAACTACAGGCCTTCAAAATACACCTACCCAATAAGATACCCCTAACAATTGTGAATACCTATCACCCACCCCAAAAACCAGGCCCAGAACTAGACTTAATTGCTCACCTACTTGACCCCAATATACTTCAACAGCAAGCATCAATCTTGGGGCTGTTCCCTCAACAACACTGAGGGCTCTATCCTCAGCACCTTCATTGATAACAACAACCTCACAATTGTGTCCCATGGTCCTACCTACATCTCTCACTCCTATGGAACTCCGCAAACACTAGATCTCACCATCACCTCTCCATCTATGCAACAGTTCATAAAAAAACAGAACCCTGAAAAGCATCGGAAGCGACCATCTTCCTCTGCTAACAGAAATCTCCACCTCCATCTCCCTCCCAAAATCGTCACAAAGACTTTTCTAGAACTATAAGAAAGCCTTCTGGAATTCATTTAAAACATTGTTAGATAGTCTTCTCAGCAAAATCCCACTAAATTCCTCTTTGGAAGACAGGTGGAAGACTGGAAGTCTGCAGTCCTAATTTCTGCCAAACAAAATATCCCCAGAGGAAACAGAAAATTCTACATCCCTGGATATAGAAAGGTACTAGATATTTTGAAAGATGAAATAGAAGATAGGAGCCAAGTTTACCAAGACCTCATTGAGAACAACAACACACTCCTCATCAGAGACTACAATCACCTTGCTGCAAAAATTAAGCTTAAGGCCGACCAAATCAAACAGAATAAGTGGATTGAACTCTGCTCTTCAATTGACCCAAAAACCAGCGACACGAAACTATGGAGACTACTACATGCCCTCAATCAGGACACTCTATCTCACAGCAGCTCAAATACCTTCAAGGATAATTCTGGAAATCCCCTCACAGACAAATACAGCATAGCAAATAATTTTGCCCACCATTACAGCTCCACCGCAAAACTTAATTTCAATTTACAGGATAAAATAATAGGTAGAAAATCTAGGCTCACCAGAAACCTTTCAAAATCCAAACCCAGCCACAACATTTTCAGTAAACCTTTTCAAGAGCATGAACTGGACGAAGCTTTAAGTCATTTTGACCCTACAAAAGCTCCTGGTCCAGACAACATCACTGGATCCATGTTGAAAAACCTCAGTTCCCATGCCAAACTAGAACTCTTAAGCATTTTAAATTACAGTTGGAGCTCGTCTACCCTCCCTAAAGAGTGGAAACATGCCACAATTATCCCCATCCACAAACCAGGCAAGCTTGAGAACCACCCAACCAACTACAGACCTATCTCTCTGACCTCTAGTCCCTGCAAAATCATGGAACACATGATTCTCAATAGGTTAACTTTTTATCTTAACCTAAACAACCTACTAGACCCTCATCAAAGAGCTTTTAAAAAATATAAAAGCACAGAAGATTAAATCTTTTACTTCGTTCAACAAATCCAGGACAGCTTCCATCATAAACCTACAAAATCTACTATAGCAGCCTTCATCGACATTTCCCAAGCCTTCGACAGAGTCTGGAAGGAAAAGCTAATTCTCAAACTTGAACTTGGAATAGAGGTAAGTATGCTGAGTTGGATCAGCAACTTTCTATCCAAACGCACCATACAGGTTAACCTCAACAACATCAAATCAAAAACCACTCGTATTTACCAAGGTCTACCCTAAGGATCAATCATAAGCCCTATTCTCTTCAATATTAACCTAAATGATGTACACACTTTTATCAAACCACCAGCTAAAATTGTCCTTTACGCAGATGACATAATCCTCTGGGTCTCCAAAAACAACCTCTCCGATGCAGAACACTCTCTGAATAAGGCCATGAAAAATCTGCAAAAGGTAACTCAGAAACTAAAATTGTCCATTAACATCAGCAAATCTGAAATCGGCCTCTTCACCATCAAAAACCACCTTCGCCACTGGACCCCAAATATTTCCTTAAATAACTTAAAACTCCAATATTCAGATTCCCCAAGATATCTTGGTGTCACGCTCGACCCTGCTCTCACTTTTAAAAACATATTGACACCATGATAAACAAAGCCAAAAATAGGCTCAAAATCCTGAAAAAAAATATCAGGCTTAAACTGGGGTGCAAATGCCAATATCTTACGCACAACATACCTTGCACTCGTAAGACCTATTTTGGAATATGCTACACCAGGCTGGATCAATGCAAGCAAAACTAACCTATCCAAAATAGACAGAATCCAAGCAAGCGCAGCTAAAATCATCAGCGACTTCGAGGATCCTTCCCAAATTGCTTTGCTAAACTCGAATCCAACCTTCTTCCCCTGCACCTAAGGAGAAAAATATGCTTTTCAAAATTCACAACAAAAAATATTAACTCTCCAAAAGAACATCTTACAGGAAAATTTATTAGAAATTGGGTCCCAAACCAAAAACTGAAATGCCCCACTCCTCTCAACCTGGCTCACAACTCTAATCTTTTAGACATCCCAATTAATCGCAAACACAGAACTTCCTATCCCCCAACAGAACTCGCAACAAACTCATCTGTTTCCCTCATCTACCAGCCAATCCCCACAAACATGAAACGCAGCCAGAATTACTTAAAGCTCTTGGGCTCCAAATCATTGAGGAAAATAGCTCCCGCTTCGACATCACAATTTACACTGACGGTAGCCAACTTGAAACTGGACTGTCTGGCAGTGGAATTGCTATCTACAAAGATAATATCCTCCCTCTCCCACCCTAGACACCTTTCAGTTTATATATCGTGACTCTCTGCAATAGATACGGCTCTAAAAGACATCAACATCAACTCGCCAAGGAAAATAATAATCTACTCCGACTCAAGAGCAGTCATTTATACCCTTCAAAGCTGCTTCTCCAATCAAGAACCTCTCCTCAAGAGCATTGCTAAGTCAGTAAACCGACTCCCAGCCAACAGCTCAGTCACAGTGCAATGGCTTCCAGCTCACGTTGGAATTCCTGGAAAATGAGCTAGCAGACTCTCTGACAAAGGATGGAGCTCTTGGCCTACCTGAAGCCAGAGAATCTACCACCCAACTAGACGAAAGAGACCTCCTCCGTACCATCAAAACCCAATGCCTGCAGAAATGGAAATCTAATGCTGCACATGGCTGGTACAGAGCAGGAGGGACAAGCATCGATTCTGTCCTCCCAAGAGAACAACAGTCTTTGATTTCCAGACTTAAATCTGGTCATCTACGGACAATGACTTTCCAGAATGCTTGCAGGGTTCTCCCACTATGTACTAAATGCAATTCTCAGCCTGCAACCCCAAGACATATTATTGACTGTATTGACTCATCTATTGATGAGCTCTACTCTTCCCCGGTAGACACCATCAAAAGTCTCAAGCTTTACAAGCTTGATACCTTAGTGTGATTGAGTGGAGATAAAAAAAGAAGAAGAAAAAGAAAATAAATTGATGGATGTAGTCGAGAGAGGAAAGGAAAAGAAAGAGGCTTCTAGACTCTTGACTGTATGGAGAAACGGTCGAACCTAGAAGACCACCTACCTCAGGACAGAAGGGCAGCTGGAGTCTCCAGACAAGCTGGTAAAGGAGAGTGCAGGAATGATAAGAAGACGCGGCCACCAACCTCAGGACAGGCTGAAGACTCCAGACAAGCTGGCAAGAAAGAGTGAAGAAAGGACTAGAAGACGTTGAGTCAGACACCTGAGTGGACCAGCGCCTCGCCAAGATTACCTCAGCGTCCACCGCACCGAGCCAACAAGTCAAGGCTGCTGTCATCAATATCCTCAGACGTTCATCGATATATTAGAACGTTTATGTTTAACATGGACCCAGAACTTTACACACCAAGATAGAGAACATTGCGACTGCTGTGATAGAGATGTATAGAGACATCTGAGGCTCTTCATTGGACACGACAACAACAACATAAAATTGACATGGTCCCAGAACAGCAGTTTTACACACCCAAGATAGAGAACGACTGCTGTGATAGAGATGTATGGATACATCTGAGGTTCTTCATTGGACACACAACAATGACAGAAAATTGACATGGCCCAGAACTTTACACACCCAAGATAGTGAATATTGCTGTGATAGAGATGTATGGAGACATCTGAGGTTCTTCATTGGACATAAAAACAACAACGTATATATTTTTAATTATATATTTCATTAAAAGAACATATTTAACGATATTTTACCTAAATGTTATATCATAAAACGAAAAAATTTCTCGGAAAAATCTCCTTTTTTGCTTAATTCAAAAATATAATAAAGTGTTTTTGTGATCTAGAGAGCAGAAAAATATCTTCTCTTCAGAAATTCCATCGTTTCATGAAATAAACTGAAAACAGACGGTATTAAAGGTTTTTTAAATATAATTTAAAAACTCTCTCAGGTATTTTCCTCAAGTTAGGGTAAGCATTTATAAGATGTATATGTTTTATGAGTGGAAATTAACTTTTAGAATTCAAAATGTAAGACAGGGGGTGGGTGAAAGGGTGTTCTAAACCGTTAGTTTTCGACCGCTACGACCCGGGATCGAATTCCGAATTGGGCACTTTTTATTCTAAAAAAAAGAGAAAAGAAAAATGCTCCAATGGCCCCCGATTCTTGCAAAAGTCCAACCCCACCAGCGAGTGCAAGTAACCAAACGGGGCTCTGGCACATTTGTAAGTGCAAAGTCGAACTGCTTTTCACGTGTGGTGCATTCAAAGTAAAAGCAGTAGCCAACTTCTACCCACGATCGAAAGAACTTCTACAAATAGAGTTTTATTTAAAAAACTTTTTTCTTTTTATTTTTAGTTGCTTTGTTACTTTTAGTCGTCAAACAGTTTTATAAAAGATCATGGAAATACTAGGAATATTTTGACATGGATATGAGAAGAGGAAGATCTCAGTTGTTATTGGGATTTCGATTCAAATTGTGCAAGAAGACATTTGTTGTTAGAATAGCCAATGTTTCAGGATTACAGTCAATCAGAAGGCATTGACATCGCTGAAATACGCGGATGTGGTATGTAAGGAAATATATAATGACGCAAAGTTGCATATCTTTAAAGAATCCTGCTTATCACCCTAGCATAGACCCTAATGGTCTTCTTCTTCTACTTTCTTATCTCCACACTGGGTGAAGTAGAATGCCTTTGTCATTAAGACTGGGAGCACTACTCAGTGGCAGGCCAACTTAGCTCCAAAAGAAATGGCCGCCTCTGACATGAGGAACAGACGCCATGTGCAGCCGCTCCTAACATGGAGTACAAACGCTGCTCATCCTGTATCCCTGGATTAGGAGCCCTTACAGGGTACTATCAGCCGGGCCAGCTGAGCCCAGGTTTTTTAGTGAGCTTGTTACTGCTCCCCCTCCTCATTTTCCATCCGGGCTTGGGACCGGCAAAGGCGGAGTTCCAGAGATAGACCTTAATGGTGGTGAAATAGAATGTACCACAACACCAGTTTTGGGAAATTCAGACAACAGCCTAACAACCAGTATACAATGGTTTCTGCAAATGGCCCTCATCAGTAGATACTCATTAGTAGATAAATACAGACTCTCTCAATGCCTCTATATTCAACAATACTTGCTAAACTTTGCCTCGTGTAAAACTGACTTTACTATGGGTATATAGCTATGGATACTTTCATATGTAAATACTACTATATAAACAATGCTATGTAATGTCTGAATAAAGAGTTTTAAAATGTAAATTTTTCTAATAACGTCTCTTATATAAAGAAACTCTTCTCCTTGACTTGTTCTTCTATAGCAAATAGGGACATTCTCGTTGTCTTAACTCTATCCTATTTTATACTTTCAATTCAATCGCAATATCATTTATCAAGTGTAAGGATACTTGAAAATGAAAGATTCAATCCATGTATAAATAGATGAGCATTCCGTCCGCGAGAATAAGTAAATATTTCTACTATGTATTTCCTATGTGTATATAGCTATGGATACCTTCATATGTAAATACTACTATGTAAAGATGCTATGTAGTTAATGTCTGAATAAAGATTTTTCAAACTCATTAGTAGAGTTTGAGTCCACTATTTACAGGGGCATCTAGAACTCACACCAGAGGAAGTTCCTGGAGACCATAGCATCAATGAAGGACCCTGCTAGTGTAAATAGATACGAAGAAATCCCCGAACCTTATGTGTCTCTTTTAACTTAATTTTTTTTTATAATAATCGCAGTCAACTTCATTTGTTTCTTATTTTTATTTCCTTACATTTTGTTTCAAAAACATTTTATAAAATACTGCATTCTAAAAAGCCTTTAATTTTCATAATATTTTAGTGTATTATTATCATTATTATTAAATTTTTAATGTAATATTATTATTATTAAATTATTTTCAATGTATTATTATTAATAATTGTTTTTGACCAATGAAAAATTTGTTTTCATATGATCTACAATAATTTGTAAATTAAATTCACTGTGCAATAAATTGATAAAGAGGGAGCAATCTCTCGAAATATTTTGAGAATTTTTTTTTCCTTTACAGATCCATGTACGCCCTTTTATATAATCATTAGTAGAGATTGGCTACAATATTATAACGTAAAAATGAATGATTGTGTAAACACATTTATGATGTAGACAAACAAATATGATATAGGCAAACCAACAAGTATGTATAGATGGAAAGTTTGCCGGGGGAATATTGATCTATAAAAATAAAGGTCACCTCTTTCGTCAAAATAGAAGGCGTATAGTTTTGATGTCAAACGTTGATTTAACCTGTTTCCTGATATTTGGCCAACCCAATTTTCTAATAAATTAATAAAAGTCAACCACAAACATGTTTCGGTCTGTAGGCCCTCGTCAGCGTAGTGCAGGCTGTACCTCTACGACAAAAAAATATTTTGGTCCCAGCGGCTTCTTGAGAAACCAAGAAATGGGTATTTAAGGCTAAACTTGCGTAAATACGCTTAACATGTGAAAAAATAGTTTAAAAATAGAACAAAATGCCAGGTGTTGATACAGTAACCTTTATTCAAGACACACGAGATAACCAGGTGTGGACAAAATTTCTTTTGTCTCCTTCAAAAAAAAAAAAAAAAGCGACCGATGATATTAAAGACTTTCCTCTTCCTTAAGTTTTGTCCATGAGTTTATTTATTGATCTCATCAAACGCACTTTGGTGCAGATTATATAATGGTTATATTATTATATGCAAATACAGAAAGAGAGCTATATATATATATATATAAAAGGAAATTTAGGTCTATCGATTCATACATGGTGTTCCATTCGCGTGACAAGTACTGTTATAAATAACACGCAGTTTGCTGGTCAAATTGTTTTTTTTTTTTTTATTTTATTTTATTTGATTCTATGTCTGTCTATCTGTCTGTCTACAAATCTAATGATCAATTTTTTAACATACTTGCATAGCATCTAGAAATCTGAAATTTACCACACTTGCTCAAACCCGATGTCAATGCAACACGATGACAATTTCAGACGTCTGTGTGGACAAAATCTCTATATTTCCTCTCAAATATTGTGATCAATTTTAACTGGCCATGTAGAAGTCTGGTATTTAATAAAGGGAAGTTTTTTTTTATATCACGACCCCATATAAGCTTTCAGGCGTAACAGCCATTCGACAAGTATAACTACGATAATAAAACTTAATAATTAAACAAATCCACATTGCTACGTGGAATAAAAAAAAAAGGCGCATTCCAAAATATAATGTTTCAGAACGTTCAAGAAAAATGTAGAAAAAATCGGAGAACAACTGATTGACCAATCTAAAGCGATTGCGCAAGGCTTAGCGCTGGCGGCTTTTTGATTGGTTGACCAACCATGACCGTTCTGGAAAGATCTACTCCGGCATATATAGGAATGAGTAACTCATGCCAAGGAGGAGAAAAATAAGAACGAAGCTACGTGGTGAACTCCAAGCAAACGTTGCTGTCTCAAGAGGGCGGACTGCTACTTACCGCCGACACCGGTGTACTTCCTGGAAAATTCCAGAAGGTTCTACGAACTTCTGTCTCCTGTTCTGCGTCTGTTTTCTTTCAATGTGCTGCAGTTGGTGAGTTTGTAACTGTTGTTTCCTTTATTGTTGTTTTATTTTAGAACTCTTCTGTAATTATAATTTATCGATTAGGCTTAAATAAAGTCCTAAAGATCCTTTGTACCCACGGAAGTTGTCAACCAACAACGCAACAATATACATGTTATATAACAAACTTGAAATGTCTCCGGATTTAAACATAAACTCCATCGCCGACCATTGTGGAATTCTTCTTCTTTCCAAAACTAAAAATGACGTTAAAAGGGAGGCGTTTTGTCCATGAGCGTATACACACTTGGTTATCTCGTGTAACTTCAATAAAGGTCACTGTAATATCTTTCCGAGTTATTGTCTGAATCCCGATATACATGCTAAAAGGTACAACTTCCTTAAGTTTTGTCCATGAGTGTATACACACTTGGTTATCTCGTGTGTCTTCAATAAAGGTCACTGTAATATCTTTCAGAGTTATTGTCTGAATCCCGATATACATGCTGAAAGGTACAACTTCCTTAAGTTTTGTCCATGAGTGTATACACACTTGGTTAACTCGTGTGCCTTTAATAAAGGTCACTATAATATCTTTCAGAGTTATTGTCTGAATCCCGATATACATGCTGAAAGGTACAACTTTCTTAGGTTTTGTCCATGAGTGTATATACGTGTAATTGGTCAAGTGTTAAATGTGTTGTTTTTAAACTTTCAAATATTGAACTTTTAATTTCATATATAAAATGGTGTTTCAAATATTTGGACAGTTTGTTGATGGCGACATGGCGAAAATTCTAAATACTTCACATTACAGTCACTTCAAATACCTAAAAAATTCAATAACAGCAGAACGATATTTATTCACAACTATTCCTCTAGCAATTAAAAGATTTTTTGCACAACTGAGACTCCTTTGGACGATCTTCCCAGAAAATCGTTCAAAGCGCTGGAAGATTGATTTGACTCTAACTTGCGATCTGTGTAAAAACAGAATACAAGACGAAATTATGCATATAATATTTGGATTTTCTTGCTTAGAGAAACAGAGGAAAGAAATTTTGGGTGACTTACCCTGGTCTCAACCTGACTGCCAACAAATTTGCAGCTGGATGAACACACTGATGGTTGATCAGGGTCTCTCCCTCGGTTTATATAGATTCTACAAGGCCGCAGTCAATGTCTGTTGGAGAATGATGGATTCGCCGAATGTCGTGGTTTGCTCGGAGGAGGAAAGCGAAGAATGAATGCGGCTGATTCCACACTAGCCCTCTCAATGATATCTTGACCTTGACATATTCTAAACATTGGTACTTTAATTTAAATATTTAATCATGTACGGTCCTTTTGCTCTGTATGTTTATTTTTTGTACATATGGTTATATTTCTTTTTGTTTGGTTTTTCTTTCTTCTCTCTTTCCTTATTACTTCTTGTATTCTAGTTTTTACTTTTGAAATATCTTCCTTTCCTAAATCCCGTAGAGGGGAATCATGTATAGGGCTGGATGCCCCAATAAAAAGGCTTATGTGTGTGTGTGTGTATAAATATATTTTATTTCCATTTCAATCAAACAACAAATATAATATTGCATGGAAATTATCAAAGCTTCATTAAAAAGAATTAATTCATCAATAAATTACCTATTTAGCCTATAAAACTATATTATATTTTCAAAATTTTCGACAAATTTTATAAAGATTCTAATTAAATTTATAACAAAATGTGTTTTGCAAAAATACTAATTTAATCTAAAAACATTTCATAAATATATAATGAAGAGTTTACCAAAATATAAACAACTTTGTATAAATATAAATAATGTTTCTAAAAATATAAATACTCTACTAATAAAATATATAAATTATACGTTATAATATTTTCAATAGAAATATTTTCAAATTTGAATTATAACCTCTTGTGAAAAAAATGTTACAATAGTTAAATTGTACTGGGATCAGGTGAATAAATAAAGAAAGAGACATCTCCTGATCGTGCAACTAAAAGTTGCTGATGGCTTGCGCCATCTGTCGGAATAAATATCAACTATTTGTTGATTGATTAATTATTGTATATACAGAATTGGCTGAATACCCATTCTTGCATTGGTAAATTTTAGACAGATGGCGCAATCCATCAGCAACTTTTACTTTTGAACTCCGCCTTTGCCAGTCCCAAGCCCGGATGAAAAAGGAGGAGGGGGAGCAGTAACAAGCTCACTAAAAAACCTGGGCTCAGCTGGCCTGGCTGATAGTACCCTGTAAGGGCTCCTAATCCAGTGATACAGGATGAGCAGCGTTTGTACTCCATGTTAGGAGCGGCTGCACATGGCATCTGTTCCTCATATCAGAGGCGGCCATTTCTTTTGGAGCTAAGTCGGCCTGCCACTGAGTAGTGCTCCCAGTCTTAATGACAAAGGCATTCTACTTCACCCAGTGTGGAGATAAGAAAGAAGAAGAAGTTGCACGATCAGTAGAGAGAGAGATGCCCTTTTCTCTTAAAATTTATTTATAAATTTAATTTTGAAAGTTAAAAATGTTGTATCGTACTTGGTAAAATTTCACCTGAGATTTTCGCTACAATAACATTAAATTTACGATTAAACTTTTAAAATTCAACGTTAAATTGGCTTTCAATTAAAGCAGAAAATATATTTTGATAAATATAAAGAATGTTATATACTTCACCTGTGTATTATTTATATGTTTGAAAACATCAAATTTCTACGAAGTGGTTTATATATATCTTTGTAAACTTTCTTCATATTTTACAAAGGGATTTTTATATTAGAAAACCTTTTTAAAAAATATTTTGCTGCAAAATTTAGGGGAAAATATTAGAAAAAAATACCAAAAATATAAAAATTAACATGAATATAAGGTGAATAAGTTACTATTCTTTTAATTAACCGTTAATAATTTCTATAAAATATATTAAATAGGTTTTTAACTTTTAATTAGCAATTTTTAATTTATATTTAGACATTTTTCATTTTTATGAAGCAATTTTCAATTTTAATTTAGACTTTTTCATTTTAATTTAGACACATGAACTTTTTATATAATCTTTATTTAAGACACTTTAAAAACACAACTATGACAACACTAAATATAATATTTAAAATATTATCGTCTTATTTCTACTAATTTTAAAATGAATAGAGGCTCGTATCAAGCAATACCAAAAGGAAAATAGGAGGAAACCTTAATCAAGTTGGAATGCTAACAATGTTGCGTTCCCGGTTTGGATAGATGAAAAGGGAGGATACACGATGTGACTTATTAAAGTTTCCTTACTTGAGTATATATATATATAGCAATTTAGGCCAACAACCCCATGTATATAACCCGCAGCAAGACCTTAATGTTGTATAATAGAAGCACAGCTGTCAATGATACACTATCGACATATGTCTTTACATCATCACATGTAATGCAATTTGTGCAAACAGGATAAATAAAGAAAAAAAAAAAAACGGGGGAAACTCTGTAATTGATTAAGAGTTTGAGTTAAAGCAGGGATCGAGCATATAATATTGTCAGGACAAAGGTCTAAAGATGGAATAACGCACTGAAACACATAAAAGTACAAACATCACTAAAACCTGACAGATAATTACCCTCAAAGTAGCCCTAATAAAGTCGTAATTTTGCAACTGTTGCTGTGTCAATATATCACAGCAAAGATATAGTACACAACTCTATTTCAACAGAGTCGGTTGTTCTATAATTTGTACACTTTGTGATATTGAGGTGTGGGGGTAGTACCATAAAGCAAAAGGAATGAAATATGTATGAGAGGAAACAAGAAAATTTCTCTAGATATTTATTTAAATAAATTAAAATTTGGGAACATGTCTATACTGACGAGATATGCTATTTACATAGTAAAAATTTAGATAGAGGTGACCTGAAGTTACTTTATAGCCCTTTAGGGCCCATGCGAAATCTAGGTTGGTTACTACACAAAAAAAAAAAGGGGGGGGGGGGGGGGGGGCTAAGTCATAATGACAAATGGCTTACCTTTTCTCGAAAGAGCCGGCAAAGGTCTGGTCTCCCGTCTGAAAACTGTCCTCTCACTGAGCGACTCCGATTCAATCTCCCTTTTGGCCAAGAAACCCTCTTTTATTCATGTCTCTCTCCGTTTTCATTCGCCGAAAGATACACCAATCAAAATGGCCAACGGCTCCAGTATACGATTTCACAGACGCCCCAGGCCTCTCCCATCAAAATAGAACATATAGTATTACCAAAACAAAAAAAATCTAAAGAGAGAAACAGCTACGGCGATAGTGTAAAATTTCAGACCCCAGGCCCCCCCCTTCCACATGGATTGAAATACCATCCTCCCCTTTTCTCGGGACGGTATATATATATCGCCCCCCCTCCGTCTTAGCTAAAAATCGACACAGGCCCCTTTTCACTTGAACTGTAATATAACGTTTTCCTTTCTCGGGAAGGATATTTTATAAGGTTCAGTCTTTTAGAGATCTTCCTTCTCCATTTTTTTTTCTGGTCACCTTTACCTACATTTTTGGTGAGGGGAATATATGTACATATGAAACAACAGCTTCCAGCGCGGATGTCTCTGGGTGTCACTGGTGTCTTCTTCATCAGGCATCAGCTTTCGGCATGGAAGTCTGGTGTCATCAATTGTCTAGGTTTCTGGGCAAAAAGTGGTCTGTAAGTCTATGTGGGAGGGAAGCCATGTATCCATTTGATTTGATTATACATACGCCTTCTGTTGGGGTATGGTTACAAAAACGTGCCCCAACAACAAGACGAAACTATGCAAAAAATATTCTAAGTTATTGAACATCAATTATAGTTCTGTTATGCAAAATTATAAAAAAAAAATAAGGTTAAATAAAATTAAGAAAGAAAGCAGGATTTATGCAGAAAATATTTCATTAAGCGATATAGATTTTATTTTGAAAAGTATATACAAAATAATTCTAGTATAACTTTAAAAAATTAAAAGATGAATTAAAAATATTGTAAATCTAGAAGTGTCGCAAACAACAATTCGCAATGCATTAAAAGAGTTTAAAATAACTCTGAAAAAGTCATCTATTGAGTTAATCAACATGAAATCAGATGAAACTAAGCGAAAAGAAAAGAAGATGCGGAATTGTTTATTAATAATTCACCTGATTTAAAAATGATGTCAAACATTTCAATTTCAAGCCCTTCTTTCGTATATTAAAAACTCTATTCAATATTTTTAGTTGTTTCAAAGTGCTCTTAAGTAAAGAATATATAGAAAAGTCTATGTGTCTAAATTAAAATTTAAAATGTCTAAATAAAAAATGAAAAATGTCTAAATTTAAATTTAAAATGACCAATTAAAATTTAAAAACCTATATTTGTTGTTTGATTAAAATGAACATAAAATGACGAAAATTCGCAAGATTTCCCACAAATGAACTTTAATATCTGAAGAACAAAGTGCGAAAAATTCAAAATATGATGTGAAAGTTATAAATAAAACATTTAAGTTGTTTTCCAACTTAATTTAAATGAAAAAATAAAATTATACTGATATTATATTACTATTTTCAAGCTTTACCTTTATTTACGCAAACATTATTTATGTTTATCTGAGCTGTATTTATTTTTATTCAAGTTTTATTTATATTTTCGCAAACTGTGTTCGTGTTTACAAAAAACTTTGTAATCAAGATGTAATAATTTTTATGAATTATTATATTTTTGTAATTTCAATTTTAATTTCAAAAAGAATATTACGCTTTTAAAATAGTTTCGAATTTTGATAACAGATGGCGCCCAAGTGCATCGTAATATTTTTGTTTAATTAAAATAGCATAAAATTTATGAAATCAGTATATTTTAAACAAATACATTTTGAAATCTTAGAAATAAAATGTAAAAGTATGTAAAAGTTAGAAAAACATTTTTCAGGTTTATTCAATCATGTTATGTAAAAGTTCTTTAGCAAAATTTCCAAGAACAACGAAACAACATTTCTTAAAATGTTTTTACAATAAAAAAATATTGCTATTAAAATAAAATATGTAACTATTAAGATACAAAATGTGGTTATTAAAATAATGTACTTATTCAAATCAAAAATGCATATGTTATCATGCAAATCAATTTTTTTCATTAAAAAATATCTTAATATTATATTAATTCTAAACTAGTATTGTTAAATATAATTTTTATACACGCATATCTGTATTTGAAAGAAAATTTTATGCATCTATTTTCAAACAGTCATTTTTATAATCAATACTTTAATATGATTAAATATAATATTATAAATATATATTTATTATCTATTTCTATTTAGTTTATAGTTAATAATGAGAATAATTATTTTTCAAATCTATATCAAAAGAATTTCAAATTATATTTTGAGAAAAATTCCTATTAATTAAAAATGTAAATAATTAGAGATTAATTGCGTATATAAATTTATTAAGAGAATTTTAATATTAAATAGTTTTATGTTAATTATTCCAATTTTTTATTTCTTTTAAATACCGTTATATATACACAATTTAGTCTATATAATTTAATATTTAAGTTAAAACCGCTAGTATTAAATTTATAAATAAAATATCTATATATAAATAAATAAATTCAGTTTTAAAATATTATTAAATATCAAATATATAATAAATCATATTCAAAATGTATCTTTGATTACATTTTATTTAGGATACATTTATCTAATTAATAGACTAAATACAGCGCCTTTGGATTTATTAGGAAAGTGCTTTCCTCGAATAAGATCTTTCTTTCGTATGGCATTTATTTCCAACAAAACTGTGCTACCGAATATTTCTTACGGAAATATTTTCAGCGAAATAAAGACATTTTATATAAAAAAATAAAGATATTGATTTAATAAAATATTTATGTACATCTTTTGAAGAGAAATATGAAAAATATATTTTTCCAATATATATATCATTGTATATTTATCTATAAAATAATTTGATTTAGTATAAACGCACATAAATATTTATGTAATATAATGATAATATTTATCTAGTTTATATTTATTTCCCTACATTGAATATATAGTGAATAATATATATTTGACAAGAAAGTATTATGGCAAGTAATGGAATATATATTTTATATAAAATCAAATATATTTTTTCTATATATAAAAACACGCCCAATATTAGCTTATAAATGCTTTATATTAAAATATATTTATTTTAAATAAAACAATAACATTTTATTTAATAAAATATTTAAATGATTCTATAATATATTTTAGAAGTTTCATATTTTTTTATATACACAAAATAGAGTTTAAATATAAATCTAAGAAAACGAATCAAGCCCCATTCAGAAAATTCATTGAAGTTAAAGTGAAAGAAATATAATTTAGTTTATTACCAAAATAACTAAAGAAGCAAGCGACAGTTTTATTATCATCATAAATGACAAGTCAGAGAAATAAAATAAAGCCGTTTTGACCGGGTTTTCGGCGAAACCTTTCCGTATGTTTGATCAATGAAAAAGACAAATTTAATAATTGTTTGCCTCGATCTGCGCACCTCGTCGATCAATAGCTGTGCGCAGTAACCCCGTCGTAGATGTATAGACCGGTCCTTTATTATTGCTTTTATGAAATTGTTGTTGCTGTTTAACTTTCTCAAATAATGGACGCCTTTACGTTGAATTTTCAACACACTAAGTTGTTTCTTTTATGTCTCTTTAATTAAATATTGTTTTAGGGGTGGATTCCTAATTATTTATTGGATTGAATTGTTTCATTTTCGGATTTCATTAATTTTACAATAGTCCCCCCTTTTGAATGTAAGATTGTTATTTGAGCTATTCTATATAGACACACAGAGAAAGTATATTAATTATTTAATAAAGGAAGGAGAAGTATTATTGTATCTAATTTATTTAATGTCATGTATATAATTATTAATTCATCTTAACTCTTTAAATATACATTTTAATAATTCCCAATGAATTTAAATAAATATTTATATTTCATGTTAATACCGATAAATATTTACTAATAATATCTTTTGATATTTTTTCTAATTAAAAATACTAATAATAAATACGAAATCTATAATTTTTGAAACAAATAAGTAGTTACATTTTTTCTGTGTGTTTTTTAATATATATATCTATTTTAATTAAATGAAACTATATAAGGTTTATCCAATCATAATAATTAACATATATTGATGCAGAAATAAAAAAAAAGAAAGTTGGAAAGAAGTAAATTATTTAGATGAGGATGCTTTTTAATTAAACAAGATCTTTCTCGTTTGTAAATTAACAATTTAATGATTTTTTTTTATTTTTATAGTTTCTCATTTTCTTTAAGAAATTAAATATTTATTTTTAAAGGATGATAGTAGAGTTTTTTTAATGGTTTATTGGGAATAAATATGTTTGAAGCAATTTATATTGGACTTTTTCTCTTTGGCCTCTCTGTTTAATAGGAACAGGATGAAATGAAGGTAATCAATATATTTATGTGATATATATATATATATGTTATAAATAAAGATGAATGAGATTTTCTGCTTGATTTTGGAATATATTAAGGATCATACTATGTTAATGCAGTCGTGGTTGAAATCTTTAAAGTATATGATAATAAAAATAATTTTGATCACAGTAATTTAATTGAACTTATGAATATATATAAAAAAAAACATAATTTGATAAAAGTAATGCCTGGCTTAAGGCGAGTAGAATAAGGAAAACAAAATATTATTTACATAATGTACAAAGGTTTTGAGCCGGCCAACGGGATACAACAACAACGAGTTTTTATATGCAAAGCGTGACCTCTAGCGGTCGATTTAACAGAATATTTGAATCTATGAAATTATAATTTAAAATAAAATAATATTTTTATATAACATAATTTTAAATAAAATATTTTGATATAACATATATAATATACTGGCCGAAAAAATTAAAGGAACAACATCTTTTTTTCATTTATATCAAATTTATTTTGCATAAAAAACTTGTTTGATTTCTTTGATTTCGGATATTTTAATCAATAATTTATTTATTACCAGTTGCAAACAAGACACGCTATATCCGATCTGGATAATTGCGCGTGAAACTATTTACAATAATTCATATTGTAGTAGAGTAGGTAACAGAATTATCAAAAAGAAAATAAACAATTAAGAAAAAGAGCATTAAATAAACATATACATTAAACAAATAAGCAACAACATAAGTAGATAGAAGAAATCGTAAGGTAGTTATAATGGAGTAATAAATTTAAGTATATAATTTCATTGATAAAATATTCAATAAAATTTGAGATTTATTTTTTGAACACACAAAACGCGATATCCCGGCTAAGGATAATTGCTTCGATTTACATGAAAAAAAGTTGTTCCTTTAATTTTCCAGGCCAGTGTATATGTATACAAAATACAATTAATTTTATATTGCATATAAGGGATACAATATATCCAGAAGACATATTATTCGTTTTCTTTTACTATTTTAAAAGCATTTTAAGCATCTAAAAGCAATGTATCTTATTATCTATATTGTTGTATATATATTAATTAATTGTTAGCACAGAGTGTGTGTAAGCTCACAGGTAAAGAGGCACTAACCGAAAAGGAAGTTCCTTTGTTTAATATTAGTTTCCCTTTTATATTTTGTTCTCACTCTTGTAAATCAATAAATATAATGTTTGATTAATATTCTTGGAATCAGTTTCATTAAAATTTCTAAGCAAAGTCAACAAATATTAATTGTATTATTAATATATTATCAATATCTCCTGAAATAAAAAATAATTGCGGCGTTTTATGATTTTCTTTTGTAATACAGTCGAACTTGGATAATTCGAACCCCAAGGGACCATTAAAAAATTCGAATTATCCAAAAATTCGAATTAAAGATGTTAAATTATTTATATAGGAAATTCTAGGGAACAAGATAAATATTCGAATTAAAGAGGTTTTCGAATTAAAGAAGTTCGAATTATCCAAGTTCTACTGTATTTTGTATGCTCTACAAATCTAAAAAAGAGAGAGAGAGTTAATCAAACAGGAAAAACTATTTCTTTTCATTTTGAAAAAAAAAAAAAAACATCTATATTATAAAAATAATATTTTAATTGTTTTATATATTTAAAAAATACGATTTTAAATATAATGACAAATATAATTTCCAATTGAATATTTTGATATATGGGGTTTTTCACTGAAAAGATGCATTTTTCATTTTAATAACAATTTACACTTGAATAACAACATTTTCATTTTTAAACGATATTTTTATATTTATTATTATAATTATTTTAATCCATGACAACCATTCTTTTCCTTTTTCCAAATTTTTAAATGATAAAGAAATATTTTTATTTTGTTTTTTGATTTCAATAAATGTATCTATATCATTTATAACGCTTTGCCAAATGCTTTTATTTTTTTCCTGACGATGATAAAATATATTTTTGTCGAAATGTTTAGAAAATAAAAACCTTTTCTGGCCGAAATGTCTCTTGATTGAGGATTTACGCCAGTCACCAGAACTGATTGACTTGAAATAATGATATTGTAGCAAGGTATTTTCTATTTTATTAACAGAGTATCTGTTGGATCGTTTTTGAATACAACTCTTAGATTTATAAAATTAATTTATTAAAAACTTTAAACATTTTAAAATATATATAGAAACGAGTTAATTACCTCGTATTTAAGACAACAAAAGAATCATCCAATTTTCATACATCGTTCTAACCAGATTCAACTTGTGCAAGACAGACGACAAAGCAAAAAATAAACAAATTAATAATAGAGGGTAAGTTCCTATTTTTTACAAGCTTTCGCACTCAATGAATATTCAACTTCTTGCTTCAGTATCATTTTATATTTTTATACTTTGCTACTCTGTAAACTTCCCTCATTACTTATCTTTTGTTTATCATTTATAGTTTGTTTTCTTTGGGCTCGAAAATCATACACTTTGTTTAGCATCCCGTAAAACCATATTCTCTTATAGTTTGTTATTGCCTTAAATAAATTGCTGTGTCATCCTGAAGTTTGTCTTTCCTGATTTTACACATGGCAATATGGTGATGGAATTGTGTACACAGTTCAAATATATGGGTCGGTGGAAGGATGATCTAAACCATTTGTTTTCGACCGCTACGACCCCGGGATCGAAACCCGCATTGGGAACTTTTTTATTTATTTTAAAAAATGCTCCAATGTCCCCCGATTCTTGCAAAAGCCCAACCCCACCAACGAATGCAAGTAATCAAACGGGGCTCTGGTACATTTGTAAATGTAAATTTGAACTACTTTTCACATGTGTAGACATGTGGTGTACTTACAGTAAAAGCAGTCGCTAATAACCCATCATGATTATCATGGGCAGTACCAGGTGTACTAGGGATAATAATACAAAAATGTTCTTTACAGCAAAGTCTTCACTCCCTATACACTGGGTTAAAACATGGCCGTCTGATTACCGAAGTTGGCACTTCTAAATTGAAACTATATTAAAGAAATCATTAAAAAAGCCATTTGGCTCCGGTAATCTTAAAATATTCCTTGAAGAAAGTTGAAGCCCCACAGAACCTGTACCGTACCGCATGGTAGCTGTGGGTTGGTATTTGGCGACGTCATTGTTGATGTTCTACTGGCAATAAGATCTGTATGGGGGCTGCAATTAGGAATTGTAAAGAAAGTTAAAGTACAATATGATTATAGAGTGTTCGAAACTATTATAGACGCGTATGATTCTTTTTGATAATTAAACAATTTCTATTGCCCTTACTGCAATGGAAAAATTAATGAGAGGGTCTGACTCATCAGTGGTGAACCCTCCCAGCGGTTTCGCCAATTTAATCTACCATACCGCTGTTATATTGCATTTTTCGATCTTCCTTTTATAGTGATACTGATGCTAGACTCTTGGAATGGGTATTTTAGATGAACTATAATAAAATACCCATTCCAAGAGTCTAGCATCAGTATCATTATAAAAGGAAGATCGAAAAATGCAATATAACAGCGGTATGGTAGATTAAACTGGCGAAACCGCTGGGAGGGTTCACCACTGCTGAGCCAGGCCCTCTCATTAAATTTTTCATTGCAGAAAGAGCAGTAGAAATTGTTTAATTTTTAAAAATATTCATACACGTCTATAATAGTTCGAATTTTAATAACAGATGGCGCGCTAATGCATCAAAATATTATATAGTGCGTGTAATATAAACCTGTCCAATGCATTTTATAATTCAATATACAGTAAAACCTCGCTAAAACGAATCTAAGTTTAAACGAACCTAAAATACTTCCTAATTATATAATGTAACAATATAATGAACCATTTGGCTTTAGTGAACCTTGGCTATAGTGAACCATAGCTATAAGGAACCCTGGCTATATACTCGTATGTCATAATTTGCATAATCCCCAAGAGGTATAATTTCTTTTCGCCAAAATAGGTATGTTAAACTGTAAATATGTTAAGCTTGTGTTAAATACAAACTCATCCATCTATAAATACACTGTACAAAATAAACGTGGGAGCCCTCGCGGGCGAATGCTACGGCACGACGCGCGCTCACCTGGCTGGAACTAATTTTTGAAGTTTACATGTGTTAAAAGTCGTGGCATAGACTATGTAAATATCTCTTTTGAGTGTATAACCTGGAATGTAAATTTCTTTTAAATTAATTATTATTATGTCAAATATATTTTGAATGAATTGTTATTATGTAAATTCCTTGAATGTATATAACTAAGCCGTGTTGTCAAAATAAAGAGTTTTCTAAGTAGAAGAGTTTCTGAGAGTTTTCTTAGAGTTTCTGAGAGTGTCTTACTAGAGCGAGATCTTCTGCGTGTAGTAGCCGCTGGTTTCTGCCTGCGTTGTTTTCCTTCCTGACTTGATCACCCAAGGCAGTCCAAACTGATATCTAGACTCTAGGTGAGGGTCTTACTTTGTTGGGAGAAGGTTCTTCAATTCTTGACCTCTCGTAATCTCAACAGTTAGTGGCGTCCCCGGGTGGGCTGCGTGGCCTGGACAAGGCGGGAAGACCTGTAGGCGCTGTCTCCCGAGGAACACAAGGCGGGAAGACTTGTAGGCGCTGTCTCCCGAGGAACACAAGGCGGGAAGACCTGTAGGCGCTGTCTCCCGAGGAATACAAGGCGGGAAGACCTGTAGGCGCTGTCTCCCGAGGAACACAAGGCGGGAAGACCTGTAGGCGCTGTCTCCCGAGGAACAGAAGGCGGGAAGACCTGTAGGCGCTGTCTCCCGAGTAACAGAGGCTCAAGGGTACAAGAAAGCCAAGGAAGCTCAAGGTACAAGAAAGCTAGGGAAGCTCAAGGTACAAGAAAGCTAAGGAAGCTCAAGGTACAAGAAAGCTAAGGAAGCTCAAGGTACAAGAAAGCTAAGGAGGCTCAAGGTACAAGAAAGCTAAGGAAGCTCAAGGTACAAGAAGCTAGGGAAGCTCAGGGTACAAGAAGCTAAAGAGGCTCAGGGTACAAGAAGCTAAGGAAGCTCAGGGTACAAGAAGCTAAAGAAGCTCAAGGTACAAGAAAGCTAAGGAAGCTCAAGGTACAAGAAAGCTAGGGAAGCTCAGGGTACAAGAAGCTAAAGAAGCTCAAGGTACAAGAAGCTAGGGAAGCTCAGGGTACAAGAAGCTAAAGAAGCTCAGGGTACAAGAAGCTAAAGAAGCTCAAGGTACAAGAAGCTAGGGAAGCTCAGGGTACAAGAAGCTAGAGAGGCTCAGGGTACAAGAAGCTAAGGAAGCTCAGGGTACAAGAAGCTAAAGAAGCTCAAGGTACAAGAAAGCTAAGGAAGCTCAGGGTACAAGAAGCTAAAGAAGCTCAAGGTACAAGAAAGCTAAGGAAGCTCAAGGTACAAGAAAGCTAGGGAAGCTCAAGGTACAAGAAAGCTAGGGAAGCTCAGGGTACAAGAAGCTAAAGAAGCTCAAGGTACAAGAAGCTAGGGAAGCTCAGGGTACAAGAAGCTAAAGAAGCTCAAGGTACAAGAAGCTAAGGAGGCTCAGGGTACAAGAAGCTAAAGAGGCTCAAGGTACAAGAAGCTAGGGAAGCTCAGGGTACAAGAAGCTAAAGAAGCTCAAGATACAAGAAGCTAAGGAAGCTCAGGGTACAAGAAGCTAAAGAAGCTCAAGGTACAAGAAAGCTAAGGAAGCTCAAGGGTACAAGGAAGCTAAGGAAGCTCAAGGTACAAGAAAGCTAAGGAAGCTCAAGGTACAAGAAAGCTAAGGAAGCTCAAGGTACAAGAAAGCTAAGGAAGCTCAAGGTACAAGAAAGCTAAGGAGGCTCAAGGTACAAGAAAGCTAAGGAAGCTCAAGGTACAAGAAAGCTAAGGAAGCTCAAGGGTACAAGGAAGCTAAGGAAGCTCAAGGTACAAGAAAGCTAAGGAAGCTCAAGGTACAAGAAAGCTAGGGAAGCTCAGGGTACAAGAAGCTAAAGAGGCTCAGAGTACAAGAAGCTCAGGAGGCTCGGGGGACCAGAAGCTCAAGAAGCTCAAGAGAAAAGGAGCTCAAGAAGCTCAAGAGAAAAGGAGCTCGAGAAGCCCTTTGTTAAAGGTTAAAAAGAGCTCAGTGAAGCTCAAGGTTAAAAGGAGCTCAAAAGGTCCTTTGTTAAAGGTTAAAAAGAGCTCCTACCTACAAGGTGAAAGGCTACCTACAAGGTAAAAAGGATACCTACAAGGCGAAAGGATAACTACAAGGAGAGATGGAGGATGTTAGCAGAAGGCGTAGAGAGGCGATAAGAGGCGTTTTTACCGAAGTGGTAAATGATATGAATACAGAGTTAAGGAATCCTCTTATTGACAAAAGTGGCATATATGCCAAATTTGATAGATTGGAAGCTCTCTATTTGGAGCTGGTGGTATTGAACGAACAATACCAGGAAATTTTATTAGCCAAAGCTGAGGCGACTGACGATGAAATTGATAAAGAATTTGAGGAGTGTGAAGTCTACATCATGGAGAGATATTATTTAAAGGCCAGAATTCGCGAAATGCGTGAGCAGGATAGGGATGCTCAGGCCAAGACTTCTCAAATTCCACCAGGGGCGTCTAGTGCCTCTCCGAATTCAGAAACCAATAATCAGAAAGTTATCAAACTTCAGACTACTTCTACGTCTCTATCGAAAAGCCCGGAAGAGTCCATGAAAAATGAAATTGAAGGCGTGGAAAAAGAGGATTCTGTAAAAACTGCTAGAGCTACGGAGGTGAAGCCTGCTCAAGCTAAAGCTAGAATGCTAAGGGAAGCTTGTTCAGCTCCCTCTATAATAGATATTGAATATGAGGGCAAAAAGGGTGCTATGAGTGCTATTAAAGAAAAGGAATTGAATGTGGCAGTTAAATGCAATAAAGTGAAGGATTCTGAAACTGCAGTTGATAGCTATGTAGGTGTGAGGGAAGCTGAGGCTAAAAACAAAGCAAATGAAGCGAAAGCAAAACCTGATAAAGCGAATCTTAAGGGCGACGGAGTAAATGATTCTGAAGCGAAGCCTAAGGGCGAAGGCGTAAAGGAATCTGAAGTGAATTCTAAAGACGGAGATAAAGGAGATCAAGTAAAAGAATCTGAAGGTCAAAAAGCAGGAGATGAAGGCGACGGAAAAAAGGATTCTGAAGATGAGCCTAAGGGCGACAGAGTAAAGGATTCTGAAGATGAGCCTAAGGGCGACGGAGTAAAGGATTCTAAAGATGAGCCTAAGGGCGACGAAGTAAAGGATTCTGAAGATGAACCTAAGGGCGACGGAGTAAAGGATTCTAAAGATGAGCCTAAGGGCGACGGAGTAAATGATTCTGAAGCAAGACCAACTGGAGATACGGAATCTAAGATAAAGAATAGGGGAGATCTACAAAAACTTAAGGGCAACCCATGGGATTGGCTCTCAAGGTGGGGGCAATTTGGTAGAAATAATGCCAATGAAAAATATGAAGATGCAAATTTAAAGGATAGGGAAGATTCTGAAGCGAAGCTTAAGGGCGATGGAGTGAAGGATTCTGAGACGGCAATTAAAGGTTATGAACCGGTAAACAATTCTAGAGCGGTAGCTGAAGGCGCTGACCAAGTAAAGATTTCAGATGAAACTGAATCGATTGATGATAATGAGGAAAATGAGGAAGGAGTTGTCAGAGTTCCAGCATCGAGGAAATTGGTGAAAGTAGGACCAACGAGAGATGCGGAATTTAAAATAAAGGATAATTATAAAGAAACAGAATCCCAAGATTTGAAAACCATAAATAAATCTGATTTTGCTAAGAGTAAGGACGATAAATACAACAAGGGAACAGATCATGATGGAAATGAAGCGAAAAATATAGATGCAGAACAGGGTACTGATTTAAAGGTCGAAGAAAACCTAGATGCAGAACAAGGTACTGAATCAAGGGTGGAAGGATACTATTGGCCTCGTCACCTTTTGTTTAGGAATGGGTCCAGGGCTACGCCTATGCGGCCAGTATTTGGCGACGCTTCCTGTCGAGAACACGGCGCACTCGCCTTAAGACGGTATTTGAGGAGGAGACCCATTCTACTGAGGAGAATCCCGGAAATAGGGATAAAACTTCGGAAAAATAAGTACGGAGTTTTGGCCGACATGAGGAGATATTTCCAGGTAATGGCCATCAAGGAAAATGATTGGGACTACCTCCGATTTCTTTGGAGGAGAAAGATGGACGCTTAAGGGGCAACCTCCGGTGGTGTGTATGGAGAGGGTGCCGCAGTATGCCGGATTTTTTCTTTTTACAAAAAAGAAAGGTGGGGGTATGTTAAAAGTCGTGGCATAGACTATGTAAATATCTCTTTTGAGTGTATAACCTGGAATGTAAATTTCTTTTAAATTAATTATTATTATGTCAAATATATTTTGAATGAATTATTATTATGTAAATTCCTTGAATGTATATAACTAAGCCGTGTTGTCAAAATAAAGAGTTTTCTAAGTAGAAGAGTTTCTGAGAGTTTTCTTAGAGTTTCTGAGAGTGTCTTACTAGAGCGAGATCTTCTGCGTGTAGTAGCCGCTGGTTTCTGCCTGCGTTGTTTTCCTTCCTGACTTGATCACCCAAGGCAGTCCAAACTGATATCTAGACTCTAGGTGAGGGTCTTACTTTGTTGGGAGAAGGTTCTTCAATTCTTGACCTCTCGTAATCTCAACAACATGCATAACGGTTGCACCATTCCATTCGATCACGACATATATATATATAATTAACCATGGCTATAGTGAACACTGGCTATAGTTAAGCTAGCAAATAGTGCTATGAGTGTAGTTCCAAAACATAATATAATTTATGTTCTATTAATGATTTAATAAGTTTATCTTGTTATCCGCTGAAGAAGAACTTTCAGGCCCGAAAGCTCGAGCTATAAACATACAAGTACAATACATACTTGTATTTGAAAAATAATACAAAAGTGTATTTGTACGTGTATTAGGTGGATAAATTGATAAAAAGGGCATTTCCTGATCGTGCAACTAAAAGTTGATATTTATTCCGATAGATGGCGCAAGTCATTAGCAAATTTTAGCTGCACGATCACGAAATGCCCTTTTTTTCTCATACTTGTTTTTATAAAGAAAGTCGTTCTTTGACGCCTGGTGATTTCACATTGAACGTGATGTGTGTAATGTATATTTTGCAGCATTGAAGATTGCCTAGTTGTTCATCTGTATTGTAGACGGGGTATTGGATGAAAAATCAATTGAAATCTAACAACTTTACATTTGACATCTTAGAACATCTACCAAAGTTGCCCAGCATCTTCTGCAGATTTATCATTAATTAATTTTCTTTTCTCTGTATGAAAGATGATTTCTATTTATATTTTATGTTAATTAGGGATCCATTTGTAAGCATAGATGTAATTAGGGTCATTATCGCCCTTCATTAATAAACTTGAGAAATTAGGGCACACCGCGTTTCGATTTAACAGGCACTTTTATCCGAACGGTTCCTTCTTCCACGGATTTCTCTGCTATCTATTAAACCAATTCTTGGCGGTGTTCTGTGGAATTTCACCACATCACTGAAGTCTACAATATCAATATTAATATAAGACAATTACGTGATATCTATATATAACAAATGAACACATTCAGACGCGAATGTTTCTTTCACACATATATCAAACTTCTACTGTCCTTACTGCGATGAAAAAATATTGTGAGGACTTGGCTCATCAGCGGTCAAACCTCTCAACGGTTTCTCCAATGTAATCTACCAGACCACTTCTTTAGAGCTCTTATAGTGTATTGAATTATTTTGCTTATATATGTTACACGAAAGGATGGAATCATAGACATGGAATTTAAGCAAACTATGTACATAAGCTTTTAGAACAGTAGAATTACATATAATTTATGCCTAACTGGCCTTGTCCTTATTGTTTGCAGAAGAGCATTACTCGTTGCAAATACTATATGTAATTCTACTGTCCTAAAAGCTTATTTCCATTGCTTACTTGAATACCATTTCTAAGATTCCACCCTTCAGTGTAACACATATAAACAGAATGATCCAATACAGTATTAGAGCTCTAAAGAAGCGGTCTGGTAGATTAAATTGTTGAAACCGCTAGGATAGTTCACCAATAATTAGCCAAGTCCTCCCAATAGTTTTTCATCGCAGTAAGGACAGTAGAAGTTTGATTGGTGTGTGAAAGTAACATTCGTGTCTGTTTGCGCCTAGGTATGTAAATAAATTGCCAGCTTGCAGTGTTCTATAATTATGAAAATATTTATCTTTTCTTTTAATCTATGTAAATGTATATAAAAATAGTGAAAGTTATAATAAAGTTAAGTCATCGTAAAGATAGAGGCTGCCTGGCCGGCATTCATATTTCTTGAAAAAAAAAAGATACTTCGGCCAGTAAATCTTTTTATTACCTCGACGTTTCGACAAAAAGCTTTTGTCCTCGTCAGGAGCAAACAAAAATTTAAACATTTGGCAAGGCGTTAGAATTATTCTAAGATTCCTAGGGCGTTCTCACGCGATATTCCAAATGCCTTAGAATGATTTTTAACGCCTTGCAAAATGTTTTAATTTTTGCTTGCTCCTGACGAGGACAAAATATTTTTGTTGAAACGTCGAGGTAATAAAAAGATTTACTGGCCGAAGTATCTTTATTTTGAAGAAAAAGTTTAGTCAGTCAGGTAAAACCAGTGAGGCTGTTTGGTCATTCCTTTATTTAAACAGCTTGCTGCTACATCACACCTAGAGAAGTCTCAGTAGTCAGGTACAGTCCACATTCTGCCAGAAATCGTCAACATCTAAGACCAGACAAAAGGCTGAAGGAGCTAGACGGAAGTCCGAGCTAACATTGTTAGGATCCAAGCTTCAACAGTGTCTAAATGTGTTCATTCTACAATATCAACATTGTTAACCTTTCATTGTATTCAGATATGTCGCATACTATAGCGTCACTTACAGAATATGTTCACTATAAACATGTTTTAAATAAAAAACGATCAAGTTTACAGAGGGCTACGCAGGAGATGAAACATTGAAAAAAAAAAAGATCCATATGTAAATAAATCTTTAATTAAAAAGACATATATTGGAATAAAATATCATTTATTTTACCAATATTTCAGTTGGCTGAACACCAACCTTTATCAAGGTATTATAACATATTTAATGTGTGTCAACAACAAACTCAGCGCCACATAACGTCAACAGAATTAAGTTTTTAAAAATATTTTGTTATATTCATTTGTTATGTGGCGCTAAGTTTATTGTTGACACACATTAAATATTAGTAAATTAAATTTTATTGCCCTCTATCGTTAAAATTTTACACAAATAAATTTACTGGCAATGCGTTTCTTTTTTTTTAAATCTCTACAGACCTTACTGCAATGATATGATTTAATGAATGAGAGGGCTTGGCTCATCAGTAGTGAACCCTCTCAGCGGTTTCGCCAAATTAATCTCTAGACCGCTCTACTATTGTATTGGACTGGTTTTGTTATATACCCTGCATTTTCTATGGAAGGCAGCTAAATGGTGTTTAGTGAACTATGGACATAAGCTTATAGGTCTGTAGAGGTACATACATATAAATTTCAAGGTATTGCATCGAGCAAAGCTCTATAACAAAACCAGTCCAATACAATAGTAGAGCGGTCTAGAGATTAATTTGGCGAAACCGCTGAGAGGGTTCACTACTGATGAGCCAAGCCCTTTCATTCATTAAATCATATCATTGCAGTAAGGTCTGTAGAGATTAAAAAAAAAAAAAAGAAACGCATTGCCAGTAAATTTATTTGTGTAAAATTTTAACACATTAAATATGTTATGACACCTTGATAAAGGTTGGCGTTCAGCCAACTGAAATATTGGTAAAATAAATGATATTTTGATCCAATATATGGCTTTTTTAATTAAAGATTTATTTATGGATTGCTCTATTTTCAAAATGTAAATATATATAGTCACACAGAATAATCTGTAGTGGCTTACTCGACTTATCATCATGAGTCACGTGACGTCAACATTATATATGTAAATAGTTTGTTGATATATCGCGATTGGATTGATATTGATCTGAAAAACTTATAAATACCTTTCTTGTAGAAATACATTATTCCAGAGGCTACTTAAAGTAAGTTATCTCATTATTCCCTTATATAAGTTGGTAGGATGGTTCCAAATTATTTTATTAGGTACCGCCGCTCAAAAAGAACAACCTAAATCATCTTATTTACTGTGGGGGATGTACAGGGGTTGTTCATTTACAATTTATATTGATGTCGTTGGGTCCTTGGGGATATTGTTCTTGAGAAGTCTGGCTTGTTTGATATTCAAGGTGGATTTATTTTTCCTTTTTTTTTTCACTTTTCGTCATTCTGGCTTAATTGATAGAGAATTTATCTAGGTTTTAAATGGAAGGTTGAAACACGCTCTGGAAAGATACACGACATGTCTGAGGAAAGAATCAAGTAAATGACCGATCACCTGTAAATAACTAATCTTTTCTAAGTAATTATACACCTGGGCCAGTCCTGTGTAGGGAATAGGTCCCCAATAAATGACTTGTTGTTGTGAATAAAAATAATGTGTGAGGAAATATAAAGGGAGAGTGTAGCTAATAGAAGTAATTTGGCTTTGCGTGCATAGTACTACTCAATGTACATTAAAATTAACAGACACTTCGGCTAGGAAATGTTTTCATTCTCTGAATTACTGGTCGAAGTGTCTTTTTTGCTTATCCCAAGTGCACGTTAACAGGCCATGATAATCATGGTGGGTAGAAGTAAGCGGCTGCTTTTACTATAAGTGCACCACATGTCTACACATGTGAAAA
>CP092878.1:75480410-75515859 GCA_030710605.1 Cordylochernes scorpioides | reverse complement strand
GATCTTTTAACTTTACAATATCAATGAAACCACTTTTTCTAAAAAAACAAGCGATTATTTGTTTTCCGACACTTCGATCTCTGCGAACTTTCTTAGGAGGAGGTGATTTTGAAGAGCACCAAAGAGTAGATTGCCGTTTTGTTTCTGGATCAAAATTGTAAATCCAAGTTTCGTCATCTGTAATGATATTAAAAACAGCCTTTGATTTGCCTTCATCAATTTTTTTCAACATGAAATTACACCATTAAACGCGACCAAGTTTTTCGGTCTTCGGTCAAGCAGTGAGGTGCCTTTCTACAAACAAGTTTTCTATATTTTAAATGATCATTAATGATGGTGTTGATTGCTGCCGATCCAATGCTCACACTTTTCTCTAACTGTCGATATGTAATTCTTCGATATTCTCTAAGTAAAAATCTCACCAGCTGAATTTTTTCTTGGGCCACTGCTGTTAGTGGTCGACCTGAACGAGGTTCATCTTCAAGGTTGGTTTTTTCAAATTCATTAAACTAATTAAAAACTGTTCTAATAGAAGAAGCTTCATCTATTAAAGCTTTCGTGATTCTTTAGAAGTTAAATTACTTTTATAATCATAAAATATCATGGCGCGTAAACTTTCTCTAGTCAACTCCATTGTGTCTGATGCAATGTTTAGAAATTGCCGCTGCCGCTGTAAACAAAGTCGCACCTTCTATGAGAGTCATTGTTGTTACTATTTTATGAAAATGTTTATGCTAGGTAAAATAACGCATGCATATTTTATTGGTGTGATTAATCTTTAAATATTTTAATTATTTAAAATTAATTGCAAATATTTTGGAGTGGCCCTTGTACAATATTGGATTGAACAAAAGATTTATTTGCCAATATTTCGGTTGTTGAGCGCCAATCTTTTTCAAGGCGTTACATTTTTGTATAAATAAACTCAGCGCCACATAGTGTTATATTATACAGTTAAAAAAATAATAAAATTAAAAAATTACAAAGGAGGTGGGTGATGGGGAAAATATGTCTATGAAAACGTTATTATATGAACATCCCTTATAATTTTTTACTTATTCTGGTAATAACCCCCCTTTGTATTAACATATATATATATATATATATGGTAATTTAACCCAACAACCCCATATTGTATATAACTTATAACAAGATTTTCATGTTGTATAATATAACACATCTGTAAATAATTATACGCATGATTGACATGTGTCATTACATCATCATATGTAATGTACTTTGTACAAACTGAGGATAAATAAATAAAACTCTGTAATAGATTAAGAGTTGAGCTAAACAAAATGTCAAAACGTCTAAAATGGAGATAGATTTAGAAGTTCAACAACAAGGTCTAAAGATGAAAACTGCCACGGCGCCAGTGTCCAATTTCGCCAGACGATCCACGCTCTTCGCATCTGTTGAAATTCATTACTCCTTTTCTCGGAAAAGATATATAAGGCCTCCGTCCTAGACATAATTATAGTCACTTTACAGTCACTTCACCATCTGCGTGAGCCCTCGTCGGTTGTACCCCAGGTCCACCTCATCCACCATGTAGACCAGTAAGAACTCTTCCATCTCCATCTTTCGCTCCTAGCTCAACTTTTATATGTTCACGAAACTTTCTTAGTGCAACTGTGTCTTCGTTTTTTGTGTATGGACATTCCCAAGCTTTCCACTCTGCCTCGACCACGACTGCCTGTACTTTGTGAGAACTTTTAAAGGTCTCCCAAGGTGCAGAGAGGTACTGGAAAACTTCACATCCTGACTGTTCCTCTCGGTCAACACAGTATAGCGAGAGTTGACAGGGACTCACACCACAGTTTAAGTCGACTGGATACCTCACCACATTTCTAGTCGACAGGATTCTACAAGAGTCAACAGGACCTCATCACATATATATATATATATATATTTTGCTTATCCCTAGTACACGTGGTACAGGCCATGATAATCATGGTGGGTAGAAGTAGGCGACTGCTTTTACTGTAAGTGCACCACATATATACACAGGTGAAAAGCATTTAGACTTTTGTACTTACAAATGTACCAGAACCCCGTTTGGTTACTTGAACTCACTGGTGGGATTGGAATTTTTCAAGAGTCGGGGACCATTGGAGCATTTTTTTTTTTATCCGAAAAAAAAAAGTCCAATGCAAGAATCGAACCCGGGTCGTAGTGGTCGAAAACCAACGGTTCAGACCATCCTTCCACCGACACCCAAAAATTATTTTAACTGTATAATAATAACGGCGCTGAGTTTGTTTATAACAAAATGTAATGCCTTGACAAAGGTTGACGTTCAGCCAACCGAAATATTGGCAAATAAATATTTTATTCAATCCAATATATGTCTTTTTTATTATCTAAAATACGTAGTACAATGCGATTTACATTAAAAGTGACCTTCTATAGCACCCGATTTTAAATACGTAGTACGATGCAATTTACATTAAAAGTGACCTGTCTATAGCACCCCCTCTCTATAGCGCCCTATTTTGGTGAGTCCCAAGAGGGGAGCGTTATAGACAGGTTTAACTGTAAATCAAACAGCTTCTTACTACCCTTATTGCAATGTTTAGGAGGGCCTGACTCATCAGTAGTGAAATCTCTCTGCAGTTTCGCCAGTTTAATCTTCCGGACCGCCCTTGTAAGAAATTCCGAACTTAAAATAGTTGAAAACATCGTGTATAGATGGCACGCTATTTCATTATATGTAAATTGAAGCATCCAATAAATCAGTTATGTATCAATTAGCTATATAGCCATAATAAAAACATGGTAGAGTATATAGTTATGGGTATTAAATTGGCAGTTTCGGCTTATGTTGCAAAATAGATCATTTGATATTATGAAACTTTAATAAAAAGCAATAACGCTCCATGTATATATGACAAATTAAAACATTGATATGCAAATGTTTTTTTTTCTCACAAATATATCAAACTTCTACTGTCCTTACTGCGATGGAAAAATATATTCGGAAGGTTTGGTTCATCAGTGGTGAACCTTTCCAGTGGTATCGCCAATTCAATCTACCAGACTGCTTTTTAGAGCTCTAATACTGTATTGGATCATTCTGTTTTTATATTCTACACTGAATGTATTATTATGTATCCCCAATAAATCCTATATGTATAGCTTTTATAAATAAAAAGAAACTATTCAAATATAGTACTAACTATGAAAATAGTACAAAAGTGAAATATTACATGGATCAGGTGGATAAATTAAGATAAAAGGCATTTCCTGATAATGCAACTGAAATTTGCTGATGGCTTGCGCCATCTATCTGAATAAATATTAACGAATCGTTGATTTTTAATTATTCCAGAATTGGCCAAATACAGTTTCTTGATTAATAAAGAAAATCTAACCAAGTACGCGTTTCGGGCTGTTGGTCCTCTCACGCCCTTCCGGCCTAAATACCTGTTTCGTGGTTTTTCAGGATGCCCCAAAGACCAGCCTTTTTGGTCGTTGAGGTACAGCTTGCACCACGCTGATGAGGGCCAACAGCCCGAAACGCGTACGTGGTTAGCTTTTCTTGATTAATCAAGAATGGTTATTTGGCCAATTCTGGAATAATTAAAATTCAACGATTAATTGATATTTATTCAGATAGATGACGCAAGCCATCAGCAATTTTCAGTTGCACGATAAGGAAATGTTTTTTTCTTCAGTATTAATTATGTATAAATTAAGTAAAAAACATCTGATCGTAAAACTGAAAGTTGCTGATGACTTACGCCATCTGTCGGAATAAATATAAACTAATCGTTGATTTTTAATTATATTATTATAATATATTGATTCCTCAATAAAAACCAACCACGTACGTGTGGATGACCCTCGTCATCGTGGTGAAGGCCAATATTCCGGAATATTTTAAAAAACAACGAATGTTTTATATTTATTCCGACAGATGGCGCAGCCCATCAGTAACTTTCAGTTTCACGATTATGAGATGCCTTTTTAATTATTTATTTATCCGATTCTATTACAATTTCACGTTTGTAGTATTTTTAGGTATAAATGGTTTAGGTAATAACATTAACGTGTCCTCCTCCTTCAATGTCTTCCTCTACTGAGCCACATGGTCTCTCCATATCTCCCTCCTTCAATGTCTTCCTCTACTGAGGGACATGGTCTCCCCATATCTCCCTCCTTCAATGTCTTCCTCTACTGAGCCACATGGTCTCTCCATATCTCCCTCCTTCAATGTCTTCCTCTACTGAGCCACATGGTCTCTCCATATCTCCCTCCTTCAATGTCTTCCTCTACTGAGGTACATGGTCTCTCCATATCTCCCTCCTTCAATGTCTTCCTCTACTGAGCCACATGGTCTCTCCATATCTCCCTCCTTCAATGTCTTCCTCTACTGAGGGACATGGTCTCCCCATATCTCCCTCCTTCAATGTCTTCCTCTACTGAGGGTGGGCCACATGGTCTCCCCATATCTTCCTCCTTCAATGTCTTCCTCTACTGAGGGTGGGCCACATGGTCTCCCCATATCTCCCTCCTTCAATGTCTTCCTCTACTGAGGGTGGGCCACATGGTCTCCCCATATCTTCCTCCTTCAATGTCTTCCTCTACTGAGGGTGGGCCACATGGTCTCCCCATATCTCCCTCCTTCAATGTCTTCCTCTACTGAGGGTGGGCCACATGGTCTCCCCATATCTTCCTCCTTCAATGTCTTCCTCTACTGAGGGTGGGCCACATGGTCTCCCCATATCTCCCTCCTTCAATATCTTCCTCTACTGAGGGTGGGCCACATGGTCTCTCCATACTTCCTCCTTCAACGCCTTCCTCTACTGAAGGAGGGCCACACGATCTCTCCATACTTCCTCCTTCAAAGCCTTCCTCTACTGAAGGAGGGCCACACGATCTCTCCATATCTCCTCCGCCATCCTCTTCATCTTCTCGTGTCGTCCAGTCCATTGTTTTAGATCGTCTGTGTATCCCTGTCGTCTCCTTTCCCTCTATCGTGTATCCCTCCCTTCCCTGTATGGCGGGGTCCATTACAATACACGGGATATGTCTGAGAACAACTATTGACACGTGGGAATTTTGTATAAATCTGTAGTTGCTTCCAATAGAAAAATCTATATAATGCATTAGCGCGCCATCTGTTAAAAGATTTTTAAACTATTTTTGACCCATATATGACTATTTTAAAATGAATCAAATTTTTACTGCAATTACTGTAATGATAAAAAAATAATAGGAGGGCCTGGCTCATCAGTGGTGAACCCTCCCAGCAGTTTCGTCAGTTTAATCTACCATACCGCTTTTATATTGCATTTTTCGGTTTCCCTTTTATACTGATACTGATGTTAGACTCTAATATGGTAAATTAAACAGGCGAAACAGCTGGGAGGGTAACCACTGATGAGCCAGGCCCTCCAATTATATCTTATCATTGCAGTAAGGGCAGTAGAAAATCGATACGCGTTAAAAATAGTTTAAATTATGTATAGAAAGATACCTGATAGATTTTGGCTAGGAAAGTATAGATGGATGAAATATGGTTGAGAAATTTATTCTCGTTTATCTTGAATGAATGTTGCGCTGGTGACCTGATGTACTGGGACATCCGAGAAGCCACGTTTATTCACAAACTAATGTTTTAGAAAGAACACCTTCTAACTAAATGTTTTAAATAATCTTCAAGAACAAAAAGTATGCAAATTCAACGATACAAAAGTATGGAAAATAATTATAAGAAACAAAATTATGTAAAAATAATTATACATGAAAGTTAATAAGAATAAATAAGTGGTAAAAAGTTAACAGTTAAGTCCATGAGAAAAGATGTAGCCAAAACAAGTAGGTTTAGAACAGTGGCACGTGAGCAACAGACTCCAGCAGCGCACCTCTCTACTTACAATATGTCCTAGGGTGAGCTATTTCACATTTGGCCTTCATTTTAGACAGAACACTTGTCGTGTTTGTAAGGATCAAAGTAACTCCAAACTTTTCCAGTTTTCGTCTCTGGTCTCAACGTTGTCCTAGACAAAGATGGAACTGTATGAAAGAATCCTTCCCGGGCTGGTCACATTAACATCGCATCTAGACCAACTCTAGATGGTTCCATGTTTATTTCTATGTTTCCTCGTTGATTGAAGTGTAACGGTTCTTCTGGGAATGTCTTCTCTAGAGCGCTGATCTCTAAGTACATCCTGACTCCTTGTTGATTGGGGACAAACATCAATGTACCCAGCGACCGGCGCTGTGAACAATATTAAACGTTGCTGCTTCTCGAAGTACGATTCAGACATGGCCCTAACCCATCCAGAACATCTGGCCTCTGCTCAAGAATCCTACATAGCCCGTCTCTCACTGATCATGCCGCTGATCTTTCATCCAGGAGACCTTCAACAGCGGCCACAAGACCTGCAGGGCTTCTGGCCCTTCGGGCATCGTTTGGAATGATGAAGCCAACTGAAACTTCGAGTCAACCAAGACTTCTTTATGCAAGTTTTCCTGAGGTGAGAGCTTTAACGAAGACCCTCTAATTTGTGTGGAGAAGGACTCTTCGTCTTTGGGGTAGCCTCCCCAACTGTATATAATTGTTTATGTGAAAAAAAAAAAATATATATATATAAAGGTTAGGTGTTGATATTGAAAACAAAAAAGGCATATCCTGACCAGGCTCACATGAGCTTTTCTAGATGGCAGAATGTCATTTAATGTAACAAAAAAAAAACTAAACCTTTATTTAACTTGCTCGCTGATATTTGGCCTACCCAATTTCTTGATAAATCAAGAAAAGCCATCCACGAAAGCGTTTCGGGCTGTTGGCCCTCGTCAGCGTGGTGCAGACTGTACCTCTACGACCAAAATTTACGCAAACTTGGCCTCAAATACCCATTTCTTGATTTCTCAGGAAGCCTCTGGGACCAAATCTTGGTCGTAGAGGTACAGTCTGCACCACGCTGACGAGGGCCAACAACCCGAAACGCGTTCGTGGTTGGCTCTTCTTGATTAATCAATAAATTGGGTTAACCAAATATCACGGAGCAAGTTAAATAAGCGTTTAGCTTATTTTTGTTCCACTAGATGGCGCTCTGCCATCTAGAAATGTTCATGTGAGCCTGGTCAGGATATGTTTCTTTTATTTTTAATAATTGTATATGTATTACTTTCTATCGTTTCCCATCAATCTCTCCTAAATTGATGTTTATGTGTCGCCTTTGACGGATGTTGATATAAATTGTTTATAATATATAAGTACATCTTATAGATTTGTACCATTCCTGTTCCGTTAGCAACGTGTTCTATTAATATTTCAAAGTGTAATGCCGTGTTAATTAACCAAAATGGTTACACCTCGGGTATATCATTACTCGTCGTTGTAATCTATGTGGTTCTACAGCGGCCACTGCCTTGATGGCTGCCGTGCCAGCTAGGAGCTTCGTGGTAAATTTCCTATAGTCGATACACAATTGGTGGGATTCGTTTAACTTTTTAACGAACACAACTGGAATAGTGGACTGGCCAGCGACATCCTTTTGATTGTACGTTTCCTTAACCTTTTCCTCGATAGTTTCACGCTCCTTTCTGGCTACATCGTTGTGTTTATGCCTTATCTGTCTAAGATTGGTACAGTTCAACATATGCGAGTAAACCACGATATAAGTAGAATATCTACAGTACGTCTATCTTTCATCACCTATAATAGGTCGGGATTTCTAGACCTCCTATCACTATCTGGATGTATGTCGTGTCAAGCTGGTAACGGTATGGCAACTTTCCTGTACTCCATACACAATTGGTAGGATTCGTTAGACTTTTTAACCAACACGACTGGGCTGGTTAACAACATGGTGGATTATTGTACGTTTTCTTGAACTTGTACTTGATATTTTCACGCTCCTTTCTGGCTACGTCGCTGTGTTTATGCCATATCTAAGATTGGAACAGTTCAACATATGAGAGTATAACAAGATATGAGTAGAATAGCTCCAGCCTGTCTATCTTTCGTCATCTAATACGTCGGTATTTCTAAACCTCTGTGACCCTAGAACGATCAATACCAACGTCTGGATGTGTGTCGAGCCAGCTAGGAACCTTGTGGTAACTTTCCTATAGTCGATGTACAATTGGTGGGATTCGTTAGACTTTTTAACGACTGGGCTTGCCAACGGCATCCTTCCTTGATTTTTTTTTTCAGGATAATTTCACGTTCCTTTCTAGCTACGTCACGGTGTTTATGTCGTGTCTGTCTAAGATTGATACAGTTCGAACAAATGAGAGTATACCACAATATGAGTGGTCAGCTCTCCAGCCCGTCTATCTTCCATCACCTGATACGTTGGGATTTCTAGTGAAGGTTATCGTTTCTAGATGTTTTTTTTTACCGTCCGTCTACATATCATTCACCGTTGAACTTGTGCTATTCGCTTGATGCCTGGAACCTCACAGAATATCACCATTGTATCTCAGGGATTCGATAGAAAATGTGATTGATGTTTGAGTAGATGGCTTTGCTAGCGGTTTGGTTCTATCTTCTGGGGTTCTGGGTATCGTCGCGGGACTCTTATCGCTTGGGGTTTACCTTGCTTCTGATATTTTCTTGTCGCTTGGGATGCCATCTTTACATTGTGACGATTGAATACACTCGGGTCAGCAACAATGAAGGGTCGCTTGGCTAGCTACACTGACTATCTTTAGGTAAAAGAGATAAAATATTGAAAAGAAATAACATTAGTCGTTTTTTTAGATATATATTTACGCAGATGTTTGCAATTTTATACGTTACACCAAATAAATAGGGTTATAAATATGTATTCTAATGCAATTTTTAAAAAGAAATAAGTGCCTTAACATGTGAATTACATCCTTTCTTAATTTTACATTGTATTTTGGGTTTTATGAAAGCAATAGTTACCCAAAACTATTTGAAAAAGTAAAAATCAATATCAGGTAAAAAGTTCCTTTTAATTTAAATTTGCAAACTTTCGAGCAAATATACTGTTCTTCAACGGACTGATATTCTATGTACAATCTCTAAATAATATTTATCTACTTATATATTTGCCTTATTCTGTCTGTCTGTCTGAAGCTCACGGATAGAATGCGCGCCCATTGGCCGCCAGAAAACACGTGACCTCCCTGCCCGCCCCCCTCTAGACAACCCTGTTATCAGCTGTGTGTTACATCCACCTGTCTATACAGACCACCCTGTCTATAGCGGTCACCCTAGGCAACCCTGTTATCAGCTGTGTGATGCATACACCTGTCTAAACAGACCACCCTGTCTATAGCGACCACTCTAGACGACCCTGTTATCAGCTGTGTGATACATCCACCTGTCTATACAGACCACCCTGTCTATAGCGACCACCCTAGACAACCCTGTTATCAGCTGTGTGATACATCCACCTGTCTATACAGACCACCCTGTCTATAGCGACCACCCTAGACAACCCTGTTATGATCAGTGTGATACATCCACCTGTTTATACAGACCACCCTGTCTATAGCGTTCACCCTAGACAACCCTGTTATCAGCTGTGTGATACATCCACCTGTCTATACAGACCACCCTGTCTATAGCGACCACCCTAGACAACCCTGTTATCAGCTGTTTGATACATCCACCTGTCTAAACAGACCACCCTGTCTATAGCGGTCACTTTCGGCAACCCTGTTATCATCAGTGTGATACATCCACCTGTCTATACAGACCACCCTGTCTATAGCGACCACCCTAGACAACCCTGTTATCATCAGTGTGATACATCCACCTGTCTATACAGACCACCCTGTCTATAGCGACCACTCTAGACAACCCTGTTATCAGCTGTGTGATACATCCACCTGTCTAAACAGACCACTCTGTCTATAGCGACCACTCTAGACAACCCTGTTATCAGCTGTGTGATACATCCACCTGTCTATACAGACCACCCTGTCTATAGCGACCACCCTAGACAACCCTGTTATCATCAGTGTGATACATCCACCTGTCTATACAGACCACCCTGTCTATAGCGACCACTCTAGACAACCCTGTTATCAGCTGTGTGATACATACACCTGTCTAAACAGACCACCCTGTCTATAGCGACCACTCTAGACGACCCTGTTATCAGCTGTGTGATACATCCACCTATCTATACAGACCACCCTGTCTATAGCGACCACCCTAGACAACCCTGTTATGATCAGTGTGATACATCCACCTGTTTATACAGACCACCCTGTCTATAGCGACCACCCTAGACAACCCTGTTACCAGCGGTGTGATACATCCACCTGTCTAAACAGACCACCCTGTCTATAGCGACCATCTAGACAACCCTGTTATCAGCTGTGTGATACATCCACCTGTCTATACAGACCACCCTGTCTATAGCGACCACCCTAGACAACCCTGTTATCAGCTGTGTGATACATCCACCTGTCTATACAGACCACCCTGTCTATAGCGACCACCCTAGACAACCCTGTTATCAGCTGTGTGATACATCCACTTGTCTATACAGACCACCCTGTCTATAGCGACCACCCTAGACAACCCTGTTATCAGCTGTGTGATGCATACACTTGTCTATACAGACCACCCTGTCTATAGCGACCACTCTAGACAACCCTGTTATCAGCTGTGTGATACATCCACCTGTCTATACAGACCACCCTGTCTATAGCGACCACCCTGGACAACCCTGTTATCAGCTGTGTGATACATCCACCTGTCTATACAGACCACCCTGTCTATAGCGACCACTCTAGACAACCCTGTTATCAGCTGTGTGATACATCCACCTGTCTATACAGACCACCCTGTCTATAGCGACCACCCTAGACAACCCTGTTATCAGCTGTGTGATACATCCACCTGTCTATACAGACCACCCTGTCTATAGCGACCACCTTAGACAACCCTGTTATCAGCTGTGTGATGCATACACTTGTCTATACAGACCACCCTGTCTATAGCGACCACTCTAGACAACCCTGTTATCAGCTGTGTGATACATCCACCTCTCTATACAGACCACCCTGTCTATAGCGACCACCCTGGACAACCCTGTTATCAGCTGTGTGATACATCCACCTGTCTATACAGACCACCCTGTCTATAGCGACCACTCTAGACAACCCTGTTATCAGCTGTGTGATACATCCACCTGTCTATACAGACCACCCTGTCTATAGCGACCACCCTAGACAACCCTGTTATCAGCTGTGTGATACATCCACCTGTCTAAACAGACCACCCTGTATATAGCGGCCATTCTAGATAACCCTGTTATCAGCTGTGTGATACATACACCTGTCTATAGCGGCCGCTCTAGACAACCCTGTTATCAGCTGTGTGATACATCCACCTGTCTATACAGACCACCCTGTCTATAGCGGTCACTTTAGGCAACCCTGTTATCAGCTGTGTGATACATCCACCTGTCTATACAGACCACTCTGTCTATAGCGGTCACTTTCGGCAACCCTGTTATCATCAGTGTGATACATCCGCCTGTCTAAACAGACCACCCTGTCTATAGCGACCACGACTTCAATGTCTTCCTCTACTGAGGGTGGGCCACATGGTCTCTCCATACTTCCTCCTTCAATGCCTTTCTCTACTGAGGGTGGATCACATGGTCTCTCCATATCTCCCTCCTTCAAAGCCTTCCTCTACTGAAGGAGGGCCACACGATCTCTCCATACTTCCTCCTTCAAAGCCTTCCTCTACTGAAGGAGGGCCACACGATCTCTCCATATCTCCTCCGCCATCCTCTTCATCTCCTCGTGTCGTCCAGTCCATTGTTTTAGATCGTCTGTGTATCCCTGTCGTCTCCTTTCCCTCTATCGTGTATCCCTCCTTTCCCTGTATTGCGGGGTCCATTACAATACACGGGATATGTCTGAGAACAACTATTGACACGTGGGAATTTTGTATAAATCTGTAGTTGCTTCCAATAGAAAAATCTATATAATGCATTAGCGCGCCATCTGTTAAAAGATTTTAAAACTATTTTTGACCCACATATATGACTATTTTTAGAATGAATCAAATTTTTACTGCAATTACTGTAATGATAAAAAAAATAATAGGAGGGCCTGGCTCATCAGTGGTGAACCCTCCCAGCGGTTTCGCCAGTTTAATCTACCATACCTCTTTTATATTGCATTTTTCGGTTTCCCTTTTATACTGATACTGATGTTAGACTCTAATATGGTAAATTAAACTGGCGAAACCGCTGGGAGGGTAACCACTGATGAGCCAGGCCCTCCAATTATATCTTATCATTGCAGTAAGGGCAGTAGAAATTCGATACGCGTTTAAAATAGTTTAAATTATGTATAGAAAAATATCTGATAGATTTTGGCTGGGAAAGTATAGATGGATGAAATATGGTTGTGAAAATTATTCCCTTTTATCTAGAATGATTGTTGCGCTGGTGACCTGATGTACTGGGACATCTGAGAAGCCTTTTTAACGTTTATTTAAAAACTAATGTTTTAGAAAGAGCACCTTCTAACTAAATGTTTTAAATAATTTTAAAGAACAAAAAGTATGCAAATTCAACTATACAAAAGTATGGAAAATAATTATACAAAACAAAATTATGTAAAAGTAATTATACATGAAAGTTAATAAGAATAAATGAGTTGTAAAAAGTTAACAGTTAAGTCCACGAGAACAGATGTAGCCAGAACAAGTAAGTTTTACAATGTGGCACGAGAACAACAGCCTCCAGCAGCGCTCCTCTCTACTAACAATATGTCCTAGGGTGAGTTATTTCACATTTGGCCTTCATTTTACACAGAACACTTTCCGTGTCTGAAAGAGTCAAAGTTTCACCAAAATTTTCTATTTCTTCAAATAAAAGACACTTCGGCCAGTAAATCTTTGTATTGTCTCGACGTTTCGACAAAAATATTTTGTCCTCGTCAGGAGCGAAATAAAATTAAAACATTTGGCAAAGCGTTAGAAATTATTCTAGAATAATTATTATAGATTATAATTATTCTATAGAATAATTTCTAGACTGGCCGAAGTGTCTTTCATTTGAAGAAATATGAATGCCGGCCAGGCTGCCTCTATCTTTACAATAAAATTTTCTAATTCGCGCCTCTGGTCTCGACGTTGTCCTGGACATAGAATTGTATGAAAGAATCCTTCCCAGTCAGTCTGGTTACATTAACATCGCTGCTAGACCAACTATAGTTTACTCCGTGGTTATTTCTTTGTTTTCTCGTTGATTGAAGTGTAACGGTTCTTCTGTGAATGTCTTCTCTGATCTCTAAGTACATCCTGACTCCTGGTTGAATGGGAAACCAACATCAATTTACCTGCTACAGGCGCTGTGAGCAATATTAGACGTTGCTGCTTCTCGAAGTACGATTCAGACATGGCACTAACCCATCCAGAACATCTAGCCTCTGCTCAAGAATCCTACATAGCCGTCTCTCACTGATCATGCCGCTGATCTCTCATCCAGGAGGCCTTCAACAGCGGCCACAAGACCTGCAGGGCTTCTGGCCCTTCGGACATCGACTGGAATGATGAAGCCAACTGAAACTTCGAGTCAACCAAGACTTCTTTATGCAAGTTTTCCTGAGGTGAGAGCTTTAACGAAGACCCTCTAATTTGTGTGGAGAAGGACTCTTCGTCTTTGGGGTAGCCTCCCCAACTGTATATAATTGTTTATGTGAAAAAAATATATATATAAAGGTTAGGTGTTGATATTGAAAACAAAAAAAGGCATATCTTGACCAGGCTCACATGAGCATTTCTAGATGGCAGAGCGTCATTTAATGTAACAAAAATAAACTAAACGTTTATTTAACTTGCTCGCTGATATTTGGCCAACCCAATTTCTTGATAAATCAAGAAACGTCAACCACGAACGCGTTTCGGGCTGTTGGCCCTCGTCAGCGTGGTGCAAATGTACCTCTACGACCAAAATTTACGCAAACTTGGCCTCAAATACCCATTTCTTGATTTCTCAGGAAGCCTCTGGGACCTAATCTTGGTCGTAGAGGTACAGTCTGTTCAACGCTGACGAGGGCCAACAACCCGAAACGCGTTCGTGGTTGACTCTTCTTGATTAATCAATAAATTGGGTAGGCCAAATATCACGGAGCAAGTTAAATAAGCGTTTAGTTTATTTTTGTTCCACTAGATGGCGCTCTGCCATTTAGAAATGTTCATGTGTGCCTGGTCAGGATATGTTTCTTTTATTTTTAATAATTGTATATGTATTACTTTCTATCGTTTCCCATCAATCTCTCCTAAATTGATGTTTATGTGTCGCCTTTGACGGATGTCAATGTAGAATTGTTTATAATATAAGTACATCTCATAGATTTGTACCATTCCAGTTCCGTTAGCAACGTGTTGTATTAATATTTCAAAGTGTAATGCCGTGTTAATTAACCAAAATGGTTACACCTCGGGTATATCATTACTCGTCGTTGCAATCTATGTGGTTTTACAGAGGCCACTGCCTTGATGGTTGCCGTGCCAGCTAGGAGCTTCGTGGTAAATTTCCTATAGGCGATACATAATTGGTGGGATTCGTTCAACTTTTTAACCAACACAACTGGAGTAGTGGGCTGGCCAACGACATCCTTTTGATTGTACGTTTCCTTAACCTTTTCCTCGATAGTTTCACGCTCCTTTCTGGCTACATCGTTGTGTTTATGCCGTATCTGTCTAAGATTGGTACAGTTCGACATATGCGAGTAAACCACGATATGAGTGGAATATCTACAGTACGTCTATCTTTCATCACCTATAATAGGTCGGGATTTCTAGACCTCCTATCACTATCTGGATGTATGTCGTGTCAAGCTGGTAACGGTATGGCAACTTTCCTGTACTCGATACACAATTGGTAGGATTCGTTAGACTTTTTAACCAACACGACTGGGCTGGTTAACAACATGGTGGATTATTGTACGTTTTCTTGAACTTGTACTCGATATTTTCACGCTCCTTTCAGGCTACATCGCTGTGTTTATGCCGTATCTAAGATTGGAACAGTTCAACATATGAGAGTATAACAAGATATGAGTAGAATAGCTCCAGCCTGTCTATCTTTCATCATCTAATACGTCGGTATTTCTAAACCTCTGTGACCCTAGAACGATCAATACCAACGTCTGGATGTGCGTCGAGCCAGCTAGGAACCTCGGGGTAACTTTCCTGTAGTCGATGTACAATTGGTGGGATTCGTTAGACTTTTTAACGACTGGGCTTGCCAACGGCATCCTTCCTTGATTTTTTTTCAGGATAATTTCACGTTCCTTTCTAGCTACGTCACGGTGTTTATGTCTTATCTGTCTAAGATTGATACAGTTCGAACAAATGAGAGTATACCACAATATGAGTGGTCAGCTCTCCAGCCCGTCTATCTTCCATCACCTAATACGTTGGGATTTCTAGTGAAGGTTATCGTTTCTAGACGTTTTTTTTTACCGTCCGTCTACATATCATTCACCGTTGAACATGTGCTCTTCGCTTGATGCCTAGAACCTCACAGAATATCGCCATTGTATCTCAGGGATTCGATAGAAAATGTGATTGATATTTGAGTAGATGGCTTTGCTAGCGGTTTGGTTCTATCTTCTGGGGTTCTGGGTATCGTCGCGGGACTCTTATCGCTTGGGGTTTACCTTGCTTCTGATATTTTCTTGTCGCTTGGGATGCCATCTTTACATTGTGACGATTGAATACACTCGGGTCAGCAACAATGAAGGGTCGCTTGGCTAGCTACACTGACTATCTTTAGGTAAAAGAGATAAAATATTGAAAAGAAATAACATTAGTCGTTTTTTTAGATATATATTTACGCAGATGTTTGCATTTTTATGCGTTACACCAAATTAATAGGGTTATATATATGTATTCTAATGCAATTTTTAAAATGAAATAAGTGCCTTAGCATGTGAATTACATCCTTTCTTAATTTTACATTGTATTTTGGGTTTTATAAAAGCAATTGTTACCCAAAATTCATTTGAAAAAGTAAAAATCAACAACAACAACAAAAAGCCTTTATTTAGGGTCACTGACCCTATACAGGATTCACCAGAGGTATGCATAAGAACAAAGCAGTGAGACAAAGGAAATAACGATATAGACAGAAGAAAAAGAAGAAAAAAAACAAGAAAGAGAAAGAGGGAAGCAAGAAAAACAACACAAAAAGAGTAGCAGTAAGAAAGTGAGGAGTGAGTGTCACTTGGCCTTCTTCTGAGATATGGACTTGTGGAAACCATAAAACGCCGTAGCAATATACTTATTCTGGGTCATATTGTCAATTATTGATGGAAGTGAAGCACAGAGTTGCCCAGTTTTGAGCATAAGGGTTCTTCTTTCTTCTTTCAGAGCAGAGCATTCAAGAATACAGTGAGTTATTTCATTTTTTAGTTTTGAATTACAGAAGGTACAAATCGGGTCCTCACCGCAGAGCATCTTGGTGTGGTTTTCTCTAAAAAAACTTGAAAGTATTCTAACTTGTGCGAGTAGTCTTACAACCGGGAAAGGAAAATCCCTAAAAGGTATTCCTCCGTCATGAAAGATATGTGAATGTCTTTGTAGTGAGAGTATAGTTTAGATTTATCCATTCTTGTAAGGTCGTTTTGTATAGATTGGTCTGCCGCTGTTTTTAAGAGCCCTGTAATCGCGCTCCTCAGCGTTTCAGGATCATCACAGGAAACAAGTGCAGGGGATCCATTATTGTTAAGCAGATTGGTGAGCTTTTTAATGAAACCGATGGGTGTGCCCGAAGCATTAGACAGTTCCCGTGTTCTATTAAAACATATACGCGGCAATCTTTCACTGCTCATATTCAACACCCGCAGCCAATACTTCAGGGTTAATTTTAAAGCTGTTACACTCAATGAGATACGACCGGTTTCTAATCTGATTATGTAGCCTGGAGTGTATCTGGGCAGATTCAGGAACCTACGGATAAATATGTCTTGTATACTGTCCAGTAAGTCTTTATGCTCTGAAAAAGTAAAAATCAATATCAGGTAAAAAGTTTATTTTAATTTAAATTTGCAAACTTTCGAGCAAATATACTGTTCTTCAACGGGCTGATATTCTATGTACAATCTCTAAATAATATTTATACAGAATAATTGAAACCTTTTGTTATTAACATGTGCTCTCGCTTTTGGGTTTTAATATTGACCTTAACACTTCACCATCTACTATTCAAAACACCTTTTTATGGTTAAGTTCTGACGAATTAATTTTATTCCTCTCTTCCATAATCATCAATACACAGGTTCTTTCTGAGACTTGAGATGAGGGGAGAACTTACTGTCTGGAGGAGGATTCTTTGTCTCCTGGACTTTACATTAATGTATATAGTTTACTCTTTTATTTTATCCCTCTTTTTATGATTATTATATAATACCACCATTGACTTGTGTATGATATCAACAACAACAACAACAAAGCCTTTATTTAGGGCCTCTCGCCCTATACAGGATTCGCCAGTTCACAAGGGATGGGGAGAACACTGTGTAGCCTTTTTCCGGGATATAATCCTGTGGAATCCAAATATCGCCATCGCTATATACCTATTCTTTGATATTTCATTAATTAGTGCCGGAAATGAAGGACAAAGTTGCCCCGTTTTATCATTTAGTTTTCGTCTTTCCTCAGACAGAGCAGCACAATCAAATAAGTAGTGCAACATCTCCATTGTTATTCCTGATCCACAGAAAGTGTATTTCAGGTCTTCACCCCTCATTAAAATCAGATGATGTTCTCTGATGTCAATATAATATTGTCAAATCTCATCTCTCTCTCTCTTCCATAGGACGTCATGGAATCGAAGCCTCCCCTGTATTGAGGAGGACAAAAGCTTGACACCATAGTATACAGGTTGCCGAATTTCGTCTGACTCTGTTAAAACCGATGTTGTGACATATGTAACCTGAATGATATACGTACACTAGCCGAATGACCCGGGCAACGCCCGTGTTTTACCCGATTGAATGTTTTGATTCAAATACTATTTGTTACAATTATAAATTGGCGCCTTAAATAAATGCATATGTTAGTTAATAACTATAGCCTATGTGCTTTATCTGTCTATGTACTGTTGGCTTCCGTAGGCGTCTCTTGCTGGGAAAAAGAAAGAGAGGATTCCATTTGGTTATTAACTAATATATGCATTTATTTAAGGAGCGACCCGCTCCAACACAATGGTTACAAAAACGAAAAAGCGAGTGGGGGGGGGGGAGGCCAAGGTGGCGTGATCGTAGCCGACCAATAGGAGGGCGCCATTCCAAAGAAAAAGCAAACGGTGACAGAGATGACTGATGAAGAATGACGCTCGTAACTGTATATAGAATAGGAGGGGGGGATGACCAAATAGATAAGCATTTTAAAGTTTTTTCTTTTAATGAAAAGGTACTTTTGATACACATTGATGGATAATTTTTCCTTAAGAAAAAAAAAAAAGAATATTATTCACAAGAATCTTATGAAAATGTACACACAAAACACTATGCCAATTCCACGTTTAATAAACCAAAATATTTGAACACTATTTTAATTGAAAAAAATTAGATTTACATTCTAAAAAAATGTATTTCGGTTTAGAAATGTATTGAATGTGTTTTAAACTTTTACAAAGGATCTAAATGTATCTTAACATGTCTTTATCTATATATATATTTTTTCGGAAATATGTTGTTTTTTTTTCAAATTTTTCTCATCATTTCAAATTTCTGAAGGTATACTGTGTATTAGAGAAGCAAAAAAATAATACAAAATCCTAAAACATGAAAAGGTTCGTGAATAAACTAAACAATATTCTGATGCACTAGCGCGCCATCTGTTATCAAAATTCAAAACTATTTTAAAGGCGTAAGATTCTTTTTGATATTAAACAATTTCTACTGCCCTTACTGCAATGGAAAAATTAATGAGAGGGCCTGGCTCATCAGTGGTGAACCCTCTCAGCGGTTTCGCCAGTTTAATCTAGCATACCGCTGTTATATTGCATTTTTGGTATCAATTATTCCGCCTTCTACAAGCTTTCAGGTAAGCTTTTTAAGGCACATAAAAAGACACAGGACGACATCTAGACGACACGTGCAAACAGCCCGCCGAATCTGGTACAGCGCGCCGCCTGCGAAGGAACCAAGGACGCACCAAGCACACCTAGAGCCCGAAGCCCCAAGGCGGCAAAAATAGTGACCACGAGGGTCGAAACTTCATCTAGGATATTGCATTTTTGGAACTTCCTTTTATAGTGATACTGTTGATAGACTCTTTGAATGGGTATTTTAGAAGAACTATGGACATAAGCTTTGAGGACAGCAGAATTACATACATTTTTAAATATATAATATGCTTCGAGCAATCGCTTTTCCGCAAATATCAAATTGTTTCTTTTATTAGAACATTTATAATATGATGCACTAGCGCGCCATCTGTTATCAAAATTCAAAACTATTTTAAAGGCGTAAGATTCTTTTTGATATGTAAACAATGCTCTGTTAAAAATAGTTAAAAAGTGAAATTGTACTTGGATCATGTTGATAAATAAAAAAGAAGATCTCTCCTGATCGTGTAACTAAAGTTGCTGATGACTTGCGCCATCTGTCGGATTAAATATCAAATAATCGTTGATTTTAATTATTCCACAATTGCTCAAATAACTTTTATTGATTAATCAAGAAAGGCTAACAACACGTATGTGTTTTGGACTGTTGACCCTCAGTAGCGTCAGCTTAAGCTTTTTATGTGGTTGATGTACAGCTTACACCACGCTGATGAGGGCCAACAGCCCGAAACGCGTACATGGTTAACTTTTCTTGATTAATCAATAAATGATACAAGGTTGTCCCAAAAGTTCGTAAACACTTTCAAAAATTTGAATTTGTATATACACGGTAGCATCAAAAAGTTCCCGAACTTTTAAAAAATAAAATATAAAACAACTTTTGAAAAATGATGTAAAATCAATTTTACTGTAAAGAACAGAGCCTAAACTACAGGGTAGGATCAAAAGGTTCCCGAACTTTTTTAAAATTAATTATTTATTAATAGTATAGTAATTTAAACATCAAATTTTGCGAAATAGGAGCCTTGGTTATTTACGCATTTTTTCCAGCTTGAAAAAAACTGTTGAAATGCTAGTTCAAAGTCAATTTTTCTAAGCTTGTTTAGCTCCACCGTCGCATTTTGAATTACTTCTGATGACGATGAAAAGCGCCTCCCTTTTAACGCCATATCAAGTTTTGGAAAGAAGAAGAAATCACATGGGGCGATATCAGGAGAGTAAGGAGAATGTGGCAAGACAGATACAGAGTATTTGGCTAAATAGTCTTGAACAATAATGACTATGAGCAGGGGCATTATCATGTAGCAATTTCCACTGTTTTGATTTAAAGAGTTGGTTACTTCTTCCTCTTATCGCATCACGAAGGCGCACAAGTATTTCTTTGTAAGCCTGTTTATTAATAGTATTCCCCTCTTTAATAAATTCATAATAGACAAGTCCTTGATAATCGAAAAACACTACAAGCATCACCTTTCCTTTGGGCTTGTCAAGATGAACTTTCTTCTTCCTAGGAGAACTTGGTGTGTGCCATTTGAGTGATTGTTTTTTGGGTTTGTGGATCAAAAAGAAAGCACCATGTTTCACCACCATTTATTATTGTTTTTAAAAAATCAGAATCATTATTTGTAGTTTCAATTAAATCTTTGCAAATAGATAATCTGGTTTCTCTTTGTTGATCTGTTAAATTTCGTGAGACAAAATAACTACAAAGTTTTTTCATGTTTAAATGTTCACCAATAATTTTTTGGCGACTACCATACGAAATTCCAAGTATTTCTGATATAGTAACAATAGTAATTTTTCTATCAGCAACAATTAAATCACGTACATGTCCAATATTACGATCCGCTGTTGACGTCAATGGCCGACCTGACCTTGAATCATCTGCGATGCTCTTACGGTCATCTTTAAAATGTTTATACCAGAAATAAACTTGCGTTCGTGACAATTTTTCGTCTTCATAAGTTGCATTCATTAATACTAATGTCTCTGTGAAATCCTTTTTTAATTTTACACAAAATTTTATATTTTCCTTTTGCTCAAATGATGACATTGCAGACCCCGACTCAAGCTAAATACTTACAACAAAAATATGCCTAAAATGAAAACTACGCATGCGCATTTACTGGCGTTGCTAAATTAAATTATAGTTTAGGTTTTGTTCTTTACCGTAAAATGGATTTTACATTTTTCAAAAATTGTTTTATTTTTTAAAAGTTCGAGAACCTTTTGATCCTACCGTGTATATTGTTACTTAACTCAATATTGAACTTAGGTGAACGATGAAATTACATTCTTGGACAAAACTTAAGGAAGTTGTGCCTTTTAGAATATATATTGGGATTCAGACAATAACTCTGAAAGATATTACAGTGACCTTTATTGAAGACACACGAGATAACCAGGTGTGTATACACTCATGGACAAAACCTTAAGGAAGTTGTGCCTTTTAGAAAATATATTGGGATGCAGACAATAACTCTGAAAGATATTACAGTGACCTTTATTGAAGATACACGAGATAACCAAGTGTGTATACACTCATGGACAAAATTTAAGGAAGTTGTACCTTTAAGCATGTATATCGGAACAATAACTCTGAAATATATATGATACACAGTTACCTCTTTATGGAAGACACACGAGATAACCAAGTGTGAACAAATATTGCCTCTGTATCCTTCAAAAATATAGACAACCGGCGACACCACGTTCCTCCTCCTTAAGTGTATAAAGTGTCCATTTACAATAAGCCTTACCAACCAGCAGTTACATCTAAATACATATTGGCAATAAAGGTTTGGAGCAAAACCTTATCTAAGTCGGACTGTCACAGAATGAGCTTCAGATTCTTTGATTTCACATTTACCCATCAAAAGGTACCCATCGCCTTCATGAAGTTGCCAATTTTCAGGCAATACGAAATAAGAAATGAAGATATATTATTATAAATTGATATCATGTTATCTCTCTCTCCATAATTAACCAAATATCCTGGTAGAGATAAAAATTTTCCCGGGGAAATCTATAAAAAATATATATCACCTTTTGAAGGGAGAGGTGACCTTTCTTTCATACAAAAATCTTGAATCTTACACAGTAATAAAAATAAAAAAGCAGGCGACCTCAATAATCTAATCACAAAATAATAGTTGGCACTTAAATAAATAAAAATTAAACAATGATTTCAAAATATTTGAATAATTGGTATATACTGCATATACTAATGTATATTATTAAAAAGACATATCCTGACCACTCACAAGAGCATTTTTAGATGGCAGAGCGCCATCTATTAGAACAAAAATCAACTAAACGTTGATTAAACTTCTTCCTTGATATTTGGCCAACCTATTTTCTTAAAGAATAAAAAAGCCAACTTTTTTTTCACATATGTTTTGTCTAATGATTTTAATGATTTGTTTTTTAGAACATTTTTTTTTTTCAAATGTATTCCCTAAAGCTCTGATTTATGTGTCACAATACATTTTTAAAACAATACAATATTTGATATTTTCATTATTTGTTTTATTTCTAAAAGCATAACCTCTCCCCTCCCTTTTTTTAATTGAAATATTAGTGAGGTCTTGGGAAGAGTGTTACCTTGTTTTTTTAGCCCTAATCTAGCTTAAAATGTTTAAAAGCCATAATTAGGTTTAGGTTAAGTTAGGTTAGATTAGGTTCGGGTTACAGTTAGAAAACCAGGCAGCTAGTTACAAGATTTTCCCAAACATTTTATCATATAATATATAATTGTCTTATAAAACTAAACTCTGAATTAAACTACACAAAATTTTTCTCTAAAATTAGATTTAAAAAGGAAAAAAAGTAAAATATAATTTTTAAAATCTTCAGAAGCTTCTTTTTTAGAAACAATTATAATTTAAAATAGCGAAAAATATTCAAATTAAATAATTTTTGGAGCTCTCAGCAATATTTTATTACCTAGTTGAAACATAATTAAAGATCTGTCTAATTAAGAAAACTTTAAATTATGAAATAATTAGAATTAAATATCTTCCGCCAAATAATTCCAATTACGTCTGCAGCTAAAATAAATGTCTTTTGGCCTGAATAAATTCGGGGAGGGGAACAGATAAGAAAAAAAATTAATGAAAAAAAAAAGAATTATTTTTACCCGCCGTACAGAAAAAATGAAACAAAAGAAAAGAAAATGCCTCAAATATAGTTTTTAATATTCATTATATATAAAAATATTAAATGTATATAATGTATGATATTATATATCAAAATATTATATTAATAGATTATTCATAAATAGTTTATTAAAACCGAAATATAAATGATATATAATATTTATAATATGTGTGTATCATTATAATATATAATTATTTTCATACATGTTTTATTAGGGACAAAATAAACAGGAAATATAATATATAGAAATTATAATCTTATGTACATAAATATTATATAAAATAGAACATATATAAAATATTATTTTTGAAAAAAAAAAGAAATATTATATTTGCTTTAATATATTAATTTATAACTAAATAATCATTTTATAATAAATACATATTTATATTTTCATAACCTATTTATCTCTATTATTAAAAAAAAAAGAGATTCAATGAATAAAAATAATAATATTTTCGCTATAATAAAATTCGTCTGCATATAAATTTGACCCAACGGTATTAATTAGAATTGATTGGATATTTTAGGCGCACTAATGGCATTTGTTCTGGAATATTTAGAAAGGAAACTATTTTAACAAAAGAAACAGTGGGATTATTTCTTTGTGTTCCTTGAAAGGAAAGGCGGTATTATTTCTTCTGCTTCCCTCCCTCAGGAAATGAAGGGTGGCTCTCCGGTCAAAAGTTTATTTAATTTCATCACTGATAAATAGAAATATAATGTACTTTTTTTCAAAAATATATTTTGGAATAAAATAGACTTATTCATTTTAGATGTCTATATATTTATATATGGCTATTATAATAAATATTAGGCAGTTTTCTACTTTCTATGCCAGATTTTAAATAATATGGCGAATATATGTTATTCATATTTTTAAAAAACGTTATCGATTATTTGAATTCCATTCTAACCACCGTCTTTTATCAACCAGGACATAAAACTCTGAAATAATATTCAGAATGCACACGTTTAATCACAAAAATTTTAAAATTTCATTATTTACAGATTGTAAATAACTACCTTACGTTTTCTTCTATCTTCTTATACTGTTGATTATTTGTTTAATGTATATGTTAATTCAAAGCTCTTTTTCTTAATTGTTTATTTTCTTTTTGACAATTCTGTTACCAACTCTACTATAATATGAATTATTGTAAATAGTTTCACGCGCAATTATCCAGATCGGATATAGCGTGTCTTGTTTGCAACTGGTAATAAATAAATATAATATTTTTCATATTCAACCTTAGGAAAAAAAGCCTATTGTGGGCATTTATATATAGGTAGAGAAAACAGAAGAGGTAGAAGAAAGTTTAAATAAATAGTTGAAAGGTATTACAGTAAGAGATTAAATTAAGAACACAGCCAAGCATATATATCGGCTTTAAGGGCGTCAAATGCATTTCTAAGGTAACAAACACGATTTTCTTCAAATCAATAACTTCAAAATTTAAAATTGTTTTTTCTCATGTTTATAATTTATAATCACCTTTAAATAATTTTTATATATTGGTTTCAACTTTTAAGAAATATTTTACACTTCAATGAAATTTTACACTTTAATGACTACATTTTACACTTTAATGACTACATTTTACACTTTAATGACTACATTTTACACTATAATGACTACATTTTACACTTTAATGACAACATTTTACACTTAAATAATAACATTTCTATTTTAATCGATATTTTTCGATATTATTTGAAATTTTGATAAATACATTATAGATAATTTTTGTTTTAAAGGAAATATACTTTGATTGTAAATGATATTTTTGTCGATTTTATATCTATATATATTCGTTTTAAACAAGCAATAGGAATAAAGAATTTGAGATTTCTCTTTCAAGTGAAGTTAAGCAATGTTTAAATTATGGCGTTGATTTTTTTTCTATAATCTCTCTTCACGCTATTTATCAGTTTAACCATTTGCCAACTTAATTATAAGTTCATTGAAAGAGTTAAGATTTTCTTCTTCTCTCGAAGTTCTCGAAATGCTTCGATATTCTTTCAGGATAAGAACTATTATTACCATCCTAAAACTAATAAATAGTGTGGCGTTGTTGGTTGACAACTTCCGTGGGTACAAAGGATCTTTAGGACTTTATTTAAGCCTAATCGATAAATTATATTTCTTCTCCCCGGCATGGGTTCCTCATCCCTACATATCCCGGAGTCGATCTTTCCAGAACGGTCATGGCTGGACAGCCAATCAGAAAGCCGCCAGCACCATGCCTTGCGCAATCTCTTTAGATTGGCCAATCAGTTGTCTTCCGCTTCTTCTACATTATTTTTAAATGTTCTAGAACATTCTCTCTCCATTCTGGAATGTGCTTTTCTTTCTACGTAACAATATGTTATAAAAATAAAAAAGAATATCAACTATTATCATAACTTGTTTAATAAAGTTAGAGAAAGGCTGACGTCTCCAGAGATAGCCGTGACAACCTGGCGCCATATAACTTCACAACAGGAAAACTGGGAACAGGAAAGGTCCAACTTTTGTCCCCGGTAGGGGGGACTCCACAGAGCCGGGGCTGTTTGAAGACAGTTGGGAGGAAAGTTCAAAGGAGATGTACGGGGCAGTACTGGAGCCATGTCAGTACGTCTGTTTATAGAGACGTTGTCTTCTTGTCGTCACTAACCTCTGGAATGTTTATTTCCACATCCATTTACATTACTACACGTATATATAACAAATGGAAACATTAATGTTTCTTTTAAAAATTAAATCAAACTTCTACTGTCTTTAATGCGATGAAAAAAATATTGGAAGGGCTTGACACATCAGTGGTAAACCCTCCCAGCGGTTTCGCCAATTTAATCTACCAGACCGTTTCTTTAGAACTCTAATACTGTATTGGATCATTCTGCTTTTATATGCTGCACTAAAAGGTAGAATCGTAGAAATGGTATTTAAGAAAACTATGGACATAAGCTTTTAGAACAGTAGAATTACATTCAAATATTTGCATCGAGCAATGCTCTTCTACAAACAATAAGGACAAGTTAGGCATAGATTAATATATAGCAATAACGCGCCATCTATATATAACGAATGAAGATATTAAGACGCGAATGTTTCTTTTCACAAATAAATCAAACTTACAATGTCCATAGTTTGCTTAAATACCATTTCAACGATTCCAACTTTTAGTGCAGCATATAAAAGCAGAATGATCCAATACAGTATTAGAGCTCTAAAGAAGCGGTCTGGTAGATTATATTGGCGAAACCGCTGGGAGGGTTCATCCCTGATGAGTCAAGATCTCCCAATATTTTTTTCATCGCAGTAAAGACAGAAGAAGTTTGTTTATTTGTGAAAATAAACATTCACGTCTTAATATCTTCATTCGTTGTATATTACACGTATATATATGTTCTTTTTTTAAAGTTAATATATTAACTATTACAGTAGCTTGTTACCTTCGTGAGGGATAAATTCTTGGATATCTAGGCCAAAATGATAACACTTGTGTGATGTCTCATTTGCCTAAATATTCTATATTAAAACACAATAATCATTAAACAGGTGAAATCCACACTGGTGAAAGCAGTAGTAGCAGGTATACATGACAAATTCAACATCATATTAAAAGTTGGTTACCTTTACCTGAGTGAAGTCTTAAATGTATTATTTCTATTGTTTAATTAAAATGGATATAAAAGTTTTTTTTAACATAGACATCTATTGCCCTTATAGCGATCGAATTCATTTTTGCATTGCAGTAAGGGCAGTAGATATTGTTTAATTGAAAATAATCATACGCGTCTATAATAGTTTCGAATTCTCAAAATGAAATTATCTATATTAAATCTGAAAGGTTATCTATATTATATTTATCTTGAGGATAGAAGCTGCCTGACCGGCATTCATATTTCTGTGAAAAATAGACAATACGGCCAGTTAGAGTGTTTATTTCTCAACGTTTCAACAAATATCTTTAGTCTTCGTCAGAAGAAACAAATAAAGCATTAAGTATAAAGTAAAGCATTTGGCAAGGCAAATTGTTCAATTTTTAACGCCTTGCCAAATGCTTTACTTTTATTTATTTCTCCTGACGAAGACAAAAGATATTTGTTGAAACGTTAAGAAATTAAAAGCTCTAATTGGCCGAAATATCTATTTTTCACAAAAATATATTATTTTTGTTAATATTTCTAATAAAATCAAAAATATCATATGGAAATGTTGTTATAAAAGTGTCAAAATATTGTTTATAAATTTAAAATGTTGTTGCTAAAGTGTAAAATGTGCTTCATTTAAAGAGTAAAATGTTAATCGAAAAGATTCGAAAATTTTATATATATTGTTAATTTTATATAAATATATGAATACACAACTTGTAAAATAAAGATAAACCATTATATGAATAAAATATTATATATTTTATATTCATTTTGAGAGATAGAAATAATCTGTTTGTTGGTTTCGAATACATGAATATCATGGCAATGGTATAGAGTCGTGATAACTTGAAAAATATAATATAACAATTTTTATCACTATTTTTTTAGCTGATGAAACAATTTAGGAATAAATACCTGAATTGAGACGTGACGTATGAAAAAATAAAGGTTTTCTCGTATTTACATATTTACAAAAAGTTGTCTCAGCGAAATGAAAACAACAACAATGCAACATGTCGGCTCCCAGGAGCTGACAATGGTGTTGAACAGAAACGGACTTTAATCCCAAATATACTCCTGAACCTCTTTGTTTACAGCAAGAAACGACGGTGTAAGTGTGGCTTGGCAGTAAGGGGACGATCACCTTCCCTATTAATCCCGCTTTTAAGGTCGCTGTAATATCTTTCAGAGTTATTGCCTGAATCCCGATATACATGCTAAAAGGTACAACTTCCTTAAGTTTTGTCCATGAGTGTATACACACTTGGTTATCTCGTATGTCTTCAATAAAGGTCACTGTAATATCTTTCAGAGTTATTGCCTGAATCCCGATATACATGCTAAAAGGTACAACTTCCTTAAATTTTGTCCATGAGTGTATACACACTTGGTTATCTCGTATGTCTTCAATAAATGTCGCTGTAATATCTTTCAGAGTTATTGCCTGAATCCCGATATACACGCTAAAAGGTACAACTTCCTTAAGTTTTGTCCATGAGTGTATACACACTTGGTTATCTCGTGTGTCTTCAATAAAAGTCACTGTAATATCTTTCAGAGTTATTGTCTGAATCCCGATATATATGCTAAAAGGTACAACTTCCTTAAGTTTTGTCCATGAGTGTATACACACTTGGTTATCTCGTGTGTCTTCAATAAAAGTCACTGTAATATCTTTCAGAGTTATTGTCTGAATCCCGATATACATGCTAAAAGGTAAAACTTCCTTAAGTTTTGTCCATGAGTGTATATATAAATATTCAAAACTATTTTAACTATTTTTATAATTAAATAGTTCATCAATTTTAAACCTTCCCAGCAGTTTGATTTCATCTTTATTTACTTTAAAAAAAAAATCACATTAACTACTAAATTAAAATTTAAACATCCACATTTTTAAATATATTAAATAATACCTTTTTTGTGTAATTTATTAAAAAATAAATTGAATTATTTTCACCTTGAGCTTTTTAAAATAATTATTTTTGCTGAATTTGATAAATATTTTTAAAATACATGATCATCTTTATTAAATTATAATAAATATATATACATAATATATATTAAACTATATATGAAGGTATTATATTTTTAAAATATATATTTCCATTTATTTTAATTGATTTTCATAGGTTTAAAATTAATGGAAATGGTTTTTCTTTTTTTAGGGATATAAAGCGATATTTTATTCTTTCCTTTGTCCACTTTTAAAGCGAATGAATAATGTTATTTAATTTTATAAAATGGAAACTTTAAATTTATTTATTATTAAACAAAAGAAGAATTTTTGTGTTAGCCTACTTGCCGTGTAACGATTTTTTTTGTTTTCTTTTGGAATAATGGGATTAATTTAGCAATTGTTTTTATTTTAGATTTTCACTTCATTAAATTGATAATTAATTTTTATATAATCAAATTAAAATGCGAATATATATATTTTTGTATCACAATATAATATTAAATAATAGTTTGCATAATGTTTTTGTAACATATAGCAATATATAATAATTATTAAATAAAAAATATTTTTTTAAATGCACTATAAAGGGGAAAATAAACGTTTTATCTTCTTCCATTGAGCAATTAGATTTATATGAGCAAAATAAAACTCCCAACCCTCCAAAATTAGTGTTTTAAGTTTGTTTTTGATTGCCATATATAATATATTTGCTCCATCTCATTCGAGTTACGTGCGTTTTATTTAGTTCCGGTAAACAAATCTCTTTAATATTATATTTAACGGTTTTCTTTCTTTAAATTTACTCTTATATATTTAATATCTCTTCTAATTTCATATATTCATTTTATTTTATCAATTACTGGCACATATTTTGTAAAAATCCTTTCTTTTTCCGTCATGGTGTTGAACAAACATGGCGGCGGTTATGGGAGCCTGCCAAATTCCAACAAGCGGCCCCGCCCCGAATATGATGAGTCTCCCCCATCTTCTCAGCACAAGTTCAAGTTTAACAGCACGGCAAATCTTTTCGACTTCGCCTGCCGCACTCTTGAGGCCATTCTTGCTGACTCCAGCCTTGACTCGCCTTCCAAGAAAAACATGGCTACCAGGGGTCTCTTGTTAAGCGTCGCTCAAAAAGCTGAACTTCTACTTGAAGATGCCTTCAAGGGTGCTAGCTATAGCAGACCTCAGCCTACAGAAAGCGCTCCTTCTCCCTCCACATCATTCGCCTCTGTTGCGGCAGTTGTAGCCAAGCCGGGTATGACTGCACCTCCAATCAAAGCCCGCCTTTGTAAATCTAGCCCCCTCCTTCAAATCTCATGTCGTCGTGAGGTCGGTCGATCCCAAAGCGAACCCGAGGGATATTCTGAAGGAAATTCAAAAGGCTGACCCTTCACTCACAACCTCCAAGGACATGGTAGCCTCCATCAACTCCAGTGGCAAAGTGGTACTTCATACCAGCACGGACGAAGTGGCCAAAAACCGGCAGCTAAATTGACCACACTCCCATCTAGCCTGTCCTGCCATGAGCGCCCTACCATTCTACCGAGATACTGCCTATTCAGTGTCGATAACAATGTGTCCGATGAGGAGATTTGTACTGGTCTTTCCTCCAACCACGCCATCCAATCCCTGCCAGGTCTTCGCTCCATCAAGGTGGTGCACCGTTCTGGAAACAATGCATGGGGCGCTGCTACAGTGTTCGTGGAGGTGGATAACAAGGTAGCTGAAATTCTGGGACAACAAGGACGGATTCCGATAGCGGGCTTAATGCATAGGTTTGAGAGGAGTCACTCCCTGAAACAGTGCTTCCGCTGCTGCGGATTTGGACACCGAGCCCCTTACTGCACTGCTGCCCACCCGACTTGCTACAAATGCGGGTCTACTGAGCACGAAGGCAAACAGTGCGCCGTCGAGGCAAGCCAGGCACGCTGCTGCCGCTGCAGTAAAAAAGCTGGTGCTGCCATCAACCATCTGGCTACATCTTCCTTGTGTCCATTTGTGAAGGCGAAAATCGCCCAATCCAAGAATCATGTCTAGACCCCTAAGAATCTTGCGGGCCAATGCCCACAGGTCTCCTTCCGCCATCTTGGAGCTTGCTGATCTTGCCAATACGACTCAAGCTGACATCGTGCTTCCGTGCCAGGGACACCAGCCAGTCTTGATATGTTCGGCCTACTGGCACGGTCTCAGGGAGGCGGACGAATTTTTTCCTCACCTTGAGTCAATCAACAACAGGTTCCAATTTCCGTTAATCCTAGGAATGGACGCCAATGCTCACTCCTCATGCTGGGGTATAGGGGCGAGACTTGATTCACGAGGTGAAAGTCTTGAAGACTTTTCTAGGCTTAATGACCTCCATATCTTAGGGCCCCCAGTGCAGTTCACTTGGTCTAATGGGAACCTCTCGTCTTCCATAGACGTCACTCTGGCGACCAATTCTCTGACTATACATGCTACCAGACGCCTATTGGGAGAATTGGCCTTCACTGACCACATCCCCATCCTCTCTGAATTCCCAGATATGGTCGTAACTGAACACAGGAACACATGGGTCGAGTCTTGATGTAAGCGAGATTCGTTCATCGCCTTCCTCGATTCCTCGCTGAATCAAGCGGTCTCACGACTTCAAGAAGCTTCTACTCCTGAAGAAATTGATAGAGTGGTTCGTCTTCTAACCTCCATCCTACAAGGTGCCTGCGACTCCTCCATGCGGAGACGTTCCAACTCATCCAAACCATCTAAACCTTGGTGGACTCCCGAGTTGAGTCGCTTGAGAAGACTGGTCCTTTCCCTACGCCGCTGCTCTCAGCACACTCAGAGTCCGATTAGGAATTTCTTCCGTGGCGTCTACCGAGCCTTCCATAACAGACTAAAAGCAGCGATCCGGAAGGCCAAGCGTAAATCCTGGCTCAACCTCTGCGAGGAGGTTTCTGCTGCTTCATGGAGCGCCATTCACCGCTTCATATCTCAAGGGCGAAGTACTCACAGGGGCCCTCCCCTTCTCAAACGTAACGACGGTTCCCCCTTCACGGCAGAAGAGACGTGCCGGGCAGTTTTGGAACATTTCCTTCCACCAGATAATCGGCCACACCCACCTAGAGTCAACATTCCTCTTTTCTCGGACGAACCAGACTTCCAGCCTTGGGAAGTCTCCAGAACAATTCATCGTTGTGGTAAAAGGAAGGCTCCGGGTCCTGATGGTCTCGGTATACTCTGCCTGATCCTGGGTGACACTCCATTACATCTACTACTGGCGAATATATTTACCAAATGCCTCCAGATGGGTCACTTCCCCCGTCCCTGGAAAGAAGGCCGCCTCATTCTAATCCCCAAAGCCTCTAGCACAGCCTCAAACCAGCTAGATAGGTATAGGCCGATAACACTCTTGAACACTCTGGCCAAAGTATTTGAAAGGTGTGTTTTGGAAAGACTCAAATGGCTGGCAGATCGACATGGCTGGTTTTCCGACAACCAATTTGGTTTTCTTCATGGCCGTTCTGCAGAAGATGCTCTGACCAAAATTACCGAGTTCATTGACAGCAGACTGTCACACTGGAGGAAAATCCTAGCAATCAGTCTTGACATCAGCAGAGCTTTTGACACTGTTTGGCGACCTGCTATTGTTCAGAGCCTCATACGTCTCGCTTGTCCAAGACTGCTAATTTGTCTGGTTCAGAGCTTCCTGGAAGATAGAGAGACTTCCTACTCTACATGGTCTGTCGTAGCCTCCACCTTTTCCCAGCTCGGCACTCCTCAAGGCTCTGTCTTAAGTCCTTTCCTGTGGAATGTGATAGCTAGGCACCTCTTTACCCACTTCCTCATCAGAGAGAGTCTACTAGTTGGCTACGCGGACGACTTCACCCTCCTCATCCAAGTTCGTGGATGGCTGCCAATAAGAGCAACCAATGACTTCTTGAATATTCTGGCCTCGTGGTGCTTAGACAATGGTCTCCACCTTAACCCCAGCAAGACACAGGCCTGTATCTTCCAGTGGAGAAGGGTTCGCCCGAACCCGGATCCGGGACTGAAAATTGAGGGCCAACCAATCAACATTGGTAAATCCATCACCATCCTAGGAGTGGAATTCGACCAAACTCGCCGGTTTGTCGCACACCTACGTAACCTGGCTCGTAGATGTAAGTACATTATTCCACGTCTCGCCTACGCCATTCAAGGTAAATATGGACTTTCCTTCTTAGCTGGAAGAAACATTTTTTCTGCAGTTGTCATCCCGGCCTTCCTATACGGAGTTTCAGCCTGGGGTAGTCCTGCTTCCGCCAATGAAGGAATCCGGCAGCTCAGAAGCCTCCATTACACCTTCGCAAGATGTATTTTGAGAGGGGGTCCTTGCACCCCAACCATCCCAGCCATATCCATCACTGGAAGCCCACCTCTCGACATCATCATCAGGAGCCGGATGGCTTTCCTCAAGCAGATCAATGAGGGAGGCTTTGAGATCAAACCTGGTCCGGCTGCATTGCCCTACCCTCCTTTTAGACGACTTCTTTCTTTCAGCCTGAACTTTGAAGAGGTTACAACCCCAATTATCTACACGGACGGATCAAAAGGTGACATAGGAGTTGGGGCCGCTGTAGTCCTTCCTTCACCAGAACAGCCTCCAGAACTTCTTCGGCTTCATCCAAACTGTACAGCCTTCCAGGCAGAACTCCTCGCAATACTTTGGGCCGTTCGCATTGCGGGGAATGATTCAACGGGCTTGGGAATAACCATTGCCTCAGGCTGCCAATCTGCTCTGGCGACCATTTGCAGTTCTGGGCCAGCCCAGTCTGCTCTAGTGGCAGAAATTATATTAGCCCTGGACAGTGCTCCTCACATTAACCTTTGTTGGGTTCGCGGCCACAGTGGGATTGACGGAAACGAAAGGGCTGATAGAGCTGCAAGGAACGCTGCTTCTTCCACCCTACCTTCTTCCTATTCTATCTTGCCACGAAGTCATGCCCGGAACCTTTCTCGTGCCTCTGCTCTTGCTGCCTGGACGGACATATACACACAAGACCACTCCACCAGATTCTTAAGGAGGATCACATCTACTCCATGTCAACTCCTAAAATTCCTTCCCAAAATCCGACACGGGGAGATCACTACTACCATCCTTACTGGCCACGGCCACGTTTTGGCGGACTTTGCACTTTGGTATTCTGGCACAGACCCAACCTGTCCTCACTGCCTTGAATGTCCCCAGACAGTGGATCATCTCATGTTCGACTGCCCTGCTTTCCTGAGGCACAGGACGCAAACGGCTTTACTGCTTGGACAGGCAGACTTCGATTCCTCATCACTGGCCCGCCTACCAGAAACTCTGCCAGCATGGAACTTCCTGGTGGACTGGTTTAGCTCAGCAACCCGTACAGGACGTGACTAGTATTCTAAACTAGACTGCTGGACAGCCCGGGTAGTTGGCGTTTTGCGCTCCAGGAGCCCGGGTTACATCTATCTCTCTCTCTCTCTCTCCATCTCATTCGACGTTATGATTTTGCTCTAATATAAATATAAAGATAATTTAAAAAAAAGACATATATTGGATCAAAATATAAATTATTTTACCATTATTTCAGTTGGCTGAACGCCAACCTTTATCAAAATATTTATAACACAATTAATATAAAAAAGGCATCTCCTTATCGTGAAACTGAAAGTTGCTGATGGCTTGCGCCATCTATCGGAATAAATATCAACTTTTTTCGTTTATTTTTAATTAATCCAGAATTGGCCAAATACCCATTCTTGATTAATCAAGAAAAGCTAACCACGGACGCGTTTCGGGCTGTTGGCCCTCATCAATTTAGCAATTCTGGAATTTGCACTATTTTTTCACATTGTGTCGCGGTCTCACGCAATTCTGCCCTTAACTACCCCTTTCATGATTTTTCAGGATGCCTGAATGACCAGTTTTTTGGTCGTTGAGGTACAGCTTGCACCACGCTGATGAGGGCCAACAGCCCGAAACGCGTCCGTGGTTAGCTTTTCTTGATTAATCAAGAATGGGTATTTGCCAATTCTGGAATAATTAAAAAAAACGAGAATAGTTGATATTTATTCCGATAGATGGCGCAAGCCATCAGCAACTTTCAGTTACACGATAAGGAGATGCCTTTTTCATAAAATATAATTTATTTTACCAATATTTCAGTTGGCTGAACGCCTTTTTAAGGTATTACAACATATTTATGTGTTTTAATATAGGCCTTAATATGTCATAATACCTTGAAAAAGGTTAAAGTTCAGCCAACTGAAATATTAGTAAAATAAATTATATTTTGATCTGTTGAGAGTGACAATTCCGGAATATTTCTACGATACAATACTTTTGTGATTTACATAGTATTTCAGTATTATCTATGTTAATTGACATCTCTGTCTATATATATATATCACAGCTTTGTTGATATGTTAGTAGGCTAGCGGTTATTGGATAGGGCAGGTCGGTGTGAGCTGCTGATGTACATATAATTTGTCCTTCGTTTATTGTTTTATATCTTTAGGTAATAAAGCCTATTTCTCTTCTTCTAGGACTCTATAAAATTTTCAACATGATCCAATATATGCCTTTTTAATTAAAGATATATTTATGGATTTCTCTATTTTCAAAATGTAAACATATGTTTGTAATAAATAA
>CP092878.1:75341197-75473267 GCA_030710605.1 Cordylochernes scorpioides | reverse complement strand
TCATCAAACGCACTTTGGTGCAGATTATATAATGGTTATATTATTATATGCAAATACAGAAAGAGAGCTTTATATATATAAAAGGAAATTTAGGTCTATCGATTCATACAAGGAGTTCCATTCGCGTGACAAGTACTGTTATAAATAATACGCAGTTTGCTGGTCAAATTTTGTTTTTTTAATTATTTTATTTAATTTGCTTCTATGTCTGTTTATCTGTCTGTCTACAAATCTTGTAATAATTTTTAACATACTTACAGAACATCTAGAAATCTGAAATTTGGTACACTTGCCCAAACCCGATGTCAATGCAAGTTCATAAAATTTCATACTTTTAGGTGGACGAAAATTTCTATATTTCCTTTCAAATATTTTGACCAATTTCAACTGACCACGGAGAAGTCAGGCATTTAATAGACAAGTTGAATCATACAAACACACGTTGAAAGTGTAAAATAATTCTGATTTCTAGGTGGACGTAATGGTATGGGGAATAGATTATTTACATTTCCTTTCAAACAGCCAAAAAAAGACGTAGCCGTTTCTCTGACGCATTGAGCGGCTAGCATTCCTTAAAAATGTGGTCAGAAATATATATCGGTTAATTGGACTATATGGACTATATTTCTTTTAAAATTATAAATCAATTTTTAATATATTTCCACAGAATGTATTAGGCTACCATGAAATGGTGACAAGAGAGTGGTTCCCCGAGGACAACACGTGTTCACCCCCCATCGTCGGACCCTGATGATCCTCCCTCTCCCTCCCACTAATCCAAGAATAGACGCTAGCTTGGCAAAATTTGATTTACACTCATAGACAAAACTTAAGGAAGTTGTACTTTTAGCATGTATATCGGGATTGAGACAATACCTGTGAAAGATATTTGATACACGGCGAACTTTATTGAAGAGACACGAGATAACCAAGTATAAACAAACTTGTCTGTCTCCTTAAAAAATGATAACCGACGATATCAAAGACTTTCCACTTTCTTAAGTTTTGCCCATGAGGGATCAGGTGAATAAATTAAGAAAAAGGCATCTTATGATCGTACATCTAAGAGTTGCTGATGGCTTGCGCCATCTGTCGGAATAAAACCAACTAATCGTTGATTTATCAATTATTCCAGAATTGGCCCCTTCTTGTATTTGGTCAATTCTGGAACAATTACGAAAACAACAAATAATTGATATTTTTTCCGACAGATGGCACAAGCCATCACAAACTTTCAATTGCACGATCATACCTTTTTCTCTTAAACTTTATTTATAAATTTAATAGTTGTTTTTGAAAGTAAAAATGTTGTGTATCGTACTTGGTAAAATTTCACCTGAGACTTTCGCTACATTAGCATTAAAGTTACAATTAAACTTTTAAAATTTAACGTTGAATTGGCTTTCAATTAAAGCAGAACATATTTTTTGATAAATATAAAGAATGTTTCATACTTCACCTGTATTATTTATATGTTTGAAAACATCAAATTTCTACGAAGTGGTTTATATATATCTTTGTAAACTTTCTTCATATTTTACAAAGGGATTTTTATATTAGAAAACATTTTAAAAACATATTTTGCTGCAAAATTTAGGGGAAAATATTAGAAAAATACCAAAAATATAAAAATTAACATGAATATAAGGTGAATAAGTTACTATTCTTTTAATGAACGTTTAATAATTTCTATAAAATATATTATATAGGTTTTTAACTTTTAATTAGCAATTTTAAATTTATATTTAGACACTTTTCATTTTTATGTAGCAATTTTCAATTTTAATTTAGACTTTTTCATTTTAATTTATACACATGAACTTTTTATATAATCTTTATTTAAGACACTTTTTTTTAAACACAACTATGACAACACTAAATATAATATTAAAAATATTATCGTCTTATTTCTACTAATTTTAAAATGAATAGAGGCTCGTATCAAGCAATACCAAAAGGAAAATAGGAGGAAACCTTAATCAAGTTGGAATGCTAACAAGACGAAACTATGCAAAATATATTCTAAGTTATTGAACATCAATTATAGTTCTGTTATGCAAAATTATAAAAAAAAAAGGTTAAATAAAATTAAGAAAGAAAGCAGGATTTATGCAGAAAATATTTCATTAAGCGATATAGATTTTATTTTGAAAAGTATATAAAAAATAATTCTAGTATAACCTTTAAAAATTAAAAGATGAATTAAAAATATTTTAAATCTAGAAATGTCGCAAACAACAATTCTCAATGCAATAAAAGAGTTTAAAATAACTCTGAAAAAGTCATCTATTGAGTTAATCAACATGAAATCAGATGAAACTAAGCGAAAAGAAAAGAAGATGCGGAATTGTTTATTAATAATTCACCTGATTTAAAAATGATGTCAAACATCTCTATTTCAATTTCAAGCCCTTCTTTCGTATAAAAAAAACTATTCAATATTTTTAGTTGTTTCAAAGTGCTCTTAAGTAAAGGATATATAGAAAAGTCTATGTGTCTAAATTAAAATTGAAAATGTCTAAATAAAAATGAAAAATGTCTAAATTTAAAATGACAAATTAAAATTTAAAAACCTATATTTGTTGTTTGATTAAAATGAACATAAAATGTCGAAATTTCGCAAGATTTTCCACAAATAAACATTAAAATCTGAAGAACAAAGTGCGAAAAATTCAAAATATGATGTGAAAGTTTATAAATAAAACATTTAAGTTGTTTTCCAACTTAATTTAAATGAAAAAATAAAATTATACTGATATTATATTACTATTTTCAAGCCTTACCTTTATTTACGCAAGCATTATTTATGTTTCTCTGACCTGTATTTATTTTTATTCAAGTTTTATTTATATTTTTGCAAACTGTGTTCGTGTTTACAAACAACTTTGTAATCAAGATGTAATATTTTTTATGAATTATTATATTTTTTAATTTCAATTTTAATTTCAAAAAGAATCTTACGCTTTTAAAATAGTTTCGAATTTTAATAACAGATGGCGCCCAAGTGCATCGTAATATTTTTGTTTAATTAAAATAGCATAAAATTTATGAAATCAGTATATTTTAAACAAATACATTTTGAAATCTTAGAAATAAAATGTAAAAGTATGTAAAAGTTAGAAAAACATTTTTCAGGTTTATTTAATCATGTTATGTAAAAGTTCTTTAGCAAAACTTCCAAGAACAACGAAACAACATTTCTTAAAATGTTTTTACAATAAAATAATATTGCTATTAAAATAAAATATGTAACTATTAAGATACAAAATGTGGTTATTAAAATAATGTACTTATTCAAATCAAAAATGCATATGTTATCATGCAAATCAATTTTTTTCATTAAAAAATATCTTAATATTATATTAATTCTAAACTAGTATTGTTAAATATAATTTTTATACACGCATATCTGTATTTGAAAGAAAATTTTATGCATCTATTTTCAAACAGTCATTTTTATAATCAATACTTTAATATGATTAAATATAATATTATAAATATATATTTTTATCTATTTCTATTTAGTTTATAGTTAATAATGAGAATAATTATTTTTCAAATCTATATCAAAAGAATTTCAAATTATATTTTGAAAAAAAATTCCTATTAATTAAAAATGTAAATAATTAGAGATTAATTGCGTATATAAATTTATTAAGAGAATTTTAATATTAAATAGTTTTATGTTAATTATTTCAATTTTATTTCTTTTAAATACCGTTATATACACAATTTAGTCTATATAATTTAATATTTAAGTTAAAACCGCTAGTATTAAATTTATAAATAAAATATTTATATATAAATAAATAAATTGAGTTTTAAAATATTATTAAATATCAAATATGTAATAAATCATATTCAAAATGTATCTTTGATTACATTTTATTTAGGATACATTTATCTAATTAATAGACTAAATACAGCGCCTTTGGATTTATTAGGAAAGTGCTTTCCTCGAATAAGATCTTTCTTTCGTATGGCATTTATTTCCAACAAAACTGTGCTACCGAATATTTCTTACGGAAATATTTTCAGCGAAATAAAGACATTTTATATAAAAAATAAAGATATTGATTTAATAAAATATTTATGTACATCTTTTGAAGAGAAATATGAAAAATATATTTTTCCAATATATATATCATTGTATATTTATCTCTAAAATAATTTGATTTAGTATAAACGCACATAAATATTTATGTAATATAATGATAATATTTATTTAGTTTATATTTATTTCCCTACATTGAATATATAGTGAATAATATATATTTGACAAGAAAGAATTATGGCAAGTAATGGAATATATATTTAATATAAAATCAAATATATTTTTCTATATATAAAAACACGCCCAATATTAGCTTATAAATGCTTTATATTAAAATATATTTATTTTAAATAAAACAATAACATTTTATTTGATAAAATATTTAAATGATTCTATAATATATTTTAGAAGTTTCATATTTTTTTTTATATACACAAAATAGAGTTTAAATATAAATCTAAGAAAACGAATCAAGTCCCATTCAGAAAATTCATTGAAGTTAAAGTGAAAGAAATATAATTTAGTTTATTACCAAAATAACTAAAGAAGCAAGCGACAGTTTTATTATCATCATAAATGACAAGTCAGAGAAATAAAATAAAGCCGTTTTGACCGGGTTTTCGGCGAAACCTTTCCGTATGTTTGATCAATGAAAAAGACAAATTTAATAATTGTTTGCCTCGATCTGCGCACCTCGTCGATCAATAGCTGTGCGCAGTAACCCCGTCGTAGATGTATAGACCGGTCCTTTATTATTGCTTTTATGAAATTGTTGTTGCTGTTTAACTTTCTCAAATAATGGACGCCTTTACGTTGAATTTTCAACACACTAAGTTGTTTCTTTTATGTCTCTTTAATTAAATATTGTTTTAGGGGTGGATTCCTAATTATTTATTGGATTGAATTGTTTCATTTTCGGATTTCATTAATTTTACAATAGTCCCCCCCTTTTAAATGTAAGATTGTTATTTGATCTATTCTATATAGACACACAGAGAAAGTATATTAATTATTTAATAAAGGAAGGCGAAATATTATTGTATCTAATTTATTTAATGTCATGTATATAATTATTAATTCATCTTAACTCTTTAAATATACATTTTAATAATTCCCAATGAATTTAAACAAATATTAATATTTCATGTCAATACCGATAAATATTTACTAATAATATCTTTTGATATTTTTTCAAATTAAAAATACTAATAACATATATGAAATCTATAATTTTTGAAACAAATAAGTAGTTACATTTTTTCTGTGTGTTTTTAAAAATATATATCTATTTTAATTAAATGAAACTATATAAGGTTTATCCAATCATAATAATTAACATATATTGATGCAGAAATAAAAAAAAAAGAAAGTTGGAAAGAAGTAAATTATTTAGATGAGGATGCTTTTTAATTAAACAAGATCTTTCTCGTTTGTAAATTAACAATTTAATGATTTTTTTTTATTTTTATAGTTTCTCATTTTCTTTAAGAAATTAAATATTTATTTTTAAAGGATGATAGTAGAGTTTTTTTAATGGTTTATTGGGAATAAATATGTTTGAAGCAATTTATATTGGACTTTTTCTCTTTGGCCTCTCTGTTTAATAGGAACAGGATGAAATGAAGGTAATCAATATATTTATATGATATATATATATATATATATGTTATAAATAAAGATGAATGAGATTTTCTGCTTGATTTTGGAATATCTTGAGGATCATACTATGTTAATGCAGTCGTGGTTGAAATCTTTAAAGTATGATAATAAAAATAATTATGATCACAGTAATTTAATTGAACTTATGAATATATATATATATATATATATAACATAATTTGATAAAAGTAATGCCCGGCTTAAGGCGAGTAGAATAAGGAAAACAAAATATTATTTACATAATGTACAAAGCTTTTGAGCCGGCCAACGGGATACAACAACAACGAGTTTTATATGCAAAGCGTGACCTCTGGCGGTCGATTTAACACAATATTTGAATCTATGAAATTATAATTTAAAATAAAATAATATTTTTATATAACATAATTTTAAATAAAATATTTTAATATAACATTTATAATATACTGGCCGAAAAAATTAAAGGAACATCTTTTTTTCATTTATCTCAAATTTATTTTGCATTAAATACTTGTTTGATTTCTTTGATTTCGGGTATTTTAATCAATAATTTATTTATTACCAGTTGCAAACAAGACACGCTATATCCGATCTGGATAATTGCGCGTGAAACTATTTACAATAATTCATATTGTAGTAGAGTAGGTAACAGAATTATCAAAAAGAAAATAAACAATTAAGAAAAAGAGCATTGAATAAACATATACATTAAACAAATAAGCAACAACATAAGTAGATAGAAGAAATCGCAAGGTAGTTATAATGGAATAATAAATTTAAGTATATAATTTCATTGATAAAATATTCAATAAAATTAGATTTATTTTTTGAACACACAAAACGCGATATCCCGGCTAAGGATAATTGCTTCGATTTACATGAAAAAAAGTTGTTCCTTTAATTTTCCAGGCCAGTGTATATGTATACAAAATATAATTAATTTTATATTGCATATAAGGGATACAATATATCCAGAGGACATATTATTCGTTTTCTTTTACTATTTTAAAAGCATTTTAAGCATCTAAAAGCAATGTATCTTATTATCTATATTGTTGTATATATATTAATTAATTGTTAGCACAGAGTGTGTGTAAGCTCACAGGTAAAGAGGCACTAACCGAAAAGGAAGTTCCTTTGTTTAATATTAGTTTCCCTTTTATATTTTGTTCTCACTCTTGTAAATCAATAAATATAATGTTTGATTAATATTCTTGGAATCAGTTTCATTAAAATTTCTAAGCAAAGTCAACAAATATTAATTGTATTATTAATATATTATCAATATCTCCTGAAATAAAAAATAATTGCGGCGTTTTATGATTTTCTTTTGTAATATATTGTATGCTCTACAAATCTAAAAAAGAGAGAGAGAGTTAATCAAACAGGAAAAACTATTTCTTTTCATTTTGAAAAAAATAAACATCTATATTATAAAAATAATATTTTAATTGTTTTATATATTTAAAAAATACGATTTTAAATATAATGACAAATATAATTTCCAATTGAATATTTTGATATATGGGTTTTTCGCTGAAAAGATACATTTTTCATTTTAATAACAATTTACACTTGAATAACAACATTTTCTTTTTTAAACGATATTTTTAAATTTATTATTATAATTATTTTAATCCATGACACCCATTCTTTTCCTTTTTCCAAATTTTTAAATAATAAAGAAATATTTTTATTTTGTTTTTTGATTTCAATAAATGTATATTTATCATTTATACCGCTTTGCCAAATGCTTTTAATTTTTTCCTGACGATGATAAAATATATTTTTGTCGAAATGTTTAGAAAATAAAAACCTTTTCTGGCCGAAATGTCTCTTGATTGAGGTTTTACGCCAGTCAACAGGACTGATTGACTTGAAATAGTGATATTGTAGCAAGGTATTTTCTATTTTATTAACAGAGTATCTGTTGGATCGTTTTTGAATACAACTCTTAGATTTATAAAATTAATTTATTAAAAACTTTAAACATTTTAAAATATATATAGAAACGAGTTAATTACCTCGTATTTAAGACAACAAAAGAATCATCCAATTTTCATACATCGTTCTAACCAGATTCAACTTGTGCAAGACAGACGACAAAGCAAAAAATAAACAAATTAATAATCGAGGGTAAGTTCCTATTTTTTACAAGCTTTCGCACTCAATGAATATTCAACTTCTTGCTTCAGTATCATTTTATATTTTTATACTTTGCTACTCTGTAAACTTCCCTCATTACTTATCTTTTGTTTATCATTTATAGTTCGTTTTCTTTGGGATCGAAAATTATATACTTTGTTTAGTATCCCGTAAAACCATATTCTCTCATAGTTTGTTCTTGCCTTAAATAAATTGCTGTGTCATCCTGAAGTTTGTCTTTCCTAATTTTACACGTGGCAATATGGTGATGGAATTTTGTAAACAGTTTAAATATATGGGTCGGTGGAAAGATGATCTAAACCATTAGTTTTCGACCGCTACGACCCGGGATCGAATCCCGCATTGGGAACCTTTTTTTTTATTTAAAAAAATGGCTCCAATGGTCCCCGATTCTTGCAAAAGTCCAACCCCACCAACGAATGCAAGTAATCAAACGGGGCTTTGGCACATTTGTAAATGTAAATTTGAACTACTTTTCACATGTGTAGACAGACATGTGGTGTACTTACAGTAAAAGCAGTCGCTAATAACCCATCATGATTATCATGACCAGTACCACATGTACTAGGGATAATAATACAAAAAAGTTCTTCACAGCAAAGTCTTCACTCCCTATACACTGGGTTAAAACATGGCCGTCTGATTACTGAAGTTGGCACTTCTAAATTGAAACTATATTAAAGAAATCATTAAAAAAGCCATTTGGCTCCGTTAATCTTAAAATATTCCTTGAAGAAAGTTGAAGCCCCACAGAACCTGTACCGTACCGCATGGTAGCTGTGGGTTGGTATTTGGCGACGTCATTGTTAATGTGCTACTTGCAGTAAGATCTTTATAGGGGCTGCAATTAGGAATTGTAAAGAAAGTTAAAGTACAATATGATTATAGAGTGTTCGAAACTATTATAGACGCGTATGATTATTTTAAAAAATTAAACAATTTCTACTGTCCCTTACTGCAAAGGAAAAATTAATGGGAGGGCCTGGCTCATCAGTAATGAACCCTTTCAGCGGTTTCGTCAGTTTAATCTACCATACCGCTGTTATATTGCATTTTTCGATCTTCCTTTTATAATGATACTGATGCTAGACTCTTGGAATGGGTATTTTAATATAGTTCATCTAAAATACCCATTCCAAGAGTCTAGCATCAGTATCACTATAAAAGGAAGATCGAAAAATGCAATATAACAGCGGTATGGTAGATTAAATTGGCGAAACCGCTGGGAGAGTTCACCACTGATGAGTCAGACCCTCTCATTAATTTTTCCATTGCAGTAAGGGCAGTAGAAATTGTTTGGCCCAGCCACATTGCCAGCAAAACACCTCTTTGGTAGATTGTGAAGATTCCATTAGATCCCGTGTGGATCTCATGGAATAAAGTCCGCCCTAGACTGACGAGGGCCATTAGCCCGAAACCATGATCTCTAGGTGGACGCTTCTCAGTTTGCCAAAGCTGGTGTTGTGGCTTTGTCACCGACCCGAGGCCGCTAGTTGCGGCGACGGTCAATAGATGGCGTCAGTTTTTGACGTTTATTTTGACGGGAGAGGCGCCCATTGCTTCTATGGATTAATTTCCTCCCGGCAAATTTTCCATCTACGTCTATAATAGTTCGAATTTTAATAACAGATGGCGCGCTAATGCATCAAAATATTATATAGTGCGTGTAATATAAACCTGTCCAATGCATTTTATAATTCAATATACAGTAAAACCTCGCTAAAACGAATCTAAGTTTAAACGAACCTAAAATACTTCCTAATTATATAATGTAACAATATAATGAACCATTTGGCTTTAGTGAACCTTGGTTATAGTGAACCATAGCTATAAGGAACCCTGGCTATATACTCGTATATATATATATATGTCATAATTTGCATAATCCCCAAGAGGTATAATTTCTTTTCGCTAAAATAGGTATGTTAAACAGTAAATATGTTAAGCTTGTGTTAAATAAAAATTCATCCATATATAAATACACTGTACAAAATAAACGTGGGAGCCCTCGCGGGCGAATGCTACGGCACGACGCGCGCTCACTTGGCTGGAACTAATTTTCGAAGTTTACATTCATAACGGTTGCACCATTCCATTCGATCACGACATATATATATGTATATATAAATAGTGTAAAAACTATATAACAAAAATATAACAGTGATTCCACATTTAAAACTCAAAGAGCAAACTGATAAGAATGATAACTCATATCAAGAAGATTTGATTAGATTAGCAAGCTAAATCTAAATTAATTATAACAATAAATAGTTGTTTAGTTTTATGGTTTAGTTTTGTATTAAAATTATCTTCATTATTTTGATTATTTAAATTCAAATTATAAAATTTTTAAATTGTTATTATTTAGTAGAGAGAGAGAGAGAAAAAAAATCCTTTACTTCTAATACATCATTCAGTTAATTATATATTTATAATTAATAACAATAAAATTTAACAACGTAACGTCTTTTGCATCGGCTTTTACACGTCATTATATGTCTAAATGACGTGTAAAAGCCGATGCAAAAGACGTTACGTTGTTAAATTTTATTGTTATTAATTATAAATATATAATTAACTGAATGATGTATTAGAAGTAAAGGATTTTTTTTTCTCTCTCTCTATTAAATAATAACAATTTAAAAATTTTATAATTTGAATTTAAATAATCAAAATAATGAAGATAATTTTAATACAAAACTAAACCATAAAACTAAACAACTATTTATTGTTATGTATATATATATAATTAACCATGGCTATAGGGAACACTGGCTATAGTTAAGATAGCAAATAGTGCCTATGAGTGTAGTTCCAAAACATAATATAATTTATGTTCTATTAATGATTTAATAAGTTTATCTTGTTATCCGCTGAAGAAGACCTTGATATTTATTCCGATAGATGGCGCAAGCCATCAGAAACCTTTAGTTGCACGATCAGGAAATTCCCTTTTTCTCATACTTGTATTATAAAGGAACTTGTTCTTAGACGCCTGATGATTTCACATTGAACGTGATGTGTGTAGTGTATATTTTGTAGCATTGAAGATTGCCTAGTTGTTCATCTGTATTGTAGACCGGGTATTGGATGAAAAAATCAATTGAAATCTTACAACTTTACATTTGACATTTTAGAACATCTACCAAAGTTGCCCAGCATCTTCTGCAGATTTATCATTAATTAATTTTCTTTTCTCTGTATGAAAGATGATTTCTATTTATATTTTATGTTAATTAAGGATCCATTTGTAAGCATAGATGTAATTAGGGTCATTATCGCCCTTCATTAATAAACTTGAGAAATTAGGGCACACCGCGTTTCGATTTAACAGACACTTTTATCCGAACGGCTCCTTCTTCCACGGATTTCTCTACATCTATTAAACCAATTCTTGGCAGTGTTCTGTGGAATTCCACCACATCACTGAAGTCTACACTATCAATATTAACATAAGGCAATAACCTGCTATCTATATATAACAAATGAAAACATTTAGACTCGAATGTTTTTTTTCACACACATATAAAACTTCTACTGTCCTTACGTGTTGTTTCAAAGTTCTAGTCCTCCCGCCTTCTTCCTGCCTCCTGACCTCCGCGGACCTAATCCGGCCTAACCTGCCTCTTCCCTGACAGAGATCCTGTCCCAAGCCTCCCCAGCCTGGTGCTTTGTATATATTCCGCTTTACGCGGCCATTGGGGCTCAAATATCATTTTATTTTAGTTAGCAGCCTCGTAAATAAAGATATTTCCATTACTGTCCTTACTGCGATGAAAAAATATTGGGAAGGCTTGACTCATCAATGGTTAACTCTCCCAGCGGTTTCTCCAATGTGTAATCTACCAGACCCATTCTTTAGATCTCTAAAACTGTATTGGATCATTCTGTTTTTATATGCTACACTGAAGGGTGGAATTTCAGAAATGGTATTTAAGCTAACTGTAGGCATAAGTTTTTAGGAAAGTAGAGTTACATATAATTTATGCCTAACTGGTCTTGTCCTTATTGTTTGCGGAAGAGTATTGCCGATACAAATACTATATGTAATTCTACTCTCCTATAAGCTTATGTCCATAGTTTATTTAAATACCATTTCTAAGATTCCACCCTTCAGTGTAACATATATAAGCAGAATGATCCAATACAGTATTAGAGATCTAAAGAAGCAGTCTGGTAGATTAAATTGGTGACACCGCTGGGAGGATTCACCATTGATTAACCAAGCTCTCCCAATATTTTTACATCGCAGTAAGGACAGTAGAAGTTTGATTGATGTGTAAAAGAAACATTCGTGTCTGTTGGCGCCTAGGTATGTAAATAACTTGCCAGGTTGAATTGTTCTATAATTATGTGTATTTTCATTTTTTCTTTTAATCTACGTAAATGTATATAAAAAGAGTGAAAGTTATAATAAAGTTAAGTCATCGTAAAAATAGAGGCTACCTGGCCGGCATTCATATTTCTTGAAAATAAAGATACTTCGGCCAGTAAATCTTTTTTATTAACTCGAAACGTCTATGAGAACGCCCTTGGAGCCTTAAGAATGATTTTAAACGCCTTGCCAAATGTTTTAATTTTTGTTTGCTCCAAACAAAATATTTTTGTCGAAATGTCGAGGTAATAAAAAGATTTACTGGCCGAAGTATCTATATTTTCAAGAAAAAGTTAAGTCAGTCAGCTAAAACCAGTGAGGCTGTTTGGTCATTCCTTTATTTAAACATCTTGCTGCTACATCGCATCTAGAGAAGTCTCAGTAGTCAGGTCTGGTGTACAGTCTGCCAGATATCGTCAACATCTAAGACCAGACAAACGGCTAAGGAGCTAGACGGAAGTCCGAGCTAATATTGTTAGGATCCAAGCTTCAACAGTGTCTAAATGTGTTCATTCTACAATATCAACATTGTTAACCTTTCATTGTACTCAGATATGTCGCATAATATAGCGTCACTTACAGAATATGTTCACTATAAACATGTTTTAAATAAAAAACGATCAAGTTTACAGAGGGCTACGCAGGAGAAGAAACATTGAAAAAAGATCCATATGTAAATATATCTTTAATTAAAAAGGCATATATTGGATCAAAATATCATTTATTTTACCAATATTTCAGTTGGCTGAACACCAACCTTTATCAAGGTGTTATAACATATTTAATGTGTGTCAACAACAAACTCAGCGCCACATAACGTCAACAGAATTAAGTTTTTAAAAATAATTTGTTATATTCATTTTTGTTATGTGGCGCTGAGTTTGTTGTTGACACACAATAAATATGTTATAACACCTTGATAAAGGTTGGCGTTCAGCCAACTGAAATATTGGTAAAATGAATGATATTTTGATACAATAAATTCCTTTTTAATTAAATATTTATTTATTGGTTGCTCTATTTTCAAAATGTAAATATATATAGTCACAGAATAATCTGTGGTGGCTTACTCTACTTATCATCATCAGTCACGTGACGTCAACCTTATATATGTAAATAGTTTGTATCTCGGTTGTATTGATCGATCTGGAAAACTTGTAAATACCTTTCTTGTAGAAATAACTTTTTCCAGAGGCTACTTAAATAAGTTATCTCATTATTCCCTTATATACGTTGGTAGGATGGTTCCAAATTCCAAATAACTTTATTAGGTGCCATCGCTCAAAAAGAACAACCTAGAGATCATCATATTTACTGTGGGGGATGTACAGGGTTTGTTCATTTACAATTTATATTGATGTCGTTGGGTCCTCAGGTCCTTGGGGATATTGTTCTTGAGAAGGTTTTGTCTGACTTGTTTGATATTCAAAGTGGGTTTATTTTTCCACTTTTCGTCATTCAGGCTTAATTGATGGATAATTTGTTTAGGTTTTAAATGGAAGGTTGAAACACGTTCTGGAAAGATGCACGACATGTCTGAGGAAAGAATCAAGGCTGAAGAGTTTGCCAAGCCGCAACCTGGGGCAACAATTTTAAAATCAAAAAAGCATATCTTGACCATGAGTACATGAGCTTTTTAGATGGCAGAGCGCCATATAGTCAATATATATGTAAATGAACGATCACCTGTAAATAACTAATCTTTTCTAAGCAATTATACCTGGGCCAGTCCTATGTAGAGTATAGATCCCCAATAAATGGCTTGTTGTTGTGAATAAAAATAATGTGTGAGGAAATATAAAGGGACAGTGTTGCTAATAGAAGTAAGTTAGGCTTTGCGTGCATAGTACTACTCAATGTACATTAGAATTAACAGACACTTCGGCTAGGAAATGTTTTCATTCTCCGAATTAATGGCTGAAGTATCTTTAATTCTATTTTTTTTGCTTATCCCAGGTACACGTGTTACAGGCCATGGTAATCATGGTGGGTAGATGTAGGTGACTGATTTTACTATAAGTACATCACATGTCTACACATGTGAAAAGCAGTTCGACTTTGCACTTACAAATGTGTCAGAGCCCCGTTTGGCTACTTACACTCGCTGGTGGGGGTGGACTTTTGCAAGAATCGGTGGCCATTTGAGTATTTTTTTCTTAATCATAGAAAAAAGTGCTGCGTGCGGGAATCTAACCCGGGTCCTAGCGGTCAAAAACCAACGGTTTAGAGCATCCTTCCACCGACCCCCAGTCTTTAGTTGTAAGAACTATGAATACCGGCCAGGCAACCTTTATCTTCATGATAACTCAATGTATGCCTCCTTACACAAAGGTTGTTAAATCTTGAGGGGGTGTGGCGACCACACTTTGCTTCAGCGAGCGCGAACTGGAACAAAGCTTCACTACACATACGGGCAGTAGTGTGACGGCCTCGGCAACCTGACTACGCATGCGCGGGCGGCATCCGGGACTCTGGCCACGTGCGTCGTCAACAACAAGGCTTTCTTCCAACGGCCGTTACTTCTTTTCTCTTTATATATTTCTGGCTTTAAATAAATTAATTTATTTTATAAAAAAAATAATTATAATTTTATCAGCGGCCTTTCCACAAGCCACATCAACACGCACGCAATCATCCCACAGGGTCAATGCTCCATCCAACATCTTTGGGAAGAGTATAAACACCGTGGAATCTATTGTCATGGAACAGATCTCTGTGACGTAGTCTCCACCCTAGGTGTACCCTTGTTTACCGATATTTTACATATTATAACATTTCATTTATTGATAGCGTGCCTCGACGCGCTGGTCGCGAGGAACTCTTGTATATTTTGTTTTGATAAATGAATGTGATTAGCCTTTCTTTCATATTTTGATCTTTAGATTCATAAATTATCGATAAATTTGTCTAATTAATTACTTTACAATATTTTGCAAATTATTATTCCAATTACATGTAGATTACATTGTAATCTGGTCTTTGGTCTATTTATTATTTGGTCTTTTTGAGATCGGGTTTAAGCTGGATTGATATGATTATGAAGCGAATTTTACGTTTTTACATTGTCAAACTAGTTTACTAGACTTTTAGTACTTGATTAAAATCTGTGGCTCACGTAGTGTTTTCAGCAAGGTTTGATTTTTTTTACAATTGTCGAAGAAAATTTCTTTGATTATTGAACTTTGCTAAAATCCAGTGTTGTCTTGTGGTTTATGCAGCGAAGTGTTCTTTATTACATTATCAAAGTAGTTTTTTTTTAATTTTATTAAAGCCTAGTGGGTTGCGTGGTTCATGCAGCAAAGTTTTATTTTTTCCATTGTCGAGATCTTTTTTTTTTCTTTAAACTTGAACAAACCCCGGTGTGTTGTGTGGTTTATGCAGCGAAGTTATCTTTTTTCCATTGCCAAATTAGTTTTTTAAAACTTGAACAAACCTCGGTGGGTTGTGTTGTTTATGTAGCGAAGATTTCTTGTTTCCATTGTCGAGGTGGTTGTTTTTTTTACACTTGAACAAAGTGCGCGGTGTGTGACCTATGTCTGGCTAGAGGAAAGTAGAATGCGGTAAAGTTGTAATTAAAACGGCTGGTGTATCTGGGAATTAATTAAATGTAATCCAAGTTGGGAATTGAGCTCTAATGGTCAGGCCATAATAAACAAACCCAATTGTTATCCATTTTAATTAAAGTTTCAAATTAGTCACTAGCTAATTACCTCAGTAAAACTTTTCACAGAATAATTCGGAAAATATGTGTGGAAGCCGTTTCGTTGTTTATTAGTATCTCTCTCTCTTGTTTCTTCCCGGAGAACTCTTGGTTTACGGTGTCGAGGGTCTACTTGTACACTTAGTCTGTAGGGTGTCGGGGGGTCTACTTGTAGACTGAGTCTGTGCGGTGTCGAGGTCTACTTGTAGACTAGTAGATATTTATGATCATTTAAAATATACTTCCAGACTACATATACGTCTAATAATTTGTACACTCGCGTAATACAACTAACATTGCAAAATACTAAATATAAAACTTCTAAGTGACCGTGGAAAACAGACATAGAATTTAGAATACAATCTGTATATTCCCTTTTAAACGGAGAAAATAGGCGCAGCCGTTTCTGTGGCGTAATGAGCGACTGTCTACTATTATATCACGATTGTACAATTGAAACATTGTACAGCCTTCCAAGCAGAAATCTTGATATTCATTATGCGACCAAATCTAACCAGATTTTCCCACATGAGAACATTCCAATTATATCACATAAACACTTGGTACTTTCTGCCATATGCAGTTTATCATATCGTACATACAATATACAACTCTAATGAGACAAAGGTAACAACGGTATCCAGGCAAATATACCAAAACACAAACAGCAAAGCCTGCTGCACATTTTAACTTACTCCTGTATCTCTCAAAATCCTTCCAAAAATAAGAGAACTCAGCTCATACAGAATCACCAAACAGACCTAGATTTATACATTATGAAATTCGATTTTTTCACGTTGGAATTATAGATTTGATTAAATAAATATTGTCGTGTATATGAGCCTTCAAAACACCTACAACCTCCGCCAATAGATGACGCTTTCGCCTATTTCCGGTCTGTAAATATTGTGGGAATCGCCGACTGCTGTGGTTCTGTTTCCTGGGGCAAATGTTTGTAAATACACGTTTATATTGGCTCTAGGAGGTAACGTAATGTAAATACCCGTTGATTGTCATTCTAGTTATATGTAATGTGTATTAAAGATGACAATAAAAGAGGAGTGTTTGAAGTCTTTGTGCCGGTTGCTGTCATGACTCTCTCTCCAACACCACAGAAGCTACTCTTCTGGTAAGTCTCTCGTGTCCCCCCACCAGTGGTAAGGCCGAGAGATACTGCCAGAGGAAAGAAGATCCATTTGAGTGGTGGTTCTCTGGGGGTCTTTGGGTGGACTGCAGAGGAGAGCAACGGGAGCCAGGGTAGGTGAGCCACGAAGGAAGAAGCGGGGTCGTCGCGAAGAACCGGAGGGGTTAAGCGCGACAATATTCTCTAACCTTTATAATTAATTATTTTCCGATCTTTAAGTCACCCCGCTGTTACCTTTTTCAAAGTAAACTTGCAATGTTTATAATGCATTAGCGCGCCATCTTTTATCAATATTTTACACTAATATAGACGCGTATGATTCTTTTTGAAAATAAACAATTATCTAATGCCCTTACTGCAATGGAAAAATTAATGGGAGTGCCTGGCTCATCAGTAGTGAACCCTTCCAGAGGTTTCGCCAGTTTAATCTACCATACTTTCAACAGCGGTATGGTAGATTAAACTGACGATACCGCTGGATGGGTTCACTACTGATGAGCCAGGCCCTAATTTTTACATTTCAATAAGGGCAGTAGAAATTGTTTATTTTTAAAAAGAATCATACGCGTCTATAATAGTTTCGAATTTACAATGCTTATATTATCTGATCTACTAAGATATTTATATACTTGTTTTGAATACGCATCGTGTCGATATTTCTAATACATTGAACTGGAAAAACAAAATTTAACAAAAATATTTGTTGGGAAATATTTGCAAAATAAAAGAAGGTAAATGTTTTCAATTACAATTTTGAAAGTTTTGCAATCCATTTACTTTTAGAGGAAACAAAACATACTTTAGAAGATAAAAAACACAAACAAGGACACAAAGTATATAATGAATATTAAAAACATATTATAAAATAAATGAAGCTTCCAGGGTTAAGTTTCTTTTGCAACTTTTTATTGTTCAAGCTTTCGGACTTGTCAGTCCTTCTACAGGAGTATCGCAATCCGAAAACTTGAACAATAAAAAGTTGAACAAGAAACTTAACCCTGGAAGCTTCATTTATTTTATAATATCATAAATCAGGGAAGAACGTTTATTTATTACAAACATATGTTTACATTTTGAAAATAGAGCAATCCATAAATATATCTTTAATTAAAAAGGCATATATTGGATCGTGTTGAAAATTTTATAGAGTCCTAGAAGAAGAGAAATGTGCTTTATTACCTAAAGATATAAAACAATAAGGAAGGACAAATTATATGTACATCAGCAGCTCACACCGACCTGCCCTATCCAATAACCGCTAGCCAACTAACATATCAACATAGCTGTGATATATATATAGACAGAGATGTCAATTAACATAGATAATACTGAAATACTATGTAAATCACAAAAGTATTGTATCGTAGAAATATTCCGGAATTGTCACTTTCAACAGATCAAAATATTATTTATTTTACTAATATTTCAGTTGGCTGAACGTTAACCTTTTTCAAGGTATTATGACATATTAAGGCCTATATTAAAACACATAAATATGTTGTAATACCTTAAAAAGGCGTTCAGCCAACTGAAATATTGGTAAAATAAATTATCTTTTATGAAAAAGGCATCTCCTTATCGTGTAACTGAAAGTTGCTGATGGCTTGCGCCATCTATCGGAATAAATATCAACTATTCTCGTTTTTTAAAAATTATTCCAGAATTGGCAAATACCCATTCTTGATTAATCAAGAAAAGCTAACCACGGACGCGTTTCGGGCTGTTGGCCCTCATCAGCGTGGTGCAAGCTGTACCTCAACGACCAAAAAACTGGTCATTCAGGCATCCTGAAAAATCATGAAACGGGTAGTTAAGGGCAGAATTGCGTGAGACCGCGACACAATGTGAAAAAATAGTACAAATGCCAGAATTGCTAAATTGATGAGGGCCAACAGCCCGAAACGCGTCCGTGGTTAGCTTTTCTTGATTAATCAAGAATGGGTATTTGACCAATTCTGGATTAATTAAAAATAAACGAAAAAGTTGATATTTATTCCGATAGATGGCGCAAGCCATCAGCAACTTTCAGTTTCACGATAAGGAGATGCCTTTTTTATATTAATTGTGTTATAAATATTTTGATAAAGGTTGGCGTTCAGCCAACTGAAATAATGGTAAAATAATTTATATTTTGATCCAATATATGTCTTTTTAATTATCTTTAGATTTATATTAGAGCAAAATCATAACGTCGAATGAGATGGAGCACATATATTATATATGGCAATCAAAAACAAACTTGAAACACTAATTTTGGAAGGTTGGGAGTTTTATTTTGCTCATATAAATCTAATTGCTCAATGGAAGAAGATAAAACGTTTATTTTCCCCTTTATAGTGCATTTTAAAATATCTTTTTAAAAATATATTTTTTATTTAATAATTATTATATATTGCTATATGTTACAAAAACATTATGCAAACTATTATTTAATATTATATTGTGATACAAAAATATATATTTTCGCATTTTAATTTGATTATATAAAAATTAATTATCAATTTAATGAAGTGAAAATCTAAAATAAAAACAATTGCTAAATTAATCCCATTATTCCAAAAGAAAACAAAAAAATCGTTACACGGCAAGTAGGCTAACACAAAAATTCTTCTTTTGTTTAATAATAAATAAATTTAAAGTTTCCATTTTATAAAATTAAATAACATTATTCATTCGCTTTAAAAGTGGACAAAGGAAAGAATAAAATATCGCTTTATATCCCTAAAAAAAGCAAAACCATTTCCATTAATTTTAAACCTATGAAAATCAATTAAAATAAATGGAAATATATATTTTAAAAATATAATACCTTCATATATAGTTTAATATATATTATGTATATATATTTATTATAATTTAATAAAGATGATCATGTATTTTAAAAATATTTATCAAATTCAGCAAAATTAATAATTTAAAAAGCTCAAGGTGAAAATAATTCAATTTATTTTTTAATAAATTGCACAAAAAAAGGTATTGTTTAATATATTTTAAAATGTGGATGTTTAAATTTTAATTTAGTAGTTAATGTGATTTTTTTTTTAAAGTAAATAAAGATGAAATCAAACTGCTGGAAAGGTTTAAAATTGATGAACTATTTAATTATAAAAATAGTTAAAATATTTTGAATATTTATATATACACTCATGGACAAAACTTAAGGAAGTTTTACCTTTTAGCATGTATATCGGGATTCAGACAATAACTCTGAAAGATATTACAGTGACCTTTATTGAAGAAACACGAGATAACCAAGTGTGTATACACTCATGGACAAAACTTAAGGAAGTTGTACCTTTCAGCATGTATATCGGGATTCAGACAATAACTCTGAAAGATATTACAGTGACCTTTATTGAAGACACACGAGATAACCAAGTGTGTATACACTCATGGACAAAACTTAAGGAAGTTGTACCTTTCAGCATGTATATCGGGATTCAGACAATAACTCTGAAAGATATTACAGTGACCGTTATTGAAGACACACGAGATAACCAAGTGTGTATACACTCATGGACAAAACTTAAGGAAGTTGTACCATTCAGCATGTATATCGGGATTCAGACAATAACTCTGAAAGATATTACAGTGACCTTTATTGAAGACACACGAGATAACCAAGTGTGTATACGCTCATGGACAAAACTCAAGGAAGTTGTACCTTTCAGCATGTATATCGGGATTCAGACAATAACTCTGAAAGATATTACAGTGACCTTTATTGAAGACACACTAGATAACCAAGTGTGTATACACTCATGGACAAAACTTAAGAAAGTTGTGCCTTTTAGCATGTATATCGGGATTCTGACAATAACTCTGAAATATATTACAGTGACCTTTATTGAAGACACACGAGATAACCAAGTGTGTATACACTCATGGACAAAACTTAAGGAAGTTGTACCTTTCAGCATGTATATCGGGATTCAGACAATAACTCTGAAATATATTACAGTGACCTTTATTGTAGATACACGAGATAACCAAGTGTGTATACACTCATGGACAAAACTTAAGGAAGTTGTACCTTTTAGCATGTATATCGGGATTCAGGCAATAACTCTGAAAGATATTACAGTGGCCTTTTTTGTAGATACACGAGATAACCAAGTGTGTATACACTCATGGACAAAACTTAAGGAAGTTGTACCTTTTGCCATGTATATCGGGATTCAGGCAATAACTCTGAAATATATTACAGCGACCTTTATAGCGGGATTAATAGGGGAGGTGATCGTCCCCTTACTGCCAAGCCACACTTACACCGTCGTTTCTTGCTGTAAACAAAGAGGTTCAGGAGTATATTTGGGATTAAAGTCCGTTTCTGTTCAACACCCCTGTCAGCTCCTGGGATCCGACATGTTGCATTGTTGTTGTTTTCATTTCGCTGAGACAATTTTTTTTGTAAATATGTAAATACGAGAAAACGTTTATTTTTTCATACGTCACGTCTCTATTCAGGTTGTTATTCCTAAATTGTTTCATCAGCTAAAAAAATAGTGATAAAATCTTTTTATTATATTTTTCAAGTTATCACGACTGTATACCATTGCCATGATATTCATGTATTCGAAACCAACAAACAGATTATTTCTATCTCTCAAAATGAATATAAAATATATAATATTTTTCTTATATAATGGTTTATCTTTATTTTACAAGTTGTGTATTCATATATTTATATAAAATCAACAATATATATAAAATATTCGAATCTTTTCGATTAACATTTTACTCTTTAAGTGAAGCACATTTTACACTTTAAAAACAACATTTTATACTTTAGCAACAACATTTTTAATTTTTAAACAATATTTTGACACTTTTATAACAACATTTCCATATGATATTTTTGATTTTATTAGAAATATTAACAAAAATAATATATTTCTGTGAAAAATAGATACTTCGGCCAGTTAGAGCTTTTAATTTCTCAACGTTTCAACAAAAATCTTTTGTCTTCGTCAGGAGAAATAAATAAAAGTAAAGCATTTGGCAAGGCGTTAAAAATTGAACAATTTCTAACGCCTTGCCAAATGTTTTACTTTATACTTAATGCTTTATTTGTTTCTCCTCTGACGAAGACAAAAGATTTTAGTTGAAACGTAGAGAAAATAAAAAACTCTAACTGGCCGTATTGTCTATTTTTCACAGAAATATGAATGCCGGCCAGGCAGCCTCTATCTTCAAGATAAATATAATATAGATAACCTTCAGATTTAATATAGATAATTTCATTTTGCGAATTCGAAACTATTATAGACGCGTATGATTATTTTCAATTAAACAATATCTACTGCCCTTACTGCAATGGAAAAATTAATTCGATCGCTATAAGGGCAATAGATGTCTATATTAAAAAAACCTTTTATATCTATTTTAATTAAACAATAGAAATAATACATTTAAGACTTCACTCAGGTAAAAGTAACCAACTTTTAATATGATGTTGAATTTGTCATATATACCTGATACTACTGCTTTCTCCAGTGTGAACTTCAGCTGTTTAATGATTATTGTGTTTCAAAATAGAATCTTTAGGTAAATGAGACATCACACAAGTTATCACTTTGGCTTAGATATCCTAGATTTTCTTCCTCACGAAGGTAACGAGCTACTGTTAAAGTTAATATATTAACCTTGAAAATAGAATATATATGTGTAATATACAAAGAATGAAGACATTAAGACGCGAATGTTTATTTTCACAAATAAACAAACTTCTTCTGTCTTTACTGCGATGAAAAAATATTGGGAGGGCTTGACTCATCAGTGATAAACCCTCCCAGCGGTTTCGCCAATATAATCCACCAGACCGCTTCTTTAGAGCTCTAATACTGTATTGGATCATTCTGCTTTTATATGCTGCACTGAAGGGTGAAATCTTAGAAACGGTATTTAAGCAAACTATGGACATTAGAAGTTTGATTTATTTGTGAAAACAAACATTCGGGTCTTAATGTCTTCATTCGTTGTATATAGATGGCGATTATTGCTTTATATTAATTCATGCCTAACTTGTCCTTATTGTTTGTAGAAGAGCATTGCTCGATGCAAATATTTGAATGTAATTCTACTGTTCTAAAAGCTTATGTCCATAGTTTGCTTAAATACCATTTCTAAGATTCTACCTTTTAGTGCAGCATATAAAAGCAGAATGATCCAATACAGTATTAGAGTTCTAAAGAAGCGGTCTGGTAGATTAAATTGGCGAAACCGCTGGGAGGGTTCACCACTGATGAGTCAAGCCCTCCCAATATTTTTCTCATCGCAGTAAAGACAGTAGAAGTTTGATTTATTTGTGAAAAGAAACATTCGCGTCTTAATGTCTTCTTTCGTTATATATACGTGTAGTAATGTAAATGGATGTGGAAACAAACACTCCAGAGGTTTGTGGTGACAAGAAGACAACGTCCCTATAAACAGACGTGTTGACATGGCTCCAATACTGCCCAGTACATCTCCTTTGAACTTTCCTCCCAACTGTCTTCTAACAGCCCCGGCTCTGTGGAGTTTTCCCTACCGGGGACAAAAGTTAGACCTTTCCTGTTCCCTGTTTTCCTGTTGTAAAGTTATATGGCGCCAGGTTGTCACGGCTATCTCTGGAGACGTCAGCTTTTCTTTAACTTTATTAAACAAGTTATGATAATAGGTGATATTCTTTTTTATTTTCATAACATATTGTTACGTAGAAAGAAAAGCACATTCCAGAATGGAGAGAGAATGTTCTAGAACATTTAAGAATAATGTAGAAAAAGCGGAAGACAACTGATTGGCCAATCTAAAGAAATTGAGCAAGGCATGGTGCTGGCGGCTTTCTGATTGGCTGTCCAGCCATGACCGTTCTGGAAAGATCTACTCCGGGATATGTAGGGATGAGGAACTCATGCCGGGGAGAAGAAATATAATTTATCGATTAGGCTTAAATAAAGTCCTAAAGATCCTTTGTACCCACGGAAGTTGTCAACCAACAACGCCACAATATTTATTAGTTTTCGGATGGTAATAATAGTTCTTATCCTGAAAGAATATCGAAGCATTTCGAGAACTTCGAGAGAAGAAGAAAATCTTAACTCTTTCAATGAACTTATAATTAAGTTGGCAAGTGGTTAAACTGATAAATAGCGTGAAGAGAGATTATAGAAAAAAAATCAACGCCATAATTTAAACATTGCTTAACTTCACTTGAAAGAGAAATCTCAAATTCTTTATTCCTATTGCTTGTTTAAAACGAATATATAAAGATATAAAATCGACAAAAATATAATTTACAATCAAAGTATATTTCCTTTAAAACAAAATTTATCTATAATGTATTTGTCAAATTTTCAAATAATATCGAAAAATATCGATTAAAATAGAAATGTTATTATTTAAGTGTAAAATGTTGTCATTAAAGTGTAAAATGTTGTCATTAAAGAGTAAAATATTTCTTAAAAGTTGAAACCAATATATGAAAATTATTTAAAGATGAGTATAAATTATAAACATGAGAAAAAAACATTTAAAAATTATATTGATTTGAAGAATATCGTGTTTGTTACCTCAGAAATGCATCTGACTCCCTTAAAACCGATATATATGCTTGGCTGTGTTCTTAATTGAATCTTGCTGTAATATATTTTTAAAATATTTATTTAAACTTTAGAAAGATTTACATAAGAAATAAAAAATATTCATTTTCTTCTACTTCTTCTGTTTTCTCTACCTATATATATATTCCCACAATATGCTTTTTTTCCTTAGGTTGAATACGAAAAATATTATATTTATTTATTACCAGTTGCAAATAAGAAGCGTTTTATCCGATCTGGATAATTGCGCGTGAAACTATTTACAATAATTCATATTGTAGTAGAGTTGGTAACAGAATTGTCAAAAAGAAAATAAACAATTAAGAAAAAGAGCATTGAATTAACATATACATTAAACAAATAATCAACAGTATAAGAAGATAGAAGAAACCGCAAGGTAGTTATTTACAATATGTAATTAAAGAAATTAAAAATATTGTGATTTAATATAAACGTATGCATTCTGAATATTATTTCAGAGTTTTATAAATGTACATATGTCCTGGTTGATAAAAGACGGTGGTTAGAATGGAATTCAAATAATCGATAACGTTTTTTAAAAATATGAATAACATATATTCGCCATATTATTTAAAATCTGGCATAGAAAGTAGAAAACTGCCTAATATTTATTATAATAGCCATATATAAATATATAGATATCTAAAATGAATAAGTCTATTTTATTTCAAAATATATTTTTGAAAAAAGTACATTATATTTCTATTTATCAGTGATGAAATTAAATAAACTTTTGACCGGAGAGCCACCCTTCATTTCCTGAGGGAGGGAAGCAGAAGAAATAATACCGCCTTTCCTTTCAAGGAACACAAAGAAATAATCCCACTGTTTCTTTTGTTAAAATAGTTTCCTTTCTAAATATTCCAGAACAAATGCCATTAGTGCGCCTAAAATATCCAATCAATTCTAATTAATACCGTTGGGTCAAATTTATATGCAGACGAATTTTATTATTGCGAAAATATTATTATTTTTATTCATTGAATCTCTTTTTTTTAATAATAGAGATAAATAGGTTATGAAAAATATAAATATGTATTTATTATAAAACGATTATTCAGTTATAAATTAATATAAAGCAAATATTATATTTATTTTTTTTCAAAAATAATATTTTATATATGTTCTATTGTATATAATATGTACATATAAGATTATAATTTCTATATATTATATTTCCTGTTCGTTTTGTCCCTAATAAAACATGTATGAAAATAAATATATTATAATGATACACACATATTATAAATATTATATATCATTTATATTTCGGTTTTAATAAACTATTTATGAATAATCTATTAATATAATATTTTGATATATAATAGCATACATTATATACATTTAATATTTTTATATATAATGAATATTAAAAACTATATTTGAGGCATTTTCTTTTCTTTTGTTTCATTTTTTCTGTACGGCGGGTAAAAATAATTCTTTTTTTTTTCATTAATTTTTTTTCTTATCTGTTCCCCTCCCCGAATTTATTCAGGCCAAAAGACATTTATTTTAGCTGCAGACGTAATTGGAATTATTTGGCGGAAGATATTTAATTCTAATTATTTCATAATTTAAAGTTTTCTTAATTAGACAGATCTTTAATTATGTTTCAACTAGGTAATAAAATATTGCTGAGAGCTCCAAAAATTATTTAATTTGAATATTTTTCGCTATTTTAAATTATAATTGTTTCTAAAAAAGAAGCTTCTGAAGATTTTAAAAATTATATTTTACTTTTTTTCCTTTTTAAATCTAATTTTAGAGAATTATTTTGTGTAGTTTAATTCAGAGTTTAGTTTAATAAGACAATTATATATTATATAATAAAATGTTTGGGAAAATCTTGTAACTTGCTGCCTGGTTTTCTAACTGTAACCCGAACCTAATCTAACCTAACTTAACGTAAACCTAATCATGGCTTTTAAACATTTTAAGCTAGATTAGGGCTAAAAAAACAAGGTAACACTCTTCCCAAGACCTCACTAATATTTCAATTAAAAAAAGGGAGGGGATAGGTTATACTTTTAGAAATAAAACAAATAATGAAAATATCAAATATTGTATTGTTTTAAAAATGTATTTGTGACACATAAATCAGAGCTTTAGGGAATACAATTGAAAAAAAAATGTTCTAAAAAAACAAATCATTAAAATCATTAGACAAAACATATGCGAAAAAAAAAGTTGGCTTTTTTATTTTTTAAGAAAATGGGTTGGCTAAATATCAAGGAAGAAGTTTAATCAACGTTTAGTTTATTTTTGTTCTAATAGATGGCGCTCTGCCATCTAAAAATGCTCTTGTGAGTGGTCAGGATATGTCTTTTTAATAATATACATTAGTATATGCAGTATATACCAATTATTCAAATATTTTAAAATCATTGTTTAATTTTTATTTATTTAAGTGCCAACTATTATTTTGTGATTAGATTATTGAGGTCGCCTGCTTTTTATTTTTTTTATTACTGTGTAAGAATTAAATTAAGATTTTTGTATGAAAGAAAGGTCACCTCTTCCTTCAAAAGGTGATATATATAATTTTATAGATTATCTCTCTCCCGGGAAAATATTTATCTCTACCAGGATATTTGGTTAATTATGGAGAGAGAGAGAGAGAGAGATAACGATATTAATTTATAATAATATATCTTCATTTCTTATTTCGTATTGCCTGAAAATTGGAAACTTCATGAAGGCGATGGGAATCTTTTGATGGGGAAATGTGAAATCAAAGAATCTGAAGCTCATTCTGTGACAGCCCGACTTAGATAAGGTTTTGCTCCAAACCTTTATTGCCAATATGTATTTAGATGTAACTGCTGGTTGGTAAGACTTATTCTAAATGGACACTTTATACACTTAAGGAGGAGGAACGTGGTGTCTCCGGTCGTCTATATTTTTGAAGGATACAGAGGCAATTTTTGTTCACACTTGGTTACCTCGTGTGTCTTCCATAAAGAGGTAACTGTGTATCATATATATTTCAGAGTTATTGTTCCGATATACATGCTGAAAGGTACAACTTTCTTAAATTTTGTCCATGAGTGTATACACACTTGGTTATCTCGTGTGTCTTCAATAAAGGTCACTGCAATATCTTTCAGAGTTATTGTCTGAATCCCGATATACATGCTGAAAGGTACAACTTCCTTAAATTTTGTCCAAGAGTGTATACACACTTGGTTATCTCGTGTGTCTTCAATAAAGGTCACTGCAATATCTTTCAGAGTTATTGTCTGAATGCCGATATACATGCTAAAAGGTACAACTTCCTTAAGTTTTGTCCATGAGTGTATACACACTTGGTTATCTCGTGTGTCTTCAATAAAGGTCACTGTAATATCTTTCAGAGTTATTGTCTGAATCCCGATATACATGCTAAAAGGTACAACTTCCTTAAATTTTGTCCGTGAGTGTATACACACTTGGTTATCTCGTGTGTCTTCAATAAAGGTCACTGCAATATCTTTCAGAGTTATTGTCTGAATCCCGATATACATGCTAAAAGGTACAACTTCCTTAAGTTTTGTCCATGAGTGTATACACACTTGGTTATCTCGTGTGTCTTCAATAAAGGTCACTGCAATATCTTTCAGAGTTATTGTCTGAATCCCGATATACATGCTAAAAGGTACAACTTCCTTAAGTTTTGTCCATGAGTGTATACACACTTGGTTAACTCGTGTATCTTCAATAAAGGTCACTGTAATATCTTTCAGAGTTATTGTCTGATTCCCGATATACATGCTGAAAGGTACAACTTCCTTAAGTTTTGTCCATGAGTGTATACACCCTTGGTTATCTCGTGTGTCTTCAATAAAGGTCACTGTAATATCTTTCAGAGTTATTGTCTGAATCCCAATATATATTCTAAAAGGCACAACTTCCTTAAGTTCTGTCCATGAGTGTAATTTCATCGTTCACCTAAGTTCAATATTGAGTTAAGTAACAATATACACGGTGGGATCAAAAGGTTCCCGAACTTTTAAAAAATAAAACAATTTTTGAAAAATGTAAAATCAATTTTACGGTAAAGAACAAAGCCTAAACTATAATTTAATTTAGCAACGCCAGTAAATGCGCATGCGTAGTTTTCATTTTAGGCATATTTTTGTTGTAAGTATTTAGCTTGCGTCGGGGTCTGCAATGTCATCATTTGAGCAAAGGGAAAATATAAAAATTTGTGTAAAATTAAAAGAGGCTTTCACAGAGACATTAGTTTTAATGAATGCAACTTATGAAAACGAAAAATTGTCACGAACGCAAGTTTATTTCTGGTATAAACATTTTAAAGATGGCCGTAAGAGCATCGCAGATGATTCAAGGTCAGGTCGGCCATTGACGTCAACAGCGGATCGCAATATTGGATAGGTACGTGATTTAATTGTTGCTGATAGAAAAATTATTGTTGATAATATATCAGAAATACTTGGAATTTCGTATGGTAGTTGCCAAAAAATTATTGGTGAACATTTAAACATGAAAAAACTTTGTGGTTATTTTGTCTCACTAAATTTAACAGATCAACAAAGGGAAACCAGATTATCTATTTGCAAAGATTTAATTCAAACTGCAAATAATGATTCTGATTTTTAAAAAACAATAATAAATGATGATGAAACATGGTGCTTTCTTTTTGATCTACAAACCCAAAAAACAATCACTCGAATGGCACACACCAAGTTCTCCTAGGAAGAAGAAAGTTCATCTTGACAAGCCCAAAGGAAAAGTGATGCTTGTAGTGTTTTTCGATTATCAAGGACTTATCTATTATGAATTTATTAAAGAGGGGAATACTATTAATAAACAGGCTTACAAAGAAATACTTGTGCGCCCTCGTGATGCGTTAAGAGGAAGAAGTAACCAACTCTTTAAATCAAAACAGTGGAAATTGCTACATGATAATGCCCCTGCTCATAGAGTCATTATTGTTCAAGACTATTTAGCCAAATACTCTGTATCTGTCTTGCCACATCCTCCTTACTCTCCTGATATCGCCCCATGTGTGATTTCTTCTTCTTTCCAAAACTTGATATGGCGTTAAAAGGGAGGCGCTTTTCATCGTCATCAGAAGTAATTCAAAATGCGACGGTGGAGCTAAACAAGGTTAGAAAAATTGACTTTGAACTAGCATTTCAACAGTTTTTTTCAAGCTGGAAAAAATGCGTAAATAACCAAGGCTCCTATTTCGCAAAATTTGATGTTTAAATTACTATACTATGAATGAATAATTAATTTTAGAAAAAGTTCGGGAACCTTTTGATCCTACCCTATAGTTTAGGCTCTGTTCTTTACAGTAAAATTGATTTTATATAATTTTTCAAAAGTTGTTTTATATTTTATTTTTTAAAAGTTCGGGAACTTTTTGATGCTTCCGTGTATATACAAATTCAATATTTTGAAAGTGTTTACGAACTTTTGGAAAACCTTGTACCTTTTATTGATTAATCAAGAAAAGTTCACCATGTACGCGTTTCGGGCTGTTGGCCCTCATCAACGTGGTGTAAGCTGTACATCAACCACATAAAAAGCTTAAGCTGACGCTACTGAGGGTCAACAGTCCAAAACACATACGTGTGGTTAGCCTTTCTTGATTAATCAATACAAGGTATTTGAACAAGTGTGGAATAATTAAATCAACGATTATTTGATATTTAATCCGACAGATGGCGCAAGTCATCAGCAACTTTAGTTGCACGATCAGGAGAGACCTTCTTTTTTATTTATCAACATGATCCAAGAACAATTTCACTTTTTAACTATTTTTAACAGAGAATTATTTAGTTTATTCACGAACCTTTTCATGTTTTAGGATTTTGTATTATTTTTTGCTTCCCGAATACACAGTATACCTTCAGAAATTAAAAATAATGAGAAAAATTTGACAAAAAAAAAATATTTCCGAAAATAGATAAAGACATGTTAAGATACATTTAGATCCTTTGTAAAAGCTAAAAACACATTCAATACATTTCTAAACCGAAATACATTTTTTAGAATGTAAATCTAATTTTTTCAATCAAAATAGTGTTAAAATATTTTGGTTTATTAAACGTGGAATTGGCATAGTGTTTTGTGTGAACATTTTCATAAGATTCTTGTGAATAATATTCTTTTTTTTTTTTCTTAAGGAAAAATTATCCATCAATGTGCATCAAAAGTACCTTTTCATAAAAAAAACCCTTTAAAATGCTTATTTTTTTGGTCATCCATCCCTCCTATGTATATCATTCAGGTTACATATGTCGCAATACCAGTTTTAACAGAATCAGACGAAATTCGGCAGCCTGTATACTATGGTGTCAAGCTTTTGTCCTCCTCAATACAGGGGAGGCTTAGATTCCATGACGTCCTTTGGAAGAGAGAGATTTGAAAATATTTTATTGACATCATATCACACCATCTGATTTTAATGAGGGGTGAAGACCTGAAATGCACTTTCTGTGGATCAGGAATAACACTGGAGATGTTGCACTACTTATTTGATTGTGCTGCTCTGTCTGAGGAAAGACGAAAACTAAATGATAAAACGGGGCATCTTTGTCCTTCATTTCCGGCACTAATTAATGAAATATCAAAGAATAGGTATGTAGCGGTGGCGATATTCCACAGGATTATATCCCGGACCACACAGTGTTCTCGCCATCCCTTGTGAACTGGCGAATCCTGTATAGGGCGAGAGGCCCTAAATAAAGGCTTTGTTGTTGTTGTTATTGATATCATACACAAGTCAATGGTGGTATTCTATATACAGTTACGAGCGTCATTCTTCGTCGCCTCTGTCACGGTTTGCTTTTTTTTGGAATGGCGCCCTCCTATTGGTCGGCTACGATCACGCCACCTTTGGCCCCCCCCCCCATCATGCCCCCCCCCCCCATTTTTGTAACTATTGTGTTGGAGCGGGTCGCTCCTTAAATAAATGCATATATTAGTTAATAACCAAATGAAATCCTCTCTTTCTTTTTCCCAGTAAGAGACGCCTACGTAATAAAGCACATAGGCTATAGTTATTAACTAACATATGCATTTATTTAAGGCGCCAAACTATAATTGTAACAAATAGTATTTGAATCAAAACATTCAATCGGGTAAAACACGGGCGTTGCCCGGGTCATTCGGCTAGTTATATAATAATCATAAAAAGAGGGATGAAATAAAAGAGTAAACTATATACAGTTAGGTAAAGTCCAGGAGACAAAGAGTCCTCCTCCAGACAGTAAGTTCTCCCCTCATCTCAAGTCTCAGAAAGAACCTGTTAATTGGTGACTATGGAAGAGAGGAATAAAATTAATTCGTCAGAACCTAACCATAAAAAGGTGTTTTGGATAGTAGATGGTGAAGTGTTAAGGTCAATATTAAAACCCAAAAGCGAGAGCACATGTTAATAACAAACGTTTTCAATTATTCTGTATAAAACTTATTTAGAGATTGTACATAGAATATCAGCCCGTTGAAGAACAGTATATTTGCTCGAAAGTTTGCAAATTTAAATTAAAAGAAACTTTTTACCTGATTTTGATTTTTACTTTTTCAAATAAATTTTGGGTAACAATTGCTTTCATAAAACCCAAAATACAATGTAAAATTAAAAAAGGATGTAATTCACATGCTAAGGCACTTATTTATTTTTAAAAATTGCATTAGAATACATATTTATAACCCTATTAATTTGGTGTAACGTATAAAAATACAAATATCTGCGTAAATATATATATATATATTAAGAAAAAGGCATCTCCTTATCGTGCAACTGAAAGTTGCTGATGGCTGGCGCCATCTTTCTGGAATAATTAAAAATCAACGAGAATAGTTGATATTTATTCCGACAGATGGCGCCAGCCATCAGCAACTTTCAATTGCACGATAAGGAGATGCCTTTTTCTTAATTTATGCACCTTATCCCAGTACAATGTTACATTTGTACTTATTTTTTACATTGTGTAGCGTCCTCACGCAATTCTGGCCTTAACTACCCGTTTCATGATTTTTCAGGATGCCTTAATGACCAATTTTTTGGTCGTTGAGGTACAGCTTGCACCACGCTGATGAGGGCCAACAGCCCGAAACGCGTCCGTGGTTAGCTTTTCTTGATTAATCAAGAATGGGTATTTGGCCAATTCTGGAATAATTAAAAATCAACGAGAATAGTTGATATTTATTCCGACAGATGGCGCCAGCCATCAGCAACTTTCAGTTGCACGATAAGGAGATGCCTTTTTCTTAATTTATGCACCTTATCCCAGTACAATGTTACATTTGTACTATATATATATATATATATATATATATATATATATAAACGACCAATGTTATTTCCTTTCAATATTTTATCTCTTTTACCTAGAGATAGTCAGTGTAGCTAGCCAAGCGACCCTTCATTGTTGCTGACCCGAGTGTATTCAATCGTCACAATGTAAAGATGGCATCCCAAGCGACAAGAAAATATCAGAAGCAAGGTAAACCCCAAGCGATAAGAGTCCCGCGACGATACCCAGAACCCCAGAAGATAGAACCAAACCGCTAGCAAAGCCATCTACTCAAATATCAATCACATTTTCTATCGAATCCCTGAGATACAATGGCGATATTCTGTGAGGTTCAGGCATCAAGCGAAGAGCACATGTTCAACGGTGAATGATATGTAGACGGACGGTAAAAAAAAACGTCTAGAAACGATAACCTTCACTAGAAATCCCAACGTATTAGGTGATGGAAGATAGACGGGCTGGAGAGCTGACCACTCATATTGTGGTATACTCTCATTTGTTCGAACTGTATCAATCTTAGACAGATAAGACATAAACACCGTGACGTAGCTAGAAAGGAACGTGAAATTATCCTGAAAAAAAATCAAGGAAGGATGCCGTTGGCAAGCCCAGTCGTTAAAAAGTCTAACGAATCCCACCAATTGTACATCGACTACAGGAAAGTTACCCCGAGGTTCCTAGCTGGCTCGACGCACATCCAGACGTTGGTATTGATCGTTCTAGGGTCACAGAGGTTTAGAAATACCGACGTATTAGATGATGAAAGATAGACAGGCTGGAGCTATTCTACTCATATCTTGTTATACTCTCATATGTTGAACTGTTCCAATCTTAGATACGGCATAAACACAGCGATGTAGCCTGAAAGGAGCGTGAAAATATCGAGTACAAGTTCAAGAAAACGTACAATAATCCACCATGTTGTTAACCAGCCCAGTCGTGTTGGTTAAAAAGTCTAACGAATCCTACCAATTGTGTATCGAGTACAGGAAAGTTGCCATACCGTTACCAGCTTGACACGACATACATCCAGATAGTGATAGGAGGTCTAGAAATCCCGACCTATTATAGGTGATGAAAGATAGACGTACTGTAGATATTCCACTCATATCGTGGTTTACTCGCATATGTCGAACTGTACCAATCTTAGACAGATACGGCATAAACACAACGATGTAGCCAGAAAGGAGCGTGAAACTATCGAGGAAAAGGTTAAGGAAACGTACAATCAAAAGGATGTCGTTGGCCAGCCCACTACTCCAGTTGTGTTGGTTAAAAAGTTGAACGAATCCCACCAATTATGTATCGCCTATAGGAAATTTACCACGAAGCTCCTAGCTGGCACGGCAACCATCAAGGCAGTGGCCTCTGTAAAACCACATAGATTGCAACGACGAGTAATGATATACCCGAGGTGTAACCATTTTGGTTAATTAACACGGCATTACACTTTGAAATATTAATACAACACGTTGCTAACGGAACTGGAATGGTACAAATCTATGAGATGTACTTATATTATAAACAATTCTACATTGACATCCGTCAAAGGCGACACATAAACATCAATTTAGGAGAGATTGATGGGAAACGATAGAAAGTAATACATATACAATTATTAAAAATAAAAGAAACATATCCTGACCAGGCACACATGAACATTTCTAAATGGCAGAGCGCCATCTAGTGGAACAAAAATAAACTAAACGCTTATTTAACTTGCTCCGTGATATTTGGCCTACCCAATTTATTGATTAATCAAGAAGAGTCAACCACGAACGCGTTTCGGGTTGTTGGCCCTCGTCAGCGTTGAACAGACTGTACCTCTACGACCAAGATTAGGTCCCAGAGGCTTCCTGAGAAATCAAGAAATGGGTATTTGAGGCCAAGTTTGCGTAAATTTTGGTCGTAGAGGTACATTTGCACCACGCTGACGAGGGCCAACAGCCCGAAACGCGTTCGTGGTTGACGTTTCTTGATTTATCAAGAAATTGGGTTGGCCAAATATCAGCGAGCAAGTTAAATAAACGTTTAGTTTATTTTTGTTACATTAAATGACGCTCTGCCATCTAGAAATGCTCATGTGAGCCTGGTCAAGATATGCCTTTTTTTGTTTTCAATATCAACACCTAACCTTTATATATATATTTTTTTCACATAAACAATTATATACAGTTGGGGAGGCTACCCCAAAGACGAAGAGTCCTTCTCCACACAAATTAGAGGGTCTTCGTTAAAGCTCTCACCTCAGGAAAACTTGCATAAAGAAGTCTTGGTTGACTCGAAGTTTCAGTTGGCTTCATCATTCCAGTCGATGTCCGAAGGGCCAGAAGCCCTGCAGGTCTTGTGGCCGCTGTTGAAGGCCTCCTGGATGAGAGATCAGCGGCATGATCAGTGAGAGACGGCTATGTAGGATTCTTGAGCAGAGGCTAGATGTTCTGGATGGGTTAGTGCCATGTCTGAATCGTACTTCGAGAAGCAGCAACGTCTAATATTGCTCACAGCGCCTGTAGCAGGTAAATTGATGTTGGTTTCCCATTCAACCAGGAGTCAGGATGTACTTAGAGATCAGAGAAGACATTCACAGAAGAACCGTTACACTTCAATCAACGAGAAAACAAAGAAATAACCACGGAGTAAACTATAGTTGGTCTAGCAGCGATGTTAATGTAACCAGACTGACTGGGAAGGATTCTTTCATACAATTCTATGTCCAGGACAACGTCGAGACCAGAGGCGCGAATTAGAAAATTTTATTGTAAAGATAGAGGCAGCCTGGCCGGCATTCATATTTCTTCAAATGAAAGACACTTCGGCCAGTCTAGAAATTATTCTATAGAATAATTATAATCTATAATAATTATTCTAGAATAATTTCTAACGCTTTGCCAAATGTTTTAATTTTATTTCGCTCCTGACGAGGACAAAATATTTTTGTCGAAACGTCGAGACAATACAAAGATTTACTGGCCGAAGTGTCTTTTATTTGAAGAAATAGAAAATTTTGGTGATACTTTGACTCTTTCAGACACGGAAAGTGTTCTGTGTAAAATGAAGGCCAAATGTGAAATAACTCACCCTAGGACATATTGTTAGTAGAGAGGTGCGCTGCTGGAGTCTGTTGTTCTCGTGCCACATTGTAAAACTTACTTGTTCTGGCTACATCTGTTCTCGTGGACTTAACTGTTAACTTTTTACAACTCATTTATTCTTATTAACTTTCATGTATAATTACTTTTACATAATTTTGTTTTGTATAATTATTTTCCATACTTTTGTATAGTTGAATTTGCATACTTTTTGTTCTTTAAAATTATTTAAAACATTTAGTTAGAAGGTGCTCTTTCTAAAACATTAGTTTTTAAATAAACGTTAAAAAGGCTTCTCAGATGTCCCAGTACATCAGGTCACCAGCGCAACAATCATTCAAGATAAAAGGGAATAATTTTCACAACCATATTTCATCCATCTATACTTTCCCAGCCAAAATCTATCAGATATTTTTCTATACATAATTTAAACTATTTTAAACGCGTATCGAATTTCTACTGCCCTTACTGCAATGATAAGATATAATTGGAGGGCCTGGCTCATCAGTGGTTACCCTCCCAGCGGTTTCGCCAGTTTAATTTACCATATTAGAGTCTAACATCAGTATCAGTATAAAAGGGAAACCGAAAAATGCAATATAAAAGAGGTATGGTAGATTAAACTGGCGAAACCGCTGGGAGGGTTCACCACTGATGAGCCAGGCCCTCCTATTATTTTTTTTATCATTACAGTAATTGCAGTAAAAATTTGATTCATTCTAAAAATAGTCATATATGTGGGTCAAAAATAGTTTTAAAATCTTTTAACAGATGGCGCGCTAATGCATTATATAGATTATTCTATTGAAAGCAACTACAGATTTATACAAAATTCCCACGTGTCAATAGTTGTTCTCAGACATATCCCGTGTATTTTAGTGAACCCCGCAATACAGGGAAAGGAGGGATACACGATAGAGGGAAAGGAGACGACAGGGATACACAGACGATCTAAAACAATGGACTGGACGACACGAGGAGATGAAGAGGATGGCGGAGGAGATATGGAGAGATCGTGTGGCCCTCCTTCAGTAGAGGAAGGCTTTGAAGGAGGAAGTATGGAGAGATCGTGTGGCCCTCCTTCAGTAGAGGAAGGCGTTGAAGGAGGAAGTATGGAGAGACCATGTGGCCCACCCTCAGTAGAGGAAGACATTGAAGGAGGGAGATATGGGGAGACCATGTGGCCCACCCTCAGTAGAGGAAGACATTGAAGGAGGGAGATATGGAGAGACCATGTGGCCCACCCTCAGTAGAGGAAGACATTAAAGGAGGGAGACATGGGGAGACCATGTGACCCACCCTCAGTAGAGGAAGATATTGAAGGAGGGAGATATGGGGAGACCATGTGGCCCACCCTCAGTAGAGGAAGACATTGAAGGAGGGGTATATGGAGAGACCATGTGACCCACCCTCAGTAGAGGAAGATATTGAAGGAGGGAGATATGGAGAGACCATGTGTCCCACCCTCAGTAGAGGAAGGTATTGAAGGAGGGAGATATGGAGAGAACATGTGGCCCACCCTCAGTAGAGGAAGACATTGAAGGAGGGATATATGGAGAGACCATGTGACCCACCCTCAGTAGAGGAAGACATTGAAGGAGGGAGATATGGAGAGACCATGTGACCCACCCTCAGTAGAGGAAGATATTGAAGGAGGGAGATATGGGGAGACCATGTGGCCCACCCTCAGTAGAGGAAGACATTGAAGGAGGGAGATATGGAGAGACCATGTGACCAGCCACCCTCAGTAGAGGAAGACATTGAAGGAGGGAGATATGGGGAGACCATGCGGCCCACCCTCAGTAGAGGAAGACATTGAAGGAGGGAGATATGGAGAGACCATGTGACCAGCCACCCTCAGTAGAGGAAGACATTGAAGGAGGGAGATATGGGGAGACCATGTGGCCCACCCTCAGTAGAGGAAGACATTGAAGGAGGGAGATATGGAGAGACCATGTGACCAGCCACCCTCAGTAGAGGAAGACATTGAAGGAGGGAGATATGGGGAGACCATGTCCCTCAGTAGAGGAAGACATTGAAGGAGGGAGATATGGGGAGACCATGTCCCTCAGTAGAGGAAGACATTGAAGGAGGGAGATATGGAGAGACCATGTCCCTCAGTAGAGGAAGACATTGAAGGAGGGAGATATGGGGAGACCATGTCCCTCAGTAGAGGAAGACATTGAAGGAGGAGGACACGTTAATGTTATTACCTCAACCATTTTTACCTAAAAATACTACAAACGTGAGATTGTACTAGAATAGTATAAATAAACAATTAAAAAGGCATCTCATAATCGTGAAACTGAAAGTTACTGATGGGCTGCGCCATCTGTCGGAATAAATATAAAACATTCGTTGATTTTTAAATTATTCCGGAATATTGGCCTTCACCACGATGACGAGGGTCATCCACACGTACGTGGTTGGTTTTTATTGATGAATCAATATATTATTATACTAATTGAAAAATCAACGATTAGTTTATATTTATTCCGACAGATGGCGTAAGTCATCAGCAACTTTCAGTTTTACGATCAGATGTTTTTTTAATTAATTTATACATAGTTAGTACTTAAGAAAAAACACATTTCCTGATCGTGGAACTGGAAGTTGCTGATGGCTTGCGTTATCTATCGGAATAAATATCAATTAATCGTTGAATTTTAATTATTCCAGAATTGACCAAATACCGTTTTTTGATTAATCAAGAAAAGCTAACCACGTACGCGTTTCGGGCTGTTGGGCCTCATCAGCGTGGTGCAAGCTGTACCTCAACGACCAAAAAGGCAGGTCTTTGGGACATCCTGAATAGCCATGAAACAGGTATTTAGGCCGGAAGGGCGTGAGAGGGCCAACAGCCCGAAACGCGTACGTGGTTAGCTTTTCTTGATTAATCAAGAAACTGTATTTGGCCAATTCTGGAATAATTAAAGATCAACTCTTCGTTGATATTTATTCAGATAGATGGCGCAAGCCATCAGCAAATTTCAGTTGCATGATCAGGAAATGCCTTTTTTCTTAATTTTTCCACCTGATCCATGTAATATTTCACTTTTGTACTATTTTCATAGTTAGTACTATATTTGAATAGTTTCTTTTTATTTATAAAAGCTATACATATAGGATTTATTGGGGATACATAATAATACATTCAGTGCAGCATATAAAAGCAGAATGATCCAATACAGTATTAGAGCACTGAGAAGCGGTCTGGTAGATTAAATTGACGATACCACTGGAAAGGTTCACCACTGATGGGCAAAACCGTCCTAATATATTTTTCCTTCGCAGTAAGGACAGTAGAAGTTTGATATATTTGTGAAAAAAAAAACATTTGCATATCAATGTTTTCATTTGTCATATATACATGGAGCGTTATTGCTTTGTATTAAAGTTGCATAATATCAAATGATCTATTTTGCAACATAAGCCGAAATTGCCAATTTAATACCCATAACTATGTAAGTCTACCATAATTTCATCATGGCTATATAGCTATTTGTATACATACCTGATTTATTTGATGCTTCCATTTACATATAATGAAATAGCGCGCCATCTATACAAGATGTTTTCAACTATTTTGAGCGCAGATTTTCTTACAAGGGCGGTCCGGAAGATTAAACTGGCGAAACCGCTGAGAGGGTTCAATACTGATGTGTCAGGTCCCCCCAATCATTGCGATAAGGGTAGTAAGAAGCTGTTTGATTTACAGTTAAACCTGTCTATAGCGCCCCCTCTTGGGACTTACCAAAATAGGGTGCATAGAGAGGGGGTGCTATAGACAGGTCACTTTTAATGTAAATCGCATTGTACTACGCATTTAAAATCGGGTGCTATAGAGAGGGGGTGCTATAGACAGGTCACTTTTAATGTAAATCGCATTTGTACTACGTATTTAAAATCGGGCGCTATAGAGAGGGAGGCGCTATAGACAGGTTTAACTGTATTTAAAAAGGAAAATGAGAACTGAGCAGTTTTAACCGTTCTGTGTGTGGCTTACAGCGGCTAACATGGGATGAGAGTTGTTGGTTTGGAGATGACACTTCTGTTTAACATGAGACTCATGGGCAAAAATTATTTTTATTATCGTTAGAAATGCCAAGTGACTCGATATATTACCGGCAATAATCCAAAAACATGTTGCAGAAAATATATTGATAACATTTCTCTTAAATAACTGAAAATTTTCCACTCCTTTCAAAATGTAATTGAATAAGAGGGCTTGGCTCATCAGTGGTAAACCCTCTCAGCTGTTTCGCCAAATTAATCTTCAGACCGCCTTACTACGCTCTAGAGATTAAATTTGGCGAAACTGCTGAAAGGGTTTATCATTGATGAGCCAAGCCCTTTCATTCAATAACTTATATCATTGCAGTAAGGTCTGTAGAGATAATATTTGATGATATTATTGAAAAGAAACACATTGTCGGTAAATTTATTTGTTACAAATTTTATCGATATATGGAAATTGAATTTATAAATATTTAATACTACATAGACTATAATATTTAGATAATATAAAAAGACATATATTGGATTGAATAAGAGATTTATTTTCGTCGGTGGACGAGTGGGTAACACTCTCGATTCCCGACAGTCATGAACCGGGATTGAATCCCGCGTTAACATTTTGTTTAATATGTGAATAACCATAATCTATTATTCATTGTTTTATTTATCATAAACTAGGTTGCTCTTTTTGAGCGGTACCTAATAAAGTGATTTTGGAACCGAAAGACTTATTTGCTAATATTTCGAATGGCTGAACGCCAACCTTTGTCAAGGCATTACATTTTGGTGTATACAAACCCAGCGTCGCATAGTGTAATTATACATATTACAGTTTAAATAATTTTTGGGGGTCGGTGGAAGGATGGTCTAAACCGTTGGTTTCGACCTCTACGACCCGGGTTCGATTCCCGCATTGGACACTTTTTTTCTGATAAAAAAATGCTCCAATGGTCTCCGACTCTTGCAAAAGTACAACCCCCACCAGCGAGTGCAAGTAACCAAACGGGGCTCTGGCACATTTTAAGTGTAAAATTCGAACTGCTTTTCACATGTGTAGACATGTGGACATGTGGTGCACTTACAGTAAAACAGTTGCCTACTTCTACCCACCATGATTATCATGGCCTGTACTACGTGTACTAAGGATAAATAAAAATATATATATTTTTGGTAATACAAAGAGGGGGGGGGGGGGGTGAATTCGCCTATGAAAAAATATTATCATAAAAATTACTACCAGAATAAGTGAAAAATTATAACGGATGTACATATATTAATATTTTCATAGACAAATTTCTCCTATCACCCACCATCTTTGTAATTTTTTAATTTTATTATTATTTTAACTGTATAATAATAGCACATTGCGGCGCTGAGTTTGTTTGCACAAAAAAATGCAATGCCTTGAAAAAGATTGGCGCTAAACAGCCGAAATATTGGCAAAAAAATATTTTATTCAATCCAATATATGCCTTTTATATAAGGGTCACTCCAAATGTTTTTGCAATCAATTTTAAATAATTAAAATATTATAAATTTAATTACACCATTAAAATTTACATTCATTTTTTACCTAACATAAATATTTTCATGAAATAGTAACAACAATGACTCATAGAAGGCGCGACTTTGTTTACAGTGGCTGCGGTAATTTCTAAACATTGCATCAGATACAATAGAGTTGACTAGAGAAAGTTTACGCGCCATGATATTTTATGATTATAAAGTAATTTAACTTCTAAAGAATCCCATGAAAGATTGATGAAAGCTTTAGGAGATAAAGCTCCTTCTATTAGAACAGTTTTTAATTGGTTTAACCAACCTTCAAGATGAACCTCGTTCAGGTCGACCACCAACAGCAGTGACCCAAGAAAAAATTGAGCTGGTAAGAATTTCATTCAGAGAAGATCGAATCATTAGGTATCAGTAGTTAGAGAAATATGTGGGCATTATTGGATCGACAGCAATCAACATCATCATCAATGATAATTTAAAATACAGAAAACTTGTTACTAGATGGGTACCTCACAGCTTGACTGAAGACCAAAAACTTGATCACGTTAAATAGTGTAATTTCACGTTGAAAAAATGGATGAAGGCAAATCAAAGGCTGTTTTTAATATTATTACAGGTGAGGAAACTTGGATTTACAATTTTGATCCAGAAACAAAACGGCAATCTACTCTTTGGTGCTCTTCAAAATCACCTCCTCCTAAGAAAGTTCGCAGAGATCAGGGTGTTGGAAAACAAATGATTGCTTGTTTTTTTTTTATAAAAAGTGGTTTCAATGATATTGTAAAGTTAAAAGATCGAAAGACAGTTAATAGTGACTGGACTTGATTAATAAAGAATAGGTATTTGGTCAATTCTGGAATAATTTAAAATCAACGAATAGTTGATATTTTTTCCGATAGATGACGCAAGCCATCAGCAACTTTCAGTTTCCCGATAAGGAGATGCCCTTTTTTATTTTCTTAATTTATGAACTTTAATCCAGTACAATATCACACACAGAAAAGCCTTTATTAGAGACTTGCCCCATACAGATTCTCCCAATTGGGTAAGGTAATAATCATCTTGTGTTATTTACACAGAAATGGAACTGGCTTTACTCTTCGTCTCAAAGTCATTCACTTGTTGACTGTCCTTACATAATGATGATCTAAAAATTTATAATAAGCTATTGCCTTAGATTTGTTTGCTGATATTTTTGAAAGCAATACGTTGGGTGAAGTGTTGTTACATTTAATTGTTGTCCCAGTACAATATCACATCTGTACTATTTTTTTCACAAGGATATTTTGTTTGTTTTATCTCTCTGGACTCTAGGACAAGCCTAGATGTGTTAGTTGAATTGGTGTTATTGTAGCTGAACGGTGTTGTAGAAGTTCTGTGGAAGTTGATCTCCCAGAGTCCGACAGGCAGTGTCCGCCGCCACACGTCACCGTGGGGGGGCAGGTGGAGCGCCGCGCGGGTGGATTTCTACTTTACATCAACTCCGGAATCAATCTCACAATGTTGTGTTTAATTGATCGCCCATGTTGATTATTAAAGTAAATAAAGACGTAGCTAGCAATAGAGAGAATGGAGGGGAGGGAGGAATAAACGGCCGCTAGAGGCGCTGGCGTCAGTCCGATGGCGCGGTTAGCGGGAGTGCGAGGCCCCCGCTCTGGTCCCTGTACGCTGTACCGGCGACTTGAGTTCCACCGAGATGGTAAACACCGCGCGCTGGCTCTCGGAGACTTCTTCTTCGCACAGGTGTCGCCGAGCGAGGATCCGTGCGTGGCTGAGGTCAAACTGCTATGGAACGACGTACGTGTCGGAGCCGGACTTGCCAGTCTAGCGTTGTACTACCTACCCGAACAGACCCCCGCTGGCCGGCAACCCCATCACGGCGAGGTAAGTCCCCCAACTGTATCGTTTCAAACCCAACTTCACCACAAAAACTTAACTTCAATTCGTATTACCCACAAACAAACGCTAAACAAAAAGAAAACAATGTATTACCCTATTACCAATAACTTTTTAAATATCTAATATAAATGGGTTTTTACGTCCCCCCAAGGTTTTCAAAATATTTCACTTAATCATATAGAAATTTAAAAGGATTTTTTTAAATAAGTGAATTCTAGAAGACAAACATAGAGATACTTAACATAGTTGGTAATACAAATTTATGTAAACAACTGTACACGTTACCTATGAAAGTTGAAAGATAGAAACGCATTTAAAAAATAATTTTAAAAACAACATTTTCTAAATGTCAAATATTTAAAAATAGATTTTAGTTTAAATTTAAAAAAGATAGTTTTTATTAAGATTTAAATTAATCGTTATGCAAATATCACATAAATATCATCGAATTTAAATATATTATTTCGATAACAATCAATTTAGAAGAATTAATTTGCAGACGAATTCCAATTATCGATAAATATAGCCCGCAAGAAAGTTGCGTAACTCGTATGCGCAGAGAGTGTGTTAGCATTAACGAAATAGTTAATCTGTATTTAATACGCTAGTTATAGAGTAACGTATTAAAACGTATAGCTAATTTAATTATATCAAAAGAAAACATATTTACATATATCGCGTCTGTTATTTTTAATGTTACATAAGAATTTACGATTTTATCAGCGAGTGGTGTTGTTTATTTGTATTTCTTCCTGTGTAAACATTTTACTTAAGAAGACGCCGACTTTCTAAATATTTTACTGCGCGTTTATTTCCAGCCTTTTTGTATTTATTAACAGACGATGTTTTTTAAAATTTACTTTATTTTGGGGAATAAAATAAAAATGGAACTTTTATTAAAGCTGAAATTTTATAGCGGGGGAGAGGAAATTATAGGCAATAAAAAAATAAAAGCGAAATTTCCAATTTTATGATGAAAAATTACCTGTGCTAGCTTTTTTCTAATGGAGTAATTAATAATTATTTTGAAACACGTTTTAAAAATAAACACAATCCATTATTTATGTGTTCGCTCTTTTTTTTTTTTTAGAAATGTTTATATTAATAAATTAATACTCATATTTTATTTAAATATTATATTTATATATAAATATAATTATGTTACACGAAATTATATTTTAGAAACATTTTCATAGTTAGTTTATCATTGATTTCTTACCTGATTTAACATTCATGCGTTTATAGATAAATATAAAGTTGTCATATTCATTTTATAAGTTTTAATATATATAAATATTTTTATTGATCTTTCTATAAATAAAATGCATTGATTCTTACAAATTCTAAATCATTTTGTCATATTTAAAAGATATATTTGCATATTGAATAAAATAAATATATTTTAAATATAAAAAATTGTAAATAATTATAAAACTTTGTTTTAAAAGCTAAAGTTTGTATTAATATTTAAATATGCGCTAGTAATATATATTATTTATATTATGCTTGTATACACATATTTATAAAACGCTTATTAGAAATTTATTGATTTATTTATTTTTAATCGAATAAAAACTATGTAAATATTTTTTCAGAATATTTTGAAATATTCTCCGATCTAATATAGTGGAATAGAGTTATACGTAGTATATAAATATAAATTTATTTGATAAAATAATTCTAGAAAACACGAGTTTCAAAAATACACCGGGTTTTACCTCGTAAAAATTGATTTTTAAAAATATTTATTCGCGAGGAAATTTTTAAATGTTTAGCCAGCATTTCTCTAGGACATGTTGGCAAATATTTTATAAATAATGTAATAGTTTTTCCCCCTACACAACCTGGGAATTATTCACCTTTCACAACGTTAAAATAATATTTTCTACATTTTTCACAAATTGTAATAAAATATTATATTTTATAAAAATTCCCCTTTTTTAATTTTTATATACGAAAATATTGTAAGGGTTTTAAAAAGAACTTTCAAGAAATTTGTGACATTATTTGCTAACAAATAGGTGTGCTTGTTTGGAATTTAGGGAGAATCATTATTTCTGAAAGAACAAAAGTGGTTTTAAATTGAATTTAAATGGGCTTTTCTATTTTGAATTTTATTCAAATCGTCAATTAGAATATATTATAATTTGGGCTCTCCATTAAATTATATTCCTATTTGCATAATTAAATTATGCTCTTATACATGTGCATTATACAAATATGTTAAATAGAGTAAAATTAAACAAATATTATATTTATATTATGTTATTGTTTTATAAATGATTTTCAAAAATACACCGTTATGCTAAATTAGATTAAATAGTGAATATAAATATTAAAGATTTTCAGCTTATTATACAGGTTTTCTTAAATAGGAATATAATTTCCGGAGATATGTAAATAATGTTACAGAAATACAATTGCAGTTTGCGGAAATATACAGTTGGCAGAAGATAAATAATGTTTACAAAAATAAAAATATCTTTAAAATTTGATTTTTTTATATTTTAAAAGTTATAAATTAATAAAATGATTTATTTAAAACTTTTTATATCATGACTGATACTTCTTTTCTGCTATTTTTCTGGGTTTAAATTGTATTTTTGTGTAATTTCCTACATTATATGTATATTTTAATATAAAAACAACTATGTGTTGGAAAAAAAGAAGAATAGTAAATCAATGATCTTGAAATACTTTTAGACTGACAACACTGTAATATAAAAACTAGAACAAAGGAGTGTTGGTTTTGTTTACAAAATTAGTAATTGTAATGTAAATTGTTAAATGTTCTTTTCTATCTCTCTTTGAAAATAATAAATTTAAAATACTTTCATAAAAGGTAAAATCGCCTAATTCTTTAAAACCACTTCAGCTGTAAGTAAACTTGTTATTTGTTGTTTCATTGTCTGAACCATAAAAGATTCCCAACATGGTAGCAGAGGTCCGTGGTTCTTTTTGAATCGCGGTAAAAAATATATATATAATATAAATAAAAACAAAAATGGCTGTCAGCAAAGATATAGCAAATATTGTGAGGCTTAAAAATCCTGAAAATTTTTATTTATGGAATTTTCAGATAACAATTATTTTCAAAGCAAATGGCCTTCTAGATATTGTAAATGGAAAATCGTTGTTTGAAGACTTGAAAGATGAAACTGGAAAAGATAAATGGAGCCTAAAAGACGCCAAAGCACAAAAATACATAATGTTAACCATTGAAAAGAATGTTTTAACACACATTCTAAATTGCAAAACTTCAAAAGAAATGTATGAAAAACTAGTAGCCATTTATCAAAGAGAAGATGAGAATTAAAATGCAAATTACTACAAGAATTTCATGGATTCAAATTTGACAAAAATACAGATATGGCAACAAATATAAGCAGAATGCAAAATTTAGTATTCAAACTAAATAATGTAAAACAAGAAATTGAGGAAAGCTTTGTAATTTCTAAAATATTGAGCATTTTGCCAGACTACTTTAATTACTTCAGCACAGCATGGGACTCGACACCAAAAAAAAGTGACAAAACATTAACAAACTTAATATCAAGACTATCACTTGAAGAAACTAAACAAAAAGTAAAGCCTGAAGAGGGAATAGCCATGAGTGCTACTAAAGTAAAGCAGTGCTTTAACTGCAAAAAGAGCGGGCATTTAGCAAAATATTGTAGACTAAATAAAAAATGGTGTACCATCTGTAAAAAGACAAATCATATTCAAGACCAATGCTTCTTTAAGAAATCTCAAAATAAATTCCAGGAAAATATTCCTTGCCGAATTTGTAAAAAGACAAATCATAAAGAAAAGGATTGCTTTTTCAAAAACAAAAATGAAGAAAAATTGTCCTTTTTTGCAGGAGAGACTTTAAAATGTAAAAATGAGGAATTGCTGAAATTCATTGTAGACAGTGGCTCAACAAGCCATATGATAAATAGTAAAAGGTTTTTACTAGATGAAGTAGATTGCAGCTCAAAAATATCAATAGCAAAAAAGGAAGAAATTCTAATAGCAAAATCAGTCGGAAAAATTCAAGGGAAAAAATGTGATCTCAAGGAGGTGATGTTTGTACCAAACTTGACAAATAATTTACTATCGGTAAGTGCCATTACCAGAAATAAAGGCAAATTCGTCTTTGAAGATGAAAAGGTATTTGTCGTAAAAAATGGAAAAAAAGTTTTAGAAGGAGAAAAACAGGAAAATGGACTCTATACAATAAATATAGAAACAGAAAACCCCGAAATTGAAGAATCTCACCTAACAGCTACCCAAAATGAAGAAATGCTAAAATGGCACAGAAAAATGGGTCACATAAGTTTTTCAAGCTTAAAACAATTAAAATCTATGGTTAATGGAATAAACATAGAAAAAATAAGTCAAGATGAAATTTGTGAAACATGCATTAAAGCTAAACAGGTAAGAAAGCCATTCAATTCCATTAGAACAAAATCAAAAAGGCCTTTAGAAATAATCCATACAGATGTATGTGGACCTTTAGATCCCACTACCCATGACAACAAAAACTATTTTCTAACATTTCTTGATGACTACACACATTTTTGTCATGTGTATTTGTTACAAAATAAATATGAAGTAAAAGGATATCTAAAAGAATTTTTTACAGAAGCAGAAAACCAAATGAATCTAAAAGTTTCAAAAATAAGATGTGACAATGGCGGAGAATATGTAAATGAAGATATAAAATCCTGGTGCAAAGCTAAAGGAATCATTATGGATCTCACCATACCTCACTCACCTCAGCTAAACGGCAAAGCCGAAAGATTAAATAGAACCCTGATGGAGAAAACTAGAGCTCTTTTGATTGATTCTGGTGTAGAAAAATACATGTGGGGAGAAGCTGTAAGGGTTTCAGCCTATTTGCTGAACCGAAGCCCTACTCAAGAATTAGAGAAAACCCCTGCAGAACTTTGGTTCAACAAAAGACCAAATTTGTCAAACTTACAACTTTTTGGTTGTGAAGCTTATGTCAAAACCCTAAAACACATAAAGAAATTGGAAGACAGAAGTAAAAAATATACCTTTATAGGTTATGCACCAAATGGTTATCGCCTTTGGGATGAACAAAGCAAACGAATCTTTACAGCTAGAGATGTAATTTTTTTAGATAAAGGATGTATAAATAAAGAAGAAAAAATACCTATTGTCGAACCAGAAGAAGAATCTGAAGATCAACTAGAATTAAATGAAGAACCAAGTCTACCAGAAGTCTCTGAAGACAAAGAAGATATCCCTACAAAACCAAGTACTTCAAAATATAATCTTAGACCAAGAAGTAGTTTACAAACACCATCAAGATATGAAGACTTCTATTTAGAGCAGGATGGAACAACAGAATCAGCTCTTCTAACTTACTCTGAAGCTATATCTGGTCCAAATCAAGAAAAATGGAAAAAGGCAATAAAAGAAGAAAAAGAGTCTCTTGCCAAAAATGAAGTTTGGGAAATAGTAAAAGAAAATGAAGCATCAAACAAGAAGATTCTGACCTCTAAATGGCTCTTTAAAGTGAAAGAAGATGGCCGCTACAAAGCAAGACTAGTTGTAAAAGGCTTTGAACAAGAAGCAGGCGTTGATTATGATGAGACATTCAGTCCAGTTATAAGCACTGTCTCTTTAAGGATATACTTTGCTCTAATGGCTAAGAGAAGGTTTGTTTTTAAAACATTTGACATAAAAACAGCTTTTCTATATGGGTTTTTGGATGAAGAAATATATGTTCATTTGCCAGAAGGTTATAAAGGGAATATATGTAGGTTAAGAAAGGCATTGTATGGTTTAAAGCAAGCCCCATTAAAATGGAATGAAAGATTAAAAACCTTTCTCAAATCCCAAGATTTCATACAACTAAAATCAGAGCCATGTCTTTTTAAAACGAACAAAGGAAATATGTACCTTGCAATATATGTAGATGATGGTATCTTAATGAGAGATAATGAAGAAGAATTAAATAATATTTTAGAAAAAACTATCCCAAGAGTTTGAAGTTAAAATAAACAATGATCCAAGAACTTTTTTGGGAAAAAATTTGTGTTTTGAGGAAAAAAATAAAATTTTACTTTCACAAGAAAATTATGCAAAATCAGTTCTTGAAAGATATAATATGCAAAACTCAAAACCAGTACCCACTCCCATTACAGATGTAGCAAAAGAAGTAGACAAAAACTTAGAAATATCAAATGATAACAAATTTCCCTACAGACAAGCAATTGGAAGCCTTTTATATTTGACAAACAAAACTAGACCAGACATGACCTTTGCCACAAATTTTGAAAGCAGGTCAATGCATGATCCTACAACTCAATATATTATAAACATCAAAAGAACCCTAAGATATTTAAATCACACCACCAATTTAGGCATATCATATGATGGAGAGATGCCATTTGAATTAAATGTGTATTGTGATTCTGACTTTGCTGGAGATATTAAAACTAGAAAAAGTACCACAGGATATGTAGTTTATTTATGTGGAGGTCCCATAAGTTGGTGCTCCAGAAAGCAACCTGTAATTGCCCTTTCAAGCACTGAAGCAGAGTTCATTGTTGCAGCAGATGCATGCAAAGAAGTGTCATACATAAGATCCCTATTAGAAGAATTAATTTCAGATAATTTTGATATAAATCTCTATGTTGATAACCAAAGCACTATAAAAATTATAAAATCAGGCCAATTCACCACTAAAACTAAACATATTGATGTCAAATATCATTTTGTGAAAGATCAAGCTCAAAGGTTTAACCTGATATATTGTCCAACAGAACACCAAATTGCAGACATCCTAACAAAACCTCTAGCCAGACCAAAGTTTGACAAATTCAAATCCCTTCTTATGACAACCATTTAAAACATAAGTCAAGTGAAGAAACTGTTGAATGTGATAAGATCACTGATTTAAGAGGGAATGTTGGAAAAAAAGAAGAATAGTAAATCAATGATCTTGAAATACTTTTAGACTGACAACACTGTAATATAAAAACTAGAACAAAGGAGTGTTGGTTTTGTTTACAAAATTAGTAATTGTAATGTAAATTGTTAAATGTTCTTTTCTATCTCTCTTTGAAAATAATAAATTTAAAATACTTTCATAAAAGGTAAAATCGCCTAATTCTTTAAAACCACTTCAGCTGTAAGTAAACTTGTTATTTGTTGTTTCATTGTCTGAACCATAAAAGATTCCCAACACTATGATATGAAAATGATATATGAATATGATAAAGGTTTTAAATTTTTAATAAGACATTTTAAATTTATATTTAGACATTTTTCATTTCAATTTAGACATTTTTCATTTTTATATAGACACTTGGACTATTTATAGGAAAGTCCATGTGTCTAAAATAAAATGAAAAATGCCTAAATAAAAATGAAAGTCTAAATTAAAATGAAAAATGTCTTAATATAAATTTAAAATGTCTAAATATAATTTTAAATTGTCTAATTAAAATTTAAAAACCTATTAATGAAAGTGATATACAAAAATAATAATTTAATTATCTTTAATCTTTTTTTTTTTTTCAATTCGTCATATTTTACATAGATTTTCATTACACCTTGAAGTAAAATAGTATTTTTCTTATAATTAACAAATTTTACAAAACGCGTTGAAAAAAAATTCAAAATATAATGTTTATATGTGAAAATATAAAGAAAAATTCGCAAATGTCTAAACCCACTTTAAATAAATATTGGTTTATCGTAAATATTATTGATACTTATAAAATAATAAATTTATAGTTTCAATAAAATATTTTGATATAAAACCTCTTAAAATTTGATAGAACCTTTTATTAAGTTAAAACTTTTCATGATGCTGATTTGAAAGTCAGTTTTAGAATACAAAAAAAAAAACACATTCAAAACAGTTTTTAAATATTCTAATTAGTTTTAAGAATTTTTTCTATTTAAAAAATATATTTATTTAAAAATCTAAAGTTTTATTTCTATGATTTTACGAAAATTGGTAATAAATTACGAAACACTTATATTTCTACAAGGCGTGTTTATAATTTTGCCAATTTTCTCTATATTTTTCAAACTTTGCTATCATTATAAAAAAAATAGAATAAAAGTGAAATTTTACTGATATAAGGTTGGCAAATAAGAAAAGGGCATCTCCTGAACTTGTAAGTAAATGTTATTTTTAGCGTTGTTTTGAAAAATGGTATTACGTGTTTGGTAAACATTGTTTTATATTTTAATAGAAAACATTTAACTGCAAAGTGTAGTGAAAATATAGGTAAAAATGTAATTTAAAAAAATAAAATATACATTATTTGTTTTATGTTTTTTAAATATATATATAAACTTAATTATATAATAAAGATGTAATATTTTACACCAAATATATTTTATTTTGTATGATTTTAATGGACAGAAAATGTCTGTTATATGTAATATTTATGCAAATAAACTTTAAAACTTGGATAATAAGCTATTAAAAGTATATATGTGTATAGTATATATATATATTTGAAAATAGAGCAATCCATAAATAAATCTTTAAATAAAAAGGCATATATTGGATCAAAATATCATTTATTTTACCAATATTTCAGTTGGCTGAACGCCAAGCTTTGTTGAGTTTGTTGTTGACACACTTTAAAATGTTATAATACCTTGATAAAGGTTGGCGTTCAGTCAACTGAAATATTGGTAAAATAAATGATATTTGATCCAATATATGCCTTTTTAATTAAATATATATATGTAAAATGTTAAACTTGAGGCGTTTATCAAATATAAACAAAAATCAAATTCAACCGATATCAGCTATATATTTGCATATACATTATTTATATTATGCATTTATTATATTTCCGCAAACGATGTTTATATATTTTTTTCATTTTATTTATTTTTCATTTTTTATTAAACCAGGTGCGATATTGTAATATTTGCGCCTATTATAGAGGAAACAAAACAACAAACAAATTAGAAATTAGAATTAAATATTTACAAATTTACATGTATTATTCGACTGAGTTAAAAAAAAATTATAAGAAAACCTGTATATTGATATTTAACATATTGAATTATTCATAGTCAATTAAATCTTAATGAAATTGCTTTTTTCTTTATACAGTTAAACCTGTCTATAGCGCCCCCTTTAAATAGCGCCTTCCTCTCTATAGCGCCCCATATTAAACATTAAAATGTAAGCATTTTACATTAAAAGTGACCTGTCTATAGCACCCTATTTTGGTGAGTCACAAGAGGGGGCGCTATAGACAGGTTTAACTGTATTTAATATTTATTTTAACAATTATAAATTCAAATGCCATCTATCGGTAAATTTTGTAATAATTATTTATTTAGCAATGTCTTTCTTTTTTTGATGAATATGATTAAATAATATATTTCTACAGATCTTACTATAATTATTGATGTTATTATATGAGAGGGCTTGGCTCATCAGTAGTGAACCCTTTCATCTTTCATCATTGTAGTAATATATGTAGAGATATTATTTGATCAAATTTATCATAATAAACACATTGCCAAAATATTCGTTATTTAGAAAAGGTTTTTCGTTTATATCCATTTTGTAATCTTTCAATTTTTTTTATAATTTGAAGATAAAATATTATAAGAAATGTAAATTATTTTTAACATGTATGTTTCTTTTCGAAGACACACGGGATAACCAAGTGTGTGAACAAAATTGTCTTTATGAAAATTCGAAACTATTATTGACGCTTATGATTCTTTTAAAAATTAAACAATTTCTACTGCCCTTACTGCAATGGAAAAATTAATTGGATGGCCTGACTCATCAGTGGTGAACCCTCCCAGCGGTTTCGCCAATTTAATCTACCATACCGCTGTTATATTGTATTTTTCTGTTTTCCTGAACTGATGAGCCAGGCCCTCCGAAACCGCTGGGAGGATTCATCACTGATGAACCAGGCCCTCCATTAATTTTCCCATCCAGTAAGGGCAATAGATAACTGTTTAATTTTCAAAAGAATCATACGCGTCTATAATAGTCGTAAATATGTTATTATGGTAAACGAAATCTTAATAAGGGTATGTAATAATTTCAATGAAATATTCTATTTTTCGCTGTTTTGAATAAATGGACATAAAACAGTATAAAATAGGAAGGTTTAAAACAAATAGACTTTACATTTGGGGAGGTGTCAAATAAAACATTTAAAGTGTTTTCCAGACGAAATTTAAAAATAGAAATTTTTTCTTCCTCTACTTTGAATAAAGACTTTTTCAATTTTATAATTGCATCCTTTTCTATTTTTAAATATACTGTAACTTTTTAAATTTTATAATTGTAATTTTTCCATTTTAATATACGAAATTGCATCTTTTTCATTTTTAAAAAAATATATTGCAACTTTTCAATTTTATAATCGAATCTTTTCCTTTTATATATACTGCAACTTTTTAAATTTTATAATTGCAATCTTTTGAATTTTAATATACTGCAGTTATTTTAATTTTATATTTCCGAAATCTTTTGCATTTTAATATTTTGCAACTCTTTCAATTCTATAATAGTAAACTTTTTTACAACTTTTTCAATGTTATAATTGTATCTTTTTCCATTTTAATATATTTTGAAACTTTTCAATTTTATAATTTTAACCTTTTCCATTTCAAAATAATTCAACCTTTTCAAGCTTATAATTGTAACTTTTTTCAAATTAATATAATGCGAATTTTCAATTTTATAATTGTAAACTTTCTCATTTTCATATGCTGCAAGTTTTTAAGTTTTATAATTGCTTCAATATATTACAACTTTCAAATTTTAGAATAGAACCATTACATTTTAATATATTGAAACCTTTCAATTTTATAACTTTATCCTTTTCCATTTTAATATAATTCAACTTTTTCAAGCTTATTATTATAACTTTTTCCATATTTTAATATAATGCGAATTTTCAATTTTATTATTGCAATCTGTTGGATAACTGAATGCTACGACAGCTAGCGCCACACTGGACCTATCATCATCACAACTGTTTGTTTACCTTCTTCTCTATATTACAATAACTGTTCGCTACCATAACTTTGTCTTTTCTTGCTAAATGGATAATAAAGATTATTATCATATAATCCTCAACGTCCTCATGCCTTCCTACAAGCTGTAAGTACCTAAATCTTACAACAATTAGATTATGAGACTGAATATTGCATGAAATTCAACTAACGAGTTAAGACAAAGAAAAAAGGCTTAGCAAAAATGGCGTCACTCCCGAGCCACGATGTAACCCTAGATAAGCTCGACGGCTATAACTACTCACTATGGTCTTTCAAAATTGAAATGCTCTTGCAAAAAGAAGATCTTTGGGAAGTTGTCACCGAAAATATTCCAGATGAACCTAAAATCGAATGGAAAAAGAAAGACTCAAAAGCTAGAGCTATCATTAATCTAAGCATCGCCGACTCACAAATAGTGCATGTCAAAAACCTACTAACAGCCAAAGCTACCTGGGACACTCTTAAAAATATCTATGAAAGAAAAACACTCTCAGGAAAAATTTATTTGCTAAGGAAACTATACAGCTTAAAACTCGAAGAAGACAAAGACATGCAACAGCATATCACTACCATGATGGAACTTGTTGACAAACTGCGAACCATTGGCGAAACACTAGAGGACTCTCACATCACGGCTATACTGCTTTGCTCGCTTCCAAAGAGCTACTCCAATCTCATCACGATGTTGGAATCAAGGCCTGATGACGAGCTAACGCTTGAATTTACCAAGAACAAACTCCTTGATGAACACACACGCAGAGTAGAAAGCTCGAAAGACGAAAGCACCGCATCAAAAGCCTTAAAAAGCCTCCACGGAGCTTCAAGCCAAAGAAGAGAAAAAGAGAAGAAATTCTGTTCTTTCTGCCACAAACCAAACCACTCCAAAGAAGAATGTTGGCACTATCAAAAGCGAAACAACAGCAACAAAGAGTACAAATATGAAAACTTCAGAAGAGGAAACGTACCAAAGTACACAAATCAGTCGAGTGTCACCCAAGAACAATCAACAAATCAGAGAACAACAAAAGGACCTAACCCAAAAGCTCTCAATTGCACTCAACGAGAAGCAAGTGTACACAACTGGTTCATCGACTCTGGAGCCACATCTCATATGGCGTACGACGAAAGCTTCTTCACTGAACTTAACAGAGAACAAACACAAAATGTTGTGGTTGCTAATGGCAATAAGCTGCAGGTCAAAGGGATAGGACAAGGAGAAATCAAAGTCATCACACCCCAAGGAAAGACTGACACCTTACTTCTCACAAAAGTTCTCTACATCCCGGAACTAACAGACAACCTTCTGTCAGTGAGTGCGGCCACCTCCAACGGATGTAAAGTGACGTTCAAAAGAGATTGGTGTACCATCGAAAGAGACAACACAGCCCTCGCGAACGGTATACTTGACAATGGAATGTACCGACTCCACCTGGATGACAACCCCCAAACTCGCACATTCAAAGCAAATGTTGCAAAACAAAACCACTGCAAGAACAAAAATTGCCTCATGCTCTGGCACGACAGACTAGGACACAGAAATATAGAATCAATTAAGAAGATTCGAAATGAGAACCTAGCAAGAGGACTAAGTCTAAATAACTGTTCGCACAGCACAGACTGCGTTCAGTGCATTCAAGGAAAACTCACCGAAACCCCTTTTCCAAAGAAGACAGAGTACAGAGCAACTGAAACGCTTCAACTTGTCCACAGTGATATCTGCGGTCCATTACCAACTAACTCTCTCAGCGGTAAGAGATACTTCATCACCTTCACTGATGACTACAGCAGATACACGAAGACCTACCTCCTGAAAGGAAAAGACGAAGCCTATGAAAAAATAAAAGACTACGTCATCTCAGCACACACGGAATTTGGAAAAAATATCCAAACCATACGGACAGACAACGGTCGTGAGTACGTAAACCGACAAGTCGAAGATTTCCTGAACCAAAGCGGAATCAAACATCAGCTAACAGTCCCCTACTCACCAGCCCAGAACGGAGTAGCCGAAAGGAAAAATCGATCACTAATGGAGATGACAAGATGCATGCTGTTTGACTCAGGACTCCCACAATCTCTATGGGCGGAAGCGGTTACCACAGCTAATTACCTACACAACCGAATACCCTCGAAAGCTACAGACAAGACTCCTTTTGAACTATGGACCAACAGGAAGCCCAGTCTGAAGCATCTAAAAAGATTCGGATGTAAAGCCTTCGCCTATATTCCCAAGATAAAAAGAAACAAGTTGGATAGCAAAGTTATCGAAGGGATTTTTCTTGGATACGATGATCGAAGCAAAGGATACAGAATCCTGCACGACACAGACGACATCACAATCTGCAGATCCGTAAAATTTATAGAAAAAGAAAATGGGTTTCACCACGCTTCCACAAAAACAACTTCACCACAAGTACTAAGTACAGATCTAACTTCCTCCAATCATATTGGTAATGCAGAGGAAAGTCAGGAACCAGGAACACAATCCGAAAACCTTGAGGACTCAGAAACCGAGGATTACCTTCAACCGGGTACAAGCACAGGAACACAAGTGGTCACACAAAGAAGATCCACGAGACCAACAAAGGGAATACCTCCCATAAGAAATGACTACATGCTGTACAAAACTGAAGCTCAAGACATTCAGACACCCACCAGCAACTCGGAAGTCCTACAATTACCAAAAATAGAAAGAGATAAATGGCTACAAGCAATGAACGAAGAACTAAATTCTCTTGAGAAGAACAATGTCTGGAAACTAACCCCTCTACCTAAGGACAAAATCATTATCAATGGACCTATAAACAAAAACTCAATTCCAAAGGAGAAATAGAGCGGTACAAAGCCAGACTCGTAGCAAAAGGGTTCAATCAGAAATATGGCCGAGACTACGAAGAAACCTTTGCACCAATTGTGAAGCATTCTACAATTAGAGCCTTTCTAGCTGCATCAGTCTACAAAGGGATGCAAGTGATCCACCTCGATGTCAAGACAGCGTTCCTACACGGCGACCTAGATAAAGAACTCTACATGGAACTCCCAGAAGGACTCCATACAAAACAAACAAACAAAGTCTGCAAACTAAAGAAGGCAATTTACGGTCTAAAACAAGCTGGAAGATCTTGGAACACAAAAATTGCAAGCACTCTAATTAAAAATAACTTCAAACAGAGCATTGTAGACCCATGCCTATTCACCAAGAATGAAGAAAACCATTCCATCTACTTGATTCTATATGTGGATGACATGCTCCTCGCAAGCGATTCCGAGATAATCATCCAAAACACTGTAAAAACTCTCGAAAAAGAATTCGAAATAAAGAACCTTGGAGACCCCACTCAATTCATTGGTATAGAAATCTCAAGGAACAGAGAAGGTGAACTCCTTCTGAGCCAAAAGAATAAAATCCAAGAATTAGTTGAAAGGTACAATCTCCAAGAAGCGAAACCTACTTTCACTCCCATGGAAAGCGGATACCCCGGTATATCTGATGAAAAACTTCTACCAAACAACGTCCAATACCAACAACTGATAGGCTCACTATTGTACCTAAGCGTAGTATCCAGACCAGATATCGCAGCTCCAGTCTGCATACTTAGCAGCAGAAACCAGAATCCTAGAAATTGTGACTGGAATGCAGCAAAAAGAATCGTAAGATATCTAAAAACTACTAAAGAACTCGAGCTACGCATATCTAACCAAAAACCTCCCACACTGGAAGCATACAGTGATGCCACATGGGCAAGCGACAACACCGACAGAAAATCACTAAGCGGAAACTTGTTCCTACTGGGATCAAACCCCATCTCATGGATGACTGGGAAACAAGGTTGCGTATCTCTCTCATCCACCGAAGCGGAACTAATCTCCGCAGCTGAAGCCTCACAAGAACTGTTATGGCTTCTCGACTTGCTAAAGGATCTCGAACTGGAACAGAAAGCTCCAATCTACTTCCACCAAGACAATCAATCATGTCTCAAGATATGTTCATCCGAAAAAGTGTCTTCTAGAACCAAGCACATCGCAACCAAGATCCATCACCTGAAGGATCTTCAGAAGAAGACAGTGATAAAAATGATCTACTGCCCAACTGGCGACATGAAGGCGGACATTCTGACCAAGCCGCTACCAAGGCCGACATTTGAGAAGTTACGCTACAACCTCGTGATGTCTCCACATTCATGCCGGGGATTTGTTGGATAACTGAATGCTACGACAGCTAGCGCCACACTGGACCTATCATCATCACAACTGTTTGTTTACCTTCTTCTCTATATTACAATAACTGTTCGCTACCATAACTTTGTCTTTTCTTGCTAAATGGATAATAAAGATTATTATCATATAATCCTCAACGTCCTCATGCCTTCCTACAAGCTGTAAGTACCTAAATCTTACAACACAATCTTTTGCATTTTAATATATTACAACTCTTTCGATTTTAAATTTGTAACTTTTTCCTTTTTAATATATTTTGCAACTTTTAAAGTTTTATATTTGTAACTTTCTCCATTTCTAATATAATGTAACTTTTAATTTTATAATTTCAAACTTTTACATTTTAATATATTTCACTTTTCAATATTATATTTGCAATCTTTTTCTCAATTTAATATACAGGGTGATCCAAAAGTCCCGCACTATTTTAAAAATTAATAACTCCGCGAATATTTGCGCTAGAGCAATGCGGTAAACACCATTGTATTCAGGATGCAATGGGATTTTTTATGGCAAATAATAAAAATTCGAAATTGATTTTAGTTACAATTTTATTCGCCAGATGGCGCTCTACCAGAATCAGAGATTCAGCGGCCAAATTGTTTGATAAATTGAAAAATATAACTGATCGACACGTGTTTTTCCTTTTTGAATACCAGGAAAGAACCCTAATAATATCAAATAACAAATTAATAAAACACCACTTCGCCAAAAGTATGAAGAATTGTTTAACGATTTTAAATACAATCAGAGATATGTAAAATAGGTAAATGCAAATTAAAACATGTAGCAAAATATTTATTTTTATATGAGGTTTTGTGAAATAGATTAAATGTTTGAAAAACACTGCTGATATCAATACACGAATTTTTGAAATGTTAATATAGTACCAAAAATTATGATGGCACTATTAATAGGATTTCTTGCTATAAGAAATGTGTAGTTTCTTGACTGATTGGCGACCCTTGACTATTTAACTGGATATTTGTCATGATCCAACAAATGAAATATAGAGGGGAGTGACAAAATATATTTGTCGTACTTTATTCCAAATATCCTATGGGCTTGTCAAATGTTATCATTGTTTATTATACTGTACACAATTTTAAAAATGTGTCCCCTCAAATAAAAATAAATTTTAAATCGACCTTTTGCGTTGAAAAACGTGGTAGTAAAATCATTTTGTATTATTTTTTTTCACAAAATTTCTAAAGTTATTGGTGTACAGAAAATATTCCTTATGCTACATGTATTTCTTATGTATGTATTTCTATGTTATCTATTATCTATTATCTATGTATTTCTTTTAATGAGCGAAAAGCGAAAAACTAAACATAAGGGGTAAAATTGTGGGTACCAGTGTTATTCGAGAAGTTATAACACTCTGGTTTGAACGACATAATATGTGAGCAAATGACAAACAAAATATTACTGTCCACAAAAAAAAAAGAGTCAAGATGTGAGGACAGCATTTATTATCCCCATATCCCAACACAAAGAGCTGCAAAATATTGATAGATAATATAATACATGGCGGCTTATACAACACATGAGGTAACTGCCTTCTCTCTTGTATTAGGTCACAATCCTTGCTCAATGTGGCACCCTTCATTCTCAATCACCGCCTGCAGACGATAAATGACAGAATGGACAGCATTAAATAACATATCTGTTGAAATTGATAAAACGTGGCATCTGATAGAAGTCTTCAACATGGCCAATGTGGTAGGCCAGCATCGATAAACACACGATTTAATGTATCCCCATAAACAAAAATCGCAAGGCGTCAAGTCTGTTGATCTTGGAGGCCACTGGTATATAAAGTGGCGACCTATCACACGATTTTCACCGAACGTATCCTTCAGCAATTGTTTGGCACCTCGGGAGATATGAGGAGGTCCTCCATCTTTCATGAATGTTATTTCGCTTAGTGCTTTTACCCTGAAATATGGGAATACCCTTTTCTCATAACGTTCACCAGTTACAAAAACGGTTTTAAAAGTTCTTCCATTGATTTTTCAAAGAAAAATGACCCAATAATAAAAGAAGTGAACCCACACAAAACTGTAACTCTAGGCTGGTAAAGTGGCATTTCTGTGAAAATCCTAGGGTTTTCTGTTGCCCAAATGCGGCTGTTTTGAATGTTAAATTCTCCGTTTAGAGAAAAGTGAGCATCATCTGTCCACAGAACATTCGACAGCCAGTTTTCATCAATATCAATTTGCCGGAAAACCCATGCAGCGAATTCTTGACGCATCTCAAAATCGCCAACTTTCAGCTCGTGAAATCTTTGCATTTTGTATGGGCACACACAATAGAGACATTAAGTAAAGCGTCTTCGGATATCACAATCATACTTCGGCGAATTTAACGCCAAAAGTTCAATTCGGGGATCACCTGTCCAGGATAACAAAAGTCAGTAGGTTGAGGACATGTTAACCGACCTCGACCTTACACCGTTAAATAACGGAGAGAACACCTATCTATCTAAGTCCACAGGCACAGAATCCGCAATAGACATCACAGCGATAAATTAAAACATCGCACCCACAACACAATAGAAAATCCTGAGAGGTGCAATCAGTGACCACAGACCAATTTTAACAACCCTAAACTTCAAAATTGAGAATGTCCATTAGAATAAAAGAACATGGAACTTTAGGAAAGCCGACTTGAAAAAAATTCACAGAAAAGCTTGAAGAACTGTGCAACGAAAAATTGAATTACAGAACGCTTGACAAAAGCTTGGGAAAATTCTCTTCGAACATTTAAAAAGCTGCAAAAGAGCATCGATAACTAGAGGTAGACGTAAAGACCTGTGGATACCTTACTGGAAGGACCACAACATCGAGGCAATGATTTCAGAGAGAGAGACAATATCAATGGACTTCTTAAAACAAATAAAACAGAAAGGAACTCATTGAAATTTTCACAAAATATAAACATTAACATTCTGAGAAGGCTAGGTGGAACAAATTGGGGAGCAAAACCTAGAATTCTCAGAACAGCATATACCACCTTAATAAGACCGATAATGGAATATGCAACACCGGTCTGGGCTCCCTCAAGCTCATCACTAAAAGTAAGACTAGACAGTGTTCAAGCAAAAGCGGCCAAAATAATCACTGGTGCTGTTTCATCCACCAACAATGAGAAAATTCAGAGAGAATGTGTTCTAGACCTACTCGCTCGAAAGCAGAAGACAAAATAAAAACAACTTGGATCGGCACTTCGGAAACGAGGAACCAGAGGACGAGATCTCTCTGACCACTTGTGGTTTGGTGGATCCGCCCTTTTCTGAGAATGAAGTGAAACTGACGGCTTTCAAGTTCGGGAAAAGGAAATCTTCTGGCCCAGAAGGGATCGATAACACGGTCGTGAAAGCCCTGGTAAGGATGCACCCATCGCTTCTTTCCAGGTTATTCAATAAGTGCCTGGACACTGGTACATTGAGGCATGGAAGATTGCCTGAGTAGTGCTTCTCGAAAGGTCTGGTAGAAAGGGTAATTCTCCTATTGATTATCGTCCGCTTTCTTTACTAGTCTGTCTAGGTAAGGTCCTGGATAGCCTACTAGCTCAGCGACTGAAGCACTGGCTAGAGAGTAATGAGCTCCTTTCCTCTTTCCAACATGGTTTTAGGGAAGGGAAGTCCACAACCACAGCTCTGAACGAGGTGTTAGAGGGTTTGAGATGGGCTTAAATAAGGGTGTTTGGGTTCTTTTCGTGGCCCTGGACATTGATGGCGCGTTCACCTCCATGAGCTGGAACAAGTTGATGAGAAATTTGATGGACATGGGTTGTCCTGATCATTTGTGCAGCTTGATTCGTGACTTCCTGAGGGATAGACGGATTAGCCTCAGTTTTGGTGGGCGGACGTTGGAAAGAAACTGTGCTAGGGGTTGCCCCCAGGGCTCTTGCTGCGGACCTATTCTGTGAAATATCCTGGTAAACGCCGTTTTCCAGGAGGAGCTACCTGAGAGAGCCTGGCTGGTTCTCTATGCTGACGACCAGTTCCTCATCATTGAGGCTGCTTCGAGAGCGAAGGCTGAGAAGTGTGTTGAAGCTTCTCTCCAAATCCTCTCGAACTGGGCCCATGACTCTGGCCTTAAGTTCAATGTCTCCAAAACTAAAGCCCTCAGCTTTAAGCCTAGGGACATAAGAACTAAAAGGAAAGGGATCAAATGGGAACACAAGCCGGCTATCCGGATGGAAGGACGGAGGGTAGCGTTGGTCAATAGGATGACCATCCTGGGGGTGGTCATTGATGACAAAATGGGTTGGCAATACCAGGCGGAGGAGATGGTGGCGAGAGGCAGGGAGGCGTTGTGCAGGCCTGTCCTGGTTAGCCCTCAACAGGGGGGGGGGGAGAGAGAAGGAGGGTACTATTTTTAGGAACCTCTGCCTCTACTGTGTCGAGCCAATCTTGCTATATGCTTCCGGGGCTTGGTAGCGCCGAAACAGGGATCAGAAGGTGGCAACAACTCTAGAGAGAGTGCAGAGGACAGCGGCACTCAGAATCACAGGGGGATATCTCACTACCAGCAGTGAGGCCTTATTGGTCCTCGCTGGACTTATTCCCCTGGGATTGAAACTAGAGGAGGAGACCATCAGACAGAAGATCTGGGAGAAAAGGGAAGATGCCCTGGGACTTTAAGCGGGGGCCCTGGAATCGAAGAGGGACACAAGGAAGCCTCCGCAGTGGTTGCCAAAGTGGAATTGGAGTCCTAGAGGGCCGACAGGGATTGGCACGGAGGTTTTCACTGATGGTAGTAAGTCTGGAACCAATACTGGAGCTGGGGTAGTGATATACACTAATGGAGAGCTGATCTTCCAAGAAGGTTTAGCACTCAGAGTGGACGAATTGGTCTTTTCAGCCGAGCTGGTTGCGATCAGGGTAGCCCTCAGAGTGTGTGCCGAGAAGAACTTCAGCCCGGACCGCCTCTATTCAGATTGTATGTCGGCCCTCGTCGCCATCAATCTGGAGAAAGGGCAACTCGCGCATCAAATAATCCAGGAGCTGGAGATGATGACGCGGGCTCCGGAGCTCCCTTGGTTTAGGAGACACAGCCTCATCGAAGGTAATGAGTTCGCAGACAGGATCGCTAAGGCAGGATGCTTTAGAGGTAGATCACTGAGGACCCAAGTGACCAAGAAAGAAGTTTATAGGAGGATCAGGGGTCACGTCCAGGACTTATGGTTGGACAGATGGAGGAACAGTGTGAAGGGGAGAGAGGTATTCAATGGGGTAACAACACCCAAGTACCTCTGTAAGGTAATGTCCCACAAACTCATTAGGGTAGTTCGGGAAATGGGCTCTTCCCCAAGTCTCCACAGATTTAAAATTAAGAGAAACCCTGATTGCGTCTATGGAGATATGGATGTGAATGCACGCCACTGCGTCTTGGATTGTCCAAGGGTAGTGGGTGTGCAGGAAGAGAGAAGGAGGGCGAGGGGCGCGATCGAGAGTAAGCTGCTGAGAAATCACAGCAAGCTTCTTGAGAAAGCCCACGACATGGCAGCTGAGCTTTTCCTCAGCTGTGAGTGAACAGAGTCGACCGGGGGCTGCCTCCCCGCGGTCCCTGCTGGACACAGTAGATAGTTTCCTATTTTGCTGTGATTAAAGGCCACCGGTATAGAAATCCTTCCAGACACGTTGTCTGGGAGGTGGTGTTTCCAGGTACAATGTCCAAGCACTAGCTTGGATACCGTTACTTGGCTTATGAGTTGAACAGAATAGCAGCGAAGGGCATGCTTCGCATGCCGGCTTGTGGACTGAAAGGTCTGGGTGGCCATCTGCTTCTAGGGTGTACCAACTGTGCTTAGGTGGGATCCTCCAGTTCTTGTTTATTTTGGCTACTGTTTCTATTTCTTTAAAAGTAAGTTTATTTTTCTGTAGCAAGGGTTCTTTTGTGCCTTTTTTCGCTAGCGCATCAGCAGCTTCATTGCCTTCAATGCTAACATGTAAGGGTATCCATTGAATGTGAATTTTTGAGGTATTGAGAGTTTTTGGAGATAACCAATTATGTTCCTGCTTACTTTGTCTCTAAGTTCCCCTGTGTGACTCAAGTGTTGTATGGCACTTCTACTATGAGTAAGAATCCATATATCGTGATGTTTAGTATTTCTGATGGATTTTAAGACTTCATAGATGGCTATAAGTTCTGATCTGAAGATTGAGCAAAAATCTGGGTTTCTTCTGTTCATTTTCTCATTGCCATTTGTGGTTTTAATGAGAGAGCCACTGCCAGTGTGTCCCAACTCGTCTCTGCTACCATCGGTATAGATAGTTATTGCATTTTTAGTTTTAACATTGTTTTAAGTATTCTGGATTTTGGTATTGTTTGTTGGTGGGTTCATTTAAAGTGTCATTAAAAATAACATTTTGTTAGTGGTTCGCATGTAGATATTTTTTCAGCTAAATAATATTTTTCCACTTTATATTTTAAAAATCCAGTTATTTTGGCCAGGTGGAGAGGGCCTTCAATTTTTGAGTCTTATATTGGGTTCCCAAATAAGTATGTAATTGAAAGTTCTGTGTTTATTTTTATAACTCTTGATTTTGTTTAATTATTTTGGCAGATTGTAGCTTATTCTATCCTTTAAGGGCATAATGTCTGCCTCGCAAAGTACAATATTATTAGGGCAGGTATTTCGAAGACCTGTAATAATTCTAGGTGCATTTAGTTGTATCCTTTCCGGTGTTTTTAGATTTGTTTCAGATGCTGTACCATAGATTTGATATCCATATTCCAAGATGGGTCTCATTAGAGATATGTAAATTAATTTTAGTGTTGTTGCTTCAGCTCTCCACTCTTCCTGAAATATATTTCAAGATTTTTAGTCGGTCTCTTCCTTTTCTAACAACTCCTTCAATATGTTTACTGGAGTTAATTTCTGGATCCAGGGTGTAGCCGAGATATTTAGGATGTTTATTATATTGCAATTGTTGTTCTTTCAGAATAATATTTGGTCTAATTTTGTATAGTTTCTTATCGGTAGTAAAAAGACAGGTTTCAGATTTTTGGGGGTTAAATTCTAATTTATGTTTATTAGCAAATTTTTCTAGTTGGAGAATAGTCTTGTTCAAATCTCTTTCAGCTTTTTTCCAGTTAGTGTTGCTGCTCCATAGAATAATGTCATCAGCGAAAAGTCCAATATTGGTTTTATGTGAAAATTTGTCTTCTGTGCCTGCAATAAATAGGGTGAAGAGAGTTGGGCTAAGGACTGATCCTTGTGGTAATCCTTGGTACAATTTGAAGGTTTTAGATAGAGTGCCATTATAGTTTACCCTGATGTATATATTTTTAAGGGAATCATTTATCCAAGTGATAGATTTTCCATCAATTTTGAAATGTTTGTATAATTTTGTAATTAACTTGTTTTTCCATACCTTATCAAAAGCTTGTGTAAGGTCTAAAAAGCAGCTATGGTGTGGTTAGTTGGCTTTTTGTTTTGTGCATCTTTTACCTTTTGTGTGAAAAATAAGAGTTGGACTATTGTCCCATGTCCTTTCCTAAATCCATATTGTTCTTCTGGTAAGAGATTTCTTGTGTCGGGGTGGTAGGTGAGTCGTCTGAGTATAATTTTTTTCCATTAATTTGCAGCAAATATTTGTGAGGGAGATAGGTCGGTAGTTTTTTGGGTCATCAGCAGATTTGTCAAGTTTTTTAATGGGAATTATTGTTGCATTTTTACAGTCTTGAGGCAATTTTCCAGTTTTCTAGGAGTTATTGAAAATATTAAGAAGTCTTTCTTTGCCAATTTTGCCCAAGTTTGATATCATTCGGCCATGGATTCCATCTGGCCTAGGAGTCTTGTTTAGGTCAGTGTTTTCTAATGCATAAGCTAGCTCTTTCATATTGATTTTTTTCATGGAAAATATTATGAGTGCTGGATACATTTTTACAGTCATGAATAATCTTTCGGGCCTTTTTTCAACCTTGATTTTACTACTTATTTGATATGAATTACCTAAAAGATTGGCAGCAATTTTGTCATTAGTTGCTGGTGTACCATCTGTATTCTCAATCATATTTGTGTTTTCAGTTTGTGGCTGGACTCTGTCAATTTGTTTTGCCAAATTCCAAAGTTTTGTATTTGGGTTTCTTGGGTTCAGGTTTTCACAAGTTTGTTTCCATTTTTCCCTTTTCACATTTACGTATAATCTTTTTATTTTTGCAATCACAATGTTCAGTTCAGTTCTACAATTTGTTTGGTTTTGGGTGCACTTTTTTGTAGTTCATTTCTTTTAGTTATAAGTGTTTGAATATTTTTTGCCTGGTGTGTATAATTTGGAATCCATTTCTTAATATAACCTCTTGGTATTGAAACTTTGGCTGCTTTAATAATGGTGTTTTCGAAAGATATCATATTAGCCTTTTTGAAGTTCCATAATTTTTCTTAATTGAGCTAGTTTTGGTCTTGGTGCTAATTTCTATCAAATTAGGCAAATGATCACTTTCAAAACCTTTTAATATTTGCTATTTGCATTTGTGGAAAATGTCAGGATAGTAAAAACTTATATCAAGGGCTTGTGCAGTAATATAGCTGTAGGAATGATGGGTAGGATTCCCATAATTTAAGCTCATGAAAAGGCATTGTCGTCAAATATGTTTGATAGTATTTTGCCTCTTGGGTTTGGCGTAGAACATCCCCATAGTTGATGTTTGGCATTAAGGTCACCTAAAATAATAGTGTTGTCTGTAAGAAATTGAGCCATTGTTCCATCGTCAATTAATGTATTGTTTGGAGGGTGATACATATTGTATATGTTGATGGCTTTGTTTTGATTGAGGTAGACTTTGATACCTTGGGTTTCGAGGTCTAATGTGTTTGGAATATTAACCGCTATGTCCTCATAGTACAAATTATTGATTAAAAATGCTAGGCCACGCCCTTTAACAGCATATACAGATGGATCTTCAGACCTTACCCTGAGTAATGGAGGGGCCGGAATTAACATAATACTGCAAGATGGAACAAACATCAAAATCAAAGAAGGAGCAGGACAGATTTCGTCAAACTTCACTTGTGAACTGACAGCTATCTGGAAAGCCCTTGATGTATGCCTTAACCAACCATCCCTGCATCAAGCAGAAGGAATTTTAATATACAGCGACTCCATATCCGCTCTAGAAGCAATTCAGAAGGGCAATACTAAAATCACACAGAAAATACACTCGTTACTTACCCAACTGGAACCATTGGAGAATAACTGCATTCTACATTGGATCCCTGCCCATGCTGGGATCGGGAGTAATGAAATGGCATTTGAATTGGCAAAGGAAGCCAGAAAGTTGAGCCAAAAGAAAGAACAAATGTCATTATTTGACGCTGATTCTTTGTCAGAATACAAGATAATTAAACAAAAAAATAAGAAAAGATCAAAATGCTAAATAAACTCTGAGAGAAAAATGACAAAAACTATAACAAGACTTAGAACAAAACACTATAAAGGAATGACAATACATCCAGATGGCACAAGAACCTATAGGGCATGCAACAATTGTCCTGGTGTGGAACTTACACCTACCCACATATTCTCATGTCCAGCAATGGCCGCAGCCTTGCAGAAATTTGACATAGACCCAGAGCAGCAGCTTTACACACCCAAGATAGTGGACATTGCTGCTGATGTGATGGAGATGCATGGTACATCTGAGGCTCTTTATTGGACACGACAACAACAACGGCATTCCAGAGTAAAATAAATTATCAGAGAGATAGATACATATTTTTCAAATGAATTAAAATAAATATAATCGATACTGAGTGAGAGTTGAATTAAAAATATTAGAAATTTATTATCTTCGGAAACAAACCGTATCTAAAATATCAATTTTCTTTTTGCTACATGTTTTAATTTGCATTTACCTATTTTACATATCTCTGATTGTATTTGAAAATCGTTAACCAATTCTTCATACTTTTGGCGAAGTGGTGTTTTATTAATTTGTTATTTGATATTATTAGGGTTCTTTCCTGGTATTCAAAAAGGAAAAATACGTGTCAATCAGTTATATTTTTCAATTTATCAAACAATTTGGCCGCTGAATCTCTGATTCTGGTAGAGCGCCATCTGGCGAATAAAATTGTAACTAAAATCAATTTCGAATTTTACATTATTTGCCATAAAAAAATCCCATTGCATCCTGAACACAATGGTGTTTACCGCATTGCTCTAGCGCGAATATTCGCGGAGTTATTAATTTTTAAAGTTGTGCGGGACTTTTGGATCACCCTGTATTACAACTATATCAATTTTATAATTGTGACCATATTGCCGTTTTAATATATCAAAACTTTCAAGCTTATAATTGCAACTATTTCCATATTTAATATATTGAAACTTTAAAGAATAAAATATTTGCAATCTTTCCATTTCAATATAATTCAACCTTTTCAAGCATATTAATGTAATTTTGTCCATATTTTATAATAATGTAAATTTTCAATTTTATAATTGTAAACTTCCATTTTAATTAACACTTTACATTTTTCTAGATTTTGATACCCATATAAAAAAAACATTATTGTACACAGCCATAATTAGTGCAACTTTATTTTTAAAAAAGACGTCTGCTAATTGTAATACGATATCAATAGATAATGATAGGCCTACTCGCTGTTCGGCGCCAATATTATTCTTGTTTTAAACAACCTAAACTTACCTAGCATAGCGGATTTATACACTCGGTGTATACATACTTGGTTATCTCGTGTACCTTCAATAAAGGTCACTGTAATATCTTTCAGAGTTATTGTCTGAACCCCGATATACATGCTAAAAGTTACAACTTCCTTAAGTTTTGTCCATGAGTGTATACACACTTGGTTATCTCGTGTACCTTCAATAAAGGTCACTGCAATATCTTTCAGAGTAATTGTCTGAATCCCGATATACATGCTAAAAGGTACAACTTCCTTAAGTCCATGAGTGTATACATACTTGGTTATTTCGTGTGTCTTCATTAAAAGTCACTGTAATATCTTTCAGTGTTATTGTCTGAATCCCGATATACATGCTAAAAGGCAAAACTTCCTTAAGTTCTGTCCATGAGTGTATACACATTTGGTTATCTCGTGTGTCTTCAATAAAGGTCGCTGTAATATATTGTCTGAATTCCGATATACATGCTAAAAGGTACAACTTCCTTAAGTTTTGTCCATGAGTGTATACACACTTGGTTATCTCGTGTGTCTTCAATAAAGGTCACTGTAATATATTTCAGAGTTATTGTCTTAATACCGATATACATGCTAAAAGGTAAAACATCCTTAAGTTTTGTCCATGAGTGTATACACACTTGGTTATCTCGTGTGTCTTCAATAAAGGTCACTGTAATATATTTCAGAGTTATTGTCTTAATACCGATATACATGCTAAAAGGTACAACTTCCTTAAGTTTTGTCCATGAGTGTATACATACTTGGTTATTTCGTGTGTCTTCATTAAAAGTCACTGTAATATCTTTCAGTGTTATTGTCTGAATCCCGATATACATGCTAAAAGGCAAAACTTCCTTAAGTTCTGTCCATGAGTGTATACACACTTGGTTATCTCGTGTGTCTTCAATAAAGGTCGCTGTAATATATTGTCTGAATTCCGATATACATGCTAAAAGGTACAACTTCCTTAAGTTTTGTCCATGAGTGTATACACACTTGGTTATCTCGTGTGTCTTCAATAAAGGTCACTGTAATATATTTCAGAGTTATTGTCTTAATACCGATATACATGCTAAAAGGTAAAACATCCTTAAGTTTTGTCCATGAGTGTATACACACTTGGTTATCTCGTGTGTCTTCAATAAAGGTCACTGTAATATATTTCAGAGTTATTGTCTGAATTCCGATATACATGCTAAAAGGTACAACTTCCTTAAGTTTTGTCCATGAGTGTATACACACTTGGTTATCTCGTGTGTCTTCAATAAAGGTCACTGTAATATATTTCAGAGTTATTGTCTTAATACCGATATACATGCTAAAAGGTAAAACATCCTTAAGTTTTGTCCATGAGTATGTATTTATAAGTAAGAAATTTCAAAAAGATGGAAATATCCGTTATCTTTATGTAGTTTTAACTATGGAGAAAGTATTGGGCAAAGGGTATTATATAAGAGCTGTATAAAAAGTATGTCCCTTCTATAAATATATCCATATTTAGAACATATTCTAATTTGAGATAAATGCTAGGACAATTGTCATCCTGGCGACATTAAATTTCTCCGTTTTAATTAATGGATTTTCTGCGAATGTCGGGTTCAATTGAAAGCTGTTTGACACATTAGCTCTTGATATTTAATTATTTGTTAACATTGCCGCCATCTTTGATGCTTCGAATTTAAACCAATCTTTTGGTATATATTTAGCATTTATTATCTTGGAGATTTTATTTGGGATTTTATTGTTTCATATTTTTCTGTTTCTAAATATTTTTGATCTAAATCTATATTTTTATATTTAGTAGAAGATAATATATTATTCTATGAGGTTATTTTAAATTTCTATATTAGTATTTTGATACACTGTAAGATTTTCTCATTGCTTCTCTGCTATTTTATTAGTTTTCTTTTGTAAAATATTTCATATATGAAAATTATATTCTATTTTAAAATTATAATTTCCAGATCAAATTACTCTGAAGTCCAACGCCAGATTTTGCGGCTTTCCCTATATGTAACTCATTGTTGTTGTTTCCCGTTGACCGGCTCAAATATTTTTGTACATATGTAAATAAGTGTTTTGTTTGCTTTATTCTTACCCCTCAAATCAGGTATTTCTTTCTTTATTATGTCTATCAGCACAATTAAGGCAAATTGTGATTCAAAGTTGATTTTATTTCATTTTTACCATGACTACAACAAAATAAAGTACTCATTATACTCAAAACAATCAGCAAGTATACTGCAACATTCACAAATATATATCAATAATATTCCAAAATAAACAGAAAATATTTTTTTATAATATATATATATGTTATGATTATAATGTTTTGTTGTTGAAAAAGATAGAGAATTAAAAATGCAGTCGTAAAAATAGGAAAGATAATTATTTACCCATCAAGTAGACTTTATTTTGAATTACTTGAAGAAAATTACACATAAAAATATTTTTCACAGTAATATAGAATTTATAAAATGAATTCTATATTCGTGAATTTAAAAAATAGCTAGGTTAACTATACATATTTAAAACAATATTCAAAGTGTTATGTTCTAGATCTATGGTCAAAAATGTAGAACAGTCAATGAATGAAAGTAAAATATATGTTTTAAAAAATAAAATATTTGTATTTTAGGTTATATAATATATATAGAAAGAGAACTAGCTGTTACTAATTGTCAACATCGACTCTGCCTGGAATTACCAAAGCTATCGACTTCAACTTAAAAGAGAGCCCTTGGAGAAGTTAAAGAAAGTTGAAATGTTCCTCCGTCGAGATGGCTAAATACCATTCTCCTTCCTCTGTACCGTAGCTGCTTTCTCCATTATACACCACAACTTACACTCTATGCTGGGTTCATACTGTTACCATCGCGATATGTCTCCCTTCTATCTTAAAGAACATAATAAAGAAATAAATACCTGATTTGAGGGGTAAGAATAAAGAAAACAAAATACTTATTTACATATGTACAAAAATATTTGAGCCGGCCAACGGGAAACAACAACAATGAGTTACATATAGGGAAAGCCGCAAAATCTGGCTTAGGACTTCAGAGTAATTTGATCTGGGAATTAGAATTTTAAAATAGAATATAATATTTTATAACATATATATATTATTCTGAAAAATTGTTGAGATAAACATTTGCTTCGGATACATAAATATTATTAAAAATAAAGAAGGCATCTCTTGACCACGAGCACGTGTGCTTTTTAGATGGCAGAGCGCCATCTAGTGGAGAAAAAAACACTAAACGTTTATTTAACTTGCTCCGTGATATTTGGCCGACCCAATTCTGCCATCTAAAAAGCATATGTGCTCGTGGTCAGGAGATGCCTTCTTTATTTTTAATATCAACACCTGACCCACTTATCTTTTATTTTTTTCTATTGTTATTTTTTCATGTGTTAAGCGTCTTTACGCAAATTTGGCCTTAAATACCCATTTCTTGGTTTCTTAGGAAGCCTCTGGGACCAAAATTATTTTTGGTCGCAGTGGTACAGCCTACTCCACTCTGACGAGCGCCAACAGCGCGAAACGCGTTCGTGGATGGCTTTTCTTGATTTATCAAGAAATTGGGTTGGCCAAATATCACGGAGCAAGCTAAATAAACGTTTAGTTTATTTTTGCTCCACTAGATGGCGCTCTGCTATATAAAAAGCACATGTGCTCGTGGTCAGGAGATGCCTTCTTTATTTTTAATATCAACACCTGACCCACTTATCCTTTTTTTTTTCTATTGGTTTTTCATAAATATTATAATGATATTGTTTTGCAGCCGGGTCATCTTTGAACATTAATAAAACAGTTTAATCACTACTTACTCCTTTGTTGATATATGTTTTTAATTAAAAAGACATATATTGGATCAAAATATCATTTATTTTAGCAATAATCAGTTGGCCGAACGCCAACTTTTATAAATATATTATAACATTTTAATGTGTGTACAATGAAATATTGGTAAAATAAACGATTATTTGATCCAATATATAACTTTTTATTTAAAGATTTATTTATGGATTGCTCTATTTTCAAAACGATATGTTTATGTATATTGATATCTATAACAAGAATCTGTCCATTTCTCTATGTTCATCAACCTCTCATAGTTTGTTCTTCAAACATTTTCCATTATGTAAATTCTTTAATTTCTATGTCCTATAATTGCATAGATAGTTAAGAGAGTTAAACCTGTCTATAGCGCCCCCTCTAAATAACGCCTCCCTCTCTATAGTGCCCGATTTTAAATACATAGCACGATGCGATTTACATTAAAAGTGGCCTGTCTATAGCACCCCCTCTCTATTCCACCCTATTTAGGTGAGTCCCAAGAGGGGGCGCTATAGACAGATTTAACTGTATCTTTAAAATGTTATATAATCTTACTCCATTGTCTTTTTTTATGTTTTAGTTTGCTGTGGAAGGACTTGCCCGAAATCTACTTTATACAATTAATAAAAAAGGTTGAGGCGTCTTATATCGTTTTGTAATCAATAGAGGATTGTTTACTTACTCTAGTGTCCCGCTGGTCAGTCTGACCTTCTCTCTACAATGCTGAACAGTGTCACTCAAGGCCGTCCGTTGGTATTCCATGGCGCTCAGCTTTACCTCCTGGCTGCTGTAATCACTGTAGAAAAATTAAAAATATTACATTATCAGTGAAGTTTTATTCTGTTATTTACACTCATTGACAAAACTTAGGGAAGTATAATATCTTTGATATCGTCGGTGGCCTGTTTTTTTTTTAAGGAGACAGATGTAATTTCGTTCATACCCTCATGCTGAAAGGTACAACTTCCTTAAGTAAGTTTTTCCATGAGTGTATATACACTTGGTTATCTCTTGTGTCTTCAATAAAGGTCACTGTAATATATCTCAGAGTTATTGTCTGAATCCCGATATACATGCTAAAAGGTACAACTTCCTTAAGTTTTGTCCATGAGTGTATACACACTTGGTTATCTCGTGTATCTCCAATAAAGGTCACAATAATATATTTCAGAGTTATTTTCTCAATCCCGATATACATGCTAAAAGGTACAACTTCCTTAAGTTTTGTCTATGTGTGAGTGTTCCTTTGGATCATTGCTATATGGTATGAGAAATATAATTTGTGGTTTGAATAATTTTCACAACATATAACATGGGTGAAAAGAATCAGTTCTACACTGATCGAATAGTGAAATTAAAGAAGCCCATTGTTGTAGAACTGCTTACTATTGTGTGGCAAATGCACGGGTGTGAAGAAGTTAAAAGATAAAATATTAAATGATGGATATATTTGAGAATTACAGAAGATTATTGAATCAAATTTCTACAAAAATGCAGAGAAGACCAATCGCCCGAGTTCAACCTATCAATAAACGCCTACTTTGCATATTTTAAAACATATTATATACATTCATGGACAAAACTTGAGGAAGTTGTATCTTTTAAAATGTATATCAGGATTGAGACAATAACTCTGAAAGATATTACAGTGACCTTTATTGAAGATACACGAGATAACCAAGTGTGTATACACTCATGGACAACACCTAAGGAAGTTGTACCTTTTAGCATGTATATCGGGATTAAGACAATAACTCTGAAAGATATTACAGTGACCTTTATTGAAGATACACGAGATAACCAAGTGTGAACAAAATTGACTCTGTCTCCTTTAAAAAAAAAAATAGACAACAGTCTACATCAAAATATAAAACTTCCTTAAGTTTTGTCCATGAGTGTATATCATTGTGAGAAGATTGATATGAACACAATTTAAACAAAATTTGATCTATTTCTTTATTGTTTAATTTAATTAAAATCGTTTTGTGTTGAAAATAAGCAATTCTAGAATACATCTGTGAATATAAATATGTTATGTGTTTATTGACCATTGTTAAAAATGTGTGAGGGAGATTATTAAAATAAAAACATCTATATCCTTATAAGTGAAAAGATGAAAAATCCATATTGGGAGGAGTTTTTCAACCTTCCGTTTAGTTGTGGTAGAAATGTGTCTTTTAAAAATAGAAGAAAACTAATTAACGTGGAAATAATGATTTAAAATTTCTAATTTTTTTTTACAGAGAGATTGCGCTAAATGGTATTTCCAAATAATGGTGTAACTGTTGTTAATTTGCATATATATGATGTATTAATATGTGATGAATTAGCGAGTTCTTTGTATGTAATATATAGCCTGTATGGCTACTTATAGTGTACCATATAGCCATATACCTTATACCAGCATAGCAGTTTCCCTTTCAAGTTCATTACTTTTGTTAAAGAATTTGGAGAATGAAAGATATTAGTTACATAGACGATTGGACAAGGTTTCCTTCACAGAAATTTCAGCATTTTGGTCCTTTGATTTGTACTTCAGTGTCGGGGTAAGAGCCTGTCGGTGAAGGAAAGGTACGCTACGACCCGGGTTCGAATCCTGCATTCGACACCTTTTTTTTTTCTAATAAAAAAAAAATGCTCCAATGGCGTCCGATTCTTGAAATAGTCTTATTCCACCAGCGAGTGCAATTAACCAAATGGAGCTCTGGCACATTTTTAAGTGCAGATTTCTAACTGCTTTTCACATGTGTAGACATGTGGTGTACTTACAGTAGAAGCAGAAGCCAACTACTACCCACCATGATTATCATGGTCTGTACCACTTGTACTAGGGATTATACAAAGATTCTTGCACTTCAGTAAATGTATGGCACTAAATTCATTTTAAAATCAAACAAGATTTAAAGAAAAGCTTATTTCAATTTCTATCAAAGTAATATATTTGAAATTTACTAATTTCGAGAATATCACCAGTATGAATTAAGATACAATAGAACACACACAACACAACACACAACACACAAACAAAACACAAAAACAACACAACACACAACGCAACACACACACAACACAACCTCTATCTAAAAGATGACAACTAGTTGCAGAGCCACAGTATCCTTTAAAGAGAGGTGTCTTCTTACCAGAGAGCTTCTAATTGGTAAAAATGGTAATTTCTATGATGAAAACTGTTCTTACTATAAAATAACGCCAGGAGAAAATGATTTTTTATATATCGACTACACGAGCTTTCGGGCAGTCGATATATAAAAAATCATTTTCTCCTGGCGTTATTTTATAGTATTTATATTCCAAGGAGAAAGTTTCTATGTTTAAATAAAAACTGTTCTTTGTAGAGAGGTATCTTCTAGCAAGAGTGTCCTCTCATTGAGAGGTTCTACTCTATTAAAATTAATAATAAATATTGTGGCGAAGAAATATTTTATTATTTAATTTAATATTATCCAAAGAAAATATTCAAAAGATTATAAAAATATATATTACTCTGTATTTGTAAAATCATCTTTAAAATATTTCTTTGCTTGCTTGCTCAAGATTCTCTAGCTGTAGATAGTTTTGTTGACTTGTTAATAATTGTTGACTTGTCGTGGTGACGCTATCAATAAATGCTTTTACATCTTAGGATATTTCAAGGCTTGATTTCTACGTTACAATATTTTTATCAAAGACATTTTAAAATTCTTGAGAGAGATAATAAAATAAGATATATTTATCTCTGCCAATATGCATATAGAATATGCCTGCATATATTCATATTGTAATATAATTTGCTAATATAAATATGGAAACATTTAAAAATTAAATCCTTTTAAAATATTCTTTATAGAAGTAATTTTTATCTATTTTTTTTAAAAAATCTACACCGCGGAAAAAGTGCACTTTCTAAGAATTTTGAATATTTTAAACTTTTTTTTTTCTGAAAGAGAGAGAGAAAATACCTTTGATTTAAATAGAGTTTTTTTTTTCTCTTGTAAAATGTTATCTGAGAGAAATTTAAGAAGTTTCAGGTAATTTTAATTTCTTTTGTTTAATTCAAGGAGTTGTTATACAATCGAGTTGTATGAAATGTATGGTGGGAAACATATAATTTTACAGTCATTCTGTCAGTATTGTCAGGATATTGTTTGGTAGATTAAATTGGCGAAACCGCTGAGAGGGTTCACCACTGATGAGCCAAGCCCTCCCACTATATTTTCATCGTAGTAAGAACAGTAGAAGTTTGATTTGTTTGTGAAAAGAAAAATTCGCGTCTTACTGTTTTCATTGTTATAGTCTTTTGTATTTAGACCTTCGCGAGAGATACTCTCGTCTGATGTATACCAACTTATTCAAAGAAATAAACAGTGTGTTGTATAATGAAAGTCAAAATACAAATTGTAAGTATACTTCTTTATTAGTAATTCGGCTAACTTTCGAGGGTTGTATCTTCCTCAGGTGTCTACTGAACCAGAAAATAACGACGGTTAAAAATATTTAATATTTATGATTTTTTAGAAATTTAAATAAATAATAGATAAACTCATTAAAAAATAATAATAATAAAGAAAGTGAAAAGTCTCTGATGTCGCCGGTCGTCTGTTTTTTTTTTTTTTTTTTTCAAGGAGACTGAAGAAATTTTGTTCATACTTGGTTATCTCGTGTGTCTTCAATAAAGGTCACTGTAATATCTTTCAGAGTTATTGTCTGAAATTTGTCCATGGGTGTATACACTTGGTTATCTCGTGTGTCTTCAATAAATAAACATGCTGATATATGAATGATTTTGGATTCTTGGTTTTCATATTGTACATATATACAGTAGAACCTTCCTGTAAAGGACACCTAATTGCAACATTTACACGCAAATATCTACATAGGATATAGCGTATGTTTTATAATAAATAAATATGTATTACAATATTATATAACCAATATCAATAAATAGGTCAAATCTATATATAAAAAGATATCAAAAGATCACAATAGATTATAAAAAACGATGTTATATTGCAAAGAAACACATTTCCTTTATGCTCTATAGTAGGATCTTCTGATTCCTTTCTATATACACAATATATTTTACACAAGCGACAATAAATATATTGCCACGTTTTTATTTTAAAACGCTAATTTTCTGTTTTGTAAAACTTTAATTTTAAAGTTCATTATTTTAAAAGTGAAATGTTTGTTAATGGAATAGACATTTTACCTCAACTCATTTTATTGCCGCCTTCGTTTACAAGCCATTTGTTTATATCCGTTTTTACATATCGTTTTTATTGAGTTTTTACTAATTTTGCATGTACATCATTGACTTTTAATGAATGAGAAAAAGAAATTGAAAATAAACATATGAAAAATTAAAGTAACACCTTAAAGGAATTTATGTACAACTGAAAATTGTTTTTTTGTAACGTCTCAATATGTTTTGAAAATAGAGCAATCCATAAATAAATCTTTAATTAAAAAGGCATATATTGGATCAAAATATCATTTATTTTACCAATATTTCAGTTGGCTGAACGCTAAGCTGTATCAAGGTATATATATATAAGTTTAATAAAGGTTGGCGTTCAGCCAACTGAAATATTGGTAAAATAAATGATATTTTGATCCAATATATGCCTTTTTAATTAAAGATTTATTTATGGATTGCTCTATTTTCAAAACATATTGAGACGTTACAAAAAAACAATTTTCAGTTGTACATAAATTCCTTTAAGGTGTTACTTTAATTTTTCATATGTTTATTTTCAATTTCTTTTTCTCATTCATTAAAAGTCAATGATGTACATGAAAAATTAGTAAAAACTCAATAAAAACGATATGTAAAAATGGATATAAACAAATGGCTTGTAAACGAAGTATAAACAAAATTACCTCTGTCTCCTTAAAAAACAAATAGACGACCGGCAACATCAAAGACCTACCATTTCCGAAAACATTTTCCATGAGTGTATATACATCAAACATTGCTCTTTCGTATAAAATACAAACAGTTTTATGCATTAATTAAAAAAATAAGACAAATATATTTGAATAAAGGAAAGACAAACTTTAATCCTTTTTGGCATTAATATTTCTATCTTATATATAAAGGACGATTTATATTTGTGTTTATATATTTCATTTTATATGAAACACACACGGATTTATCAATTAATTATTTATTATAATATAACACCAACGAGGAATTTTATAATTTAATTCTAATATATGTAATTACAATTTTATCTCCTTATATAAGAAAAAGCTTTTATATAGAGCAACTATAATTATATATTATAATTCTCTCTCTCTCTCTCTCTATATATATATGTAGTAATATAATGTATATATATTTATATATGCAAATAGGGATATCTAGGTATAATCGCAGATTAATTACTATATGTATATATATTTAATATGAATATATGTGATAAATCTGCTATGAATTTAATTAATTATTTAATATATATACATAATATATATATATATGTTCTCGATATACAGTTAAACCTGTCTATAGCGCCCCCTCTCTATAGCGCCCGATTTTAAATACGTAGTACGATGCGATTTACATTAAAAGTGACCTGTCTATAGTGAGCTGTATATATATATAATTAATTTATATATATATAAATACAAAGCAATAACGCGCCATCTATATATAACAAATGAAAACATCAAGACGCGAATGTTTCTTTTCACAAATGAATCAAATTTCTACTGTCCTCCTGCGAGTCTCACCACTGATGAGCCAAGCTTTCCTAAATATTTTTCTCATTGCAGTAAGGACAGTAGAAGTTTAATTTAATTATGAAAAGAAACATTCGCGTCTTAATATATTCATTCCTTATATAAAAATGTCGGCTTACTGTTATGATATATTTTGTTGTAAGATAAAGATTGTAAGATAAAGGTGCAGTCGTGTTAAAAGAAAAACAGAAGAATAATTATTTAATCTGAAAATTACAATAAAACATTTTTCATACAGTTATATAGAATGAAAAATTTAATTCTATATTGTGAATTAGTTATCTACATATTTACAACAAATATTAAAAAGTGGCATATTCTAAAACTATGGTAAAAAAATGTAGAATTATTTTAACGAATGAAAATAAAATATATTTTTTTTCAAATTATAAAATACCTTTATTTCTGATTATATTATATATATATATGTGTGTGTGTGTTATGATATAATGTTTTAATGTTGGAATGATAAAGAATTGGAGGTGTAGTCATGAAAAAAGGAAAGATAGTTATTTACTTATCAAGTAGTTTTTATTTACAATTAATTGAAAATAATTATACATTAAATATTTATCACAGTAATATAGAATTTATAAAATGAATCTTATATTAGTGAATTAAAAAAAAAGGTAGGTTAACTATACATATTTACAACAATATTCAAAGTGTTATGTTCTAAATTTATGGTCAAAAATAAAAGAATATTCAATGATGAAAATAAAATACATGTTTTTAAAAAATGTATATTTTAATTTTTTTATTATATAATATATATATATATATATATATATATATGTGGTGAGTGAGAGACGTGGTGTATAAATTGAGCCTTCAACCAAGCCGGTTACAATATTTGAAAGGCATTAAAAACTTTAATATAGACCGCGGTAACAATTTTAAAATTGACTAAATATTTACAAAGTTTTAAAAACTCTTAAGTTTAGGGGTGAAATGTGATTTTAAGTCATTTTGAAAAAGTTGTGGTATTAAATTGGGAAACCTGCACGTGGCTGGCTGCAGTAATGTGGCTGCAGTCGGCTGCTATTGAGACAAGGCATTGTACATAATATCTCTTTATCTTGAAACTGGCTTGCGCCATCTATCGGAATAAATATAAACTATTCGTTGATTTTTTCAATTATTCCAGAATTGGCCATAATACCCATTCTTGATTAATCAAGAAAAGCTAACCATGTACGTGTTTCGGGCTGTTGGCCCTTGTCAGCATGGTGCAAGCTGTACCTCAACGACAAAAAAAAAACAAAAAAAACTGGTCATTCAGGCATCCTCAAAAATTATGAAACGAGCAGTTATGTTGATATTTATTCCGATAGATGGCGCAAGCCATCAGTAGCTTTCAATTGCATGATAAGGAGATGCATTCTTTTTTTCTCTATTAATTTGTGCACCTTGTCACAGTACAATATCACATCTGTAATATTTTTTCACATAGAAGATTTTTTTTTTTGTTGTGGAATAACCTTAGCCCGGCTCACATGCGACGTAACTACAGGGTGTACCAGGTAAATTGGGACTAACTTTGACAGTCCATAAAACAAAAACTACTTGAGATTAAAAACTTGTTTTTTTTTTCATTACGTAGCCATATTCATGTAAAATGCAACAGTACATGTGTGCGCAGTGTAGTGATGAAGAGTAACCGAGAATTTGAAAATCGAGCTGCCATCATCGTTGCTCTGCGCGCCGGAAGGAGCCCCAAAGAGATAGTGGATTTTCTTAAGTTGCCCAAAACCACTATTTATCTGTCAAGAAGCAGTTTTATGAGGCCGACAGTAACAAAGAGGGGATAGCTACAAGGAAAAAGCACTCGCGTCGATCGGACAGGGTAAGAGGCGAAGAATTTGTCAAAAATGTCAAGGAGAAGATTGATGCAAACCCTAGGAAGAGCATGAGGGCCATAGCCAAGGAAATGGACGTTGGCTCTATGACAATTGTCAGAACTATCCATGAGGACCTTGGTCTCAAGTCTTATGCCCTTCGGAAAGGTCAGTTGCTGACTGAGAATATGAAGAATAACAGAAAAGGAAAGGCTGCTGCCCTCCTCAACAACCTGAAACACGACTCTTTTGGCATGCTAAGGTTCTTCTCTGACGAAAAGAACTTTGACGTGGACCAAAAGGTAAATCCCAGGAATGATCGTTGGATCTGTAAAGACCCCTCAGAGATACCTGTCGTGATGCACACGAAATTTCCTGCCTCCGTAATGGTCCTTGGCGTTATCAGCAGTGAAGGTGATGTCATGCCTCCCCATTTCTTTGAGAAGGGCCTTAGGATGAACGCTGACACTACATAAATGTTCTGGAGACCGTTGTGAAGCCTTGGATGGACATGGTGGCCGCAGGAAGGAAGTATGTCTTCCAACAAGACTCAGCTCCAGCCCATAAGGCAAAAAAGACACAATCGTGGCTGACACTTAACGTCCCTAGTCACTGGGGTCCTGATATTTGGCCCCCTAATTCTCCAGATTGCAATCCCCTCGACTACTATGTATGGGGCGTTGTTGAGAGAGATGTCAACAAAGCTCCTCATACCACCATCCAGTCTGTCAAGAAAGCAGTTCACACGGTGATGACCCAAATGGACAAGGTCATCGTCGCCAAGGCCTGTGCTTCATTCCGCACTCGCCTCGAGACTGTTGTAGCTAATAATGGAAACTACATTGAATAAATAAAAACTATATCCTTTTATCTACTACTGTGTCAAATTTCATTCGGATATTTTAATTTTTACTTGCAAAAATATTCAGTTAAAATACCATTGTTGAAATTCCCAATTTACCTGGTACACCCTGTATTTTATAATTATAATATAATGCATTAGCGCGCCATCTGTTATAAGAAATTAAACTATTTTTACGCGTAAGATTCTTTTTAAAATAAATCATTTTCTACTGTTCTTAATTCAATGACAAAATAATGGGAGGGCCTCTATCATCAGTGGTGAACCCTTCCAGCATTTTCGCCAGTTTATTAACGTAAAATATGACTTTTCAGATTTAAATATACACGCATGGACAAATCTTGAGGGAGTTTTACCTTTTAACATGTGTATTGGGATTCAGACAATAACTCTGAAAGATATTACAGTGACCTTTATTGAAGACACAAGAGATAACCAAGTGTGTATACACTCATGGACAAACCTTAAGGAAGTTGTACCTTTTAACATGTATATCGGGATTCAGACAATAACTCTGAAAGATATTTGATACACCGTAACCTTTGTTGAAGACACATGAGATGACCAAGTGTGGACAAAATTGCTTCTGTCTCCTTAAAAAATAAAAGACGACCGGCTATATAAAAAACTTTCCACTTCCTTAAGTTTTTTCCATGAGTGTACATACTTGTACATCAAGCATTGCTCTTTCGTATAAAACACAAACTGTTCTATACATAAATTCAATATATAAGGCAAATATATTTGAATATAAAGGAAAGACGAAAACTTTAAAACTTTTTGACATCAATATTTCTATCATCAAAGTTACTTCTGCAGGCTATAGTGAAAGAGCCTGGCTCATCAGTAGTGAACCCTCTAAACGTTTTCGCTAAATTCCTTTACAGAACGCTCTACTATTGTATTGGTTTGACTTTTTCTATACTTTGCATTTCATTTTAAAATATAGGAAAATTGCGATTTACTACATACTGTATTATAGAATATCAACAAACCTTTTCGCAATTTTATTTTATAAATAAAGAAACTTATTCCGAAAGTTTGAGTCAAAACCAAGGACCAATGACAAAGTTGTTTCCATGTAATCTACAAGAAATTGTAAATTAAGTTTACTGTGCAATAAATTAATAAAGAAGGAGCAATCTCTAGAAATATTTTGAGAAAAAAATATATATTTTCTTTACAGATCAGGTACGCCCTTTTATATAATCTTAGTCCGAAAGGTTTTTGATATTTTATAATTTTAAAATGTAAAAGTTGTTAAACGGTATTTTAAAATTTAATTTGACATACTGTTTGATTTAAGAAGTAACACATTTTACGTAATTTACAATTTGAAATATAATTTTTAATAATAAATTTTAAAGACCTTTTAGTTCACACAAGATTTTTAAATTCAAAAACCAAATTCTATATATTATGTTATGAATATATTGTTTTGTTTTTGAAAAAGATAGAGAATTGAAGGTGCAGTCGTGAAAATAGGAAAGATAATTATTTACCCATCAAGTAGTTTTTATTTTCAATTACTTGAAAAGAATTACACATTAAATTATTTATCACAGTAATATAGAATTTATAAAATGAATTCAATATTCGTGAATTAAAGAAATAGCTAGGTCAACTATACATATTTACAACAATTATCAAAGTTATGTTCTAAATCTATGGTCAAAAATAGAATAATAGACAATGATGAAAATAAAATACATGTTTTTGAATACTAAAATATTTACATTTTAGATTATATTTATAAAATATGATAAATACAAACAAATTAAGATATATATATAGAACTTGTTAAAACATCCAACATTTTATATATATACTTGATAAAATAAAAGAGATAAAAATTGACGTGGATTGCAATATTCCCAAACGCTGAGAAATATTGGAGAAAAATAATTGTATTTTTTCCCCATTTAATAAAAAAGTAATAAAAAGTTAGATGAACAATGCGGGTGCTAATAAATGGCAGCATTTATTTTTCAAACAATGATAAAATATCGTCCATTTTAACAGGTTCCCTCTCACAAGGCATTCAGTGATATTTTCACCCGTGGTGCCGGGTTGTTTTTTTCCTTCCTCCACGCGCGCGATGATAAATCTTCCCTCCATTTACTGGATTCTTCTGCTTTATTCATTCCAACTTCTGTTTTATTTAGGATGGCAGAAGATAGCGTAAATAAGATTTTTACTTCATTCTACCATTCTTTTATTGATCGTTTGGTTCTATATATATACCTAATTATGATAATAATATTATGCATCGTCTGTCTAAAAATGCAAATTTTTGGTTTAAAGTAAAATTTTGTTACTTTAAGATATTGTAAAAAATAAAAATAGTACAAATATGATATTGTACTGGGATAAGGTACATTAATTATGAAAAAGACCTCTCCTTATCATGTAACTGAAAGTTGTTGATGGCTTACGTGGTTAGCTTTTCTTCATTAATTAAGAATGGGTATTTGGCCAATTCAGGAATAATTAAAAATCAACGAGAGTAGTTGATATTTATTCCGATAGATGGCGCAAGCTATCAGCAACTTTTAGTTGCACGATAAGGTGATGCCTTTTTCTTTTTAATAATTTAATATATTATTACATCAATGTGCCCTACATTTATTTAAAATATTCTATGATATTAAATGTATATTTAAAACATATTATATACAAGGGTATCATTCCTTTTTATAGTTTCATTCTTTTTGTAATATTGTTATTGTACATATATCTTGATTGGTTATTGGAGAGAGAGAGGACCTAGAGGTAGACTCAGGATCACGACCTACGAGGAAGAATAAATAAACACAATAACTTTAATTTACTTTTATTTACATATATTTATTTGATTTAAGTATGGAAACCAGCTCGGTGTATAACACCAAGAAACCAAGGTCGATGACCCTGCAAAGCTGCAACAATATGTACACAACAATATGTATATATTGTAGCCCAAAGTATTTATTATTTTATTAACAGTTTATCCATTTTGATATTTTGCTACTCTGTAAACTTTCCTCTTTGTTTATCTTATTAAAAAAAATTATTGTTTAAGGAAAAAAAAACATTTCCTGATCATGCAACTGAAATTTGCTGATAGCTTGCGCCATCTATCGGAATAAATATCAACTAATCGTTGATTTATGCCGATAGATGGCGCAAGCCATCAGCAACTTTCAGTTTCACGATCAGTAAATGCCTTTTTTTCTTAATTTATCCACCTGATCCAAGTACAAATTCATTTTTGTATTATTTTTCACAATTATAGTTTGTTCTTGTCTTTCCTAATTTTCAACGTGGCAATACGATGCATTAGCGCGCCATTTATTATAAGAAATTTAAACTATTTTCAATGCGTATAATTCTTTTCGAAATAAAACAATTTTCTACTGCCCTTATCATTGAAGTAATTGTAATAATAATTTAAAAAAGAAGCAGACGAACAGTGACATCAAATACTTTCCACTCTCTTAAGTTTTAAACCCATGAGTGTATTTCATACAACACAAAAAACATCTGAATGCAATCAAATCATATCAATTTTATATAAGGATATGTTTATATAGATATCTTTTAAGGTTACAGAATATTTCCTTACAATGAGTTTCTTTTTCATTTTAAATTGCTAGCTATTTTTTAAGCCCGTTGAAGAGCAATTATCGCTTGAAAGCTAAAATTTAAAATAATTTTAAAAATTCATTGTGAGAAAATATTTTATAAATTTAAAAGTTTTTCACAATTTCATCAGGAATAAATAGCATTGAAGCCGATATCTTTATTTCAATCTAAATCTGATATAAACGGTAAATTAATTGAAAATACTTGATATTTAGTAAACATACTTCTTATTCAGAGATATCTCACTAAATATATATATTTTAATTTGTTTATATTGCCACTTGGAAAATTAGGAAAGACAAACTTCAAGATGACACAGCAATTCATCCAAGGCAAGAACAAACTATGAATGATAAAATAAAAATAAGCAATGAGGAAAGTTCACAGTATAACAAAATATAAGCATAAAAATGATACTCTGTTAATAAAATAATAAATACTTTGCGATAATATATTTTCAAAATTTTATTTTATTGCAAAATTTAGTAGAAATATAAAATATATAAGTTTAAAATATTATCTTTTCATGTGTGTGTGGTTAAATAGAATCATATTCTTTTTTGCTTATCCCTAGTACACGTGGTACAGGCCATGAAAATCATGGTGGGTAGTAGTAGGCGACTGCTTTTACTGTAAGTGCACCACATGTCTACAAATGTGAAAAGCAGTTCGACTTTGCACTTACAAATGTGCTAGAGCCCCGTTTGATTACTTGCACTCGTTGGTGAGGTTGGAACTTTACAAAAATCGGGGGCCATTTGAGCATTTTATTTAAATCAGAAAAAAAAGTGCCCAATGCGGGATTGGATCCCGGGTCGTAGCGGTTGAAAATCAACGTTTTAGACCATCCTTCCACCGATCTCCTAAATCATATTCTTAATAAGGTGTAATAATTTCTACGATAAAATATATATTTGTTGTATATAAAATGAATATAAAATCTAGAAAAATATAAAGCACAAATAAACTTACAGGAAAGTAATGGTTATAACGTATCAATCGTGAAATAAAAATTTCAAATAATACATTTAAAACATTTAACATTCATTTATTGAACAAAACTAAAACATTACGGATATTATTTATATTATTACACAGCCATTATATTTATATTTCTAAAAGGTAACTATATTTCTATATCTTTAAAGTAATTAACTATATTTCCGCAAACATTATATACCTGTACTTATATTTGAAAATAAATCTGGTGAAATATATAGAAAGCCCATTAAAATAAAGCACATTTAATTAAATTTAAAAATAAATGTTTATTTTATGTTATTTTATATGAGATATATTTATATTATAATATCGTTTAGTAACAAAAATAATTCAACTATAAAATTTAAAAGTTGCTCTCTTTTAATGATTTAAAAAAATAGGAAAATGAATTATTTTGATAATGCACAGAAAAAAAAGAGGGAGAGATTTAATGGAGAAAAATGTCAAGATAAAAATAACTTGGGGAAATTCAAAACAATTTTAAATTTGAAATATCAAATTAAAGTGGAACGCTTCGTTTTTTTTTTTTTTTGCAGTATAAAATAAAACATCAAATGCATTTTTCTACAATACGAAGCTATAGAAATTCGATACACGAAATAAAAGAAAATAAAATTTATCCGGAAGTTGAAAATAAATTAAAGCAGACGGACCAAATTATCAAATAATTACCTGAAAAATAAATAAAAACCTTGTTCTCTATTTTGAGAAAGACGACAAAAAAATCAATAACTGAAATTATTATATAAAAATAACAACTGTATATAAAAACAAACAAAAGAAATATCATAATATAACTAGAATGTGTAGCGAGAATGAAATAATATTAATACTAAATAAAACATAAGAATGACCCATAGTTATTATACCCGAATATAAATGGTGTCGTGTGGGGCTAAAAGAAATTAAAGCAGACGAACGCAATAAACAAGCAGCGTTGCCAGGCTGGGCTACAAGAAGCGAGCATTACTCTGCCAATGAATCATTCTCTATCGATTACCTCTTCTTCCATTAATATTTTGGCGGTCGCTTTTTCGGCCAGGAATTAATTCATTTAGAGGTTATAATGATCATCTCTCTAATAATGAATGATAGGTAGAGACAATATAGCAGCCGACCATTCTATTACAATATACATATAAATTCTTATGTGTGATTATTTGATAGAGCAACTACATTATTTACCTTATCTAATCAATTCCTTTCTTTTATATAACTCTATCATACATGTTGTATCCTTTCTACATAATCATCTTTTATTTTGTTAATTATAACGTTTGTTTTTATCATTATATTTAAATTTTATTTGATTTACGTTACATTATAATTTAAATGTACCTATATACATATTTTATCTGAATGAATTTTTGTTTATTTTATGTTGAAATCTGAATTTATAAGAAAAAATATTTTTTGTCATATTTTCCCGTTATAATAATTTTCACTGTTTCATGTTGATAACACAAAACAGTTGTGTTTGATTACATTCACAGGTTATAATTAAAATTATAAAGCTATTAGAATAAGTATATATGTGATAATTACATATATGTATTTATTTAAATAAAAAGGCATATATTGGATCAAAATATCATTTATTTTACTATTTAAATTTGCCATTAAGATATCATATATTACCATATATTGATCCAATATATGCCTTATTTTAAAATATTTATTTATGAATTGCTCTATTTTCAAAATAAGTATTTATATATTTAAAATATTTTCTGTTTTCTCTCACTCTCGAAGTTATGAATACAGCTGAAATTTAAGCTGGGAAGCAGCTTGTAGAGGAAATATAAGAACAATTTAACACTATATTAAACAGTGGTTAACTTTACTTGAAAAAATCTAAAAATATTTTTTTCCATTGTTTGATTAAAACTGATAGAAAAAATGTCTAATATATAAACAAATTCAAATATAAAAATATTTCGATAAAACTAAAAATAACTATAGCAATATTGTTGAAGTATTTTCAAAAATCGAAAAATCCGTTTAAAAATGAAAATAATATTATTAAAGTGCAAAATGTTGTCATATAAATGAAAAATGTTATTAAAGTATAGAATGTTGTCATTAAAATGCGATATCTTGTCATTAAAAAGTGTATATTATTGTCTTCAAAGTGCAAAAGGTTGTCATTAAAGTGTTAAATGTTGTCTTTCAAATTTACAAAACCTATATATATATATTTATAAACAAATTAATATTGTTAAACATATTTTTAATTCATTTTAAAAGTTTTCGTCATATAAATATTTAATTATAATTTAAACAAAAATGAAATAAAATCTATTAACATGGATTTAGATATTATATGAATTATGCAAATATATTTTAAATATTTCATTAATATATAGAACTTGGCTTCTATTCAACACTGATCTATTAAAGTAGTTTTGTTACTATAGACAAATTTTAAAGCCCTTCTCTAGATGATGTTATAGATTTAATAATTATTTATTTTTTTATAATATTTTAAAACTTTATCATTTAAAAATCGTTAATATTTTAATAGTAATAAATATCAGAGAGAGGTATATATATAGAAATATAAATATATTTTTGAAAAATAATATGTTTTAAAATTCAATTGAATATATGTAATATATTAAATTAAAAAAAAAATAAACTTAATTACCTATAAATTTCAATAGGATAATTGAATATATCTTATATTCGAGGTAAGGGAATAAAAAAAAGTAATTAATTATCAAGTAATGTTTAGATTGTCGAATGCAAATTTTACTTACAAAAAAAAAAGAAGAATGAAATATCAATAATTAGCAAATATGCTTATTTTATTTTAAACAAATTTAACTATATAATATTATATTTTTGGCAAATGAATTTATAAAAATAAAAACACATTTAACCAACCCAAAAGTTAAAACAAATCTATTTACAACTGAACAAAATAATAATTTTAAAAAAGCTTTTTTTGCTTTTTGGTCAAATTAGAAAAAATATTTATATTAAAAAAAATTAAATTGAATAAAACATATTTATATATATACATGCCAATAAACCAAATATTTAGAATTAATATGTTGACATTTCTATTGTATATAACAAATATATACCTCATAGATCTACATCATATATTGATTTTGTATTTGCGTGTATCCAACAAATGTTCAGAAATGTTTATTCCATTAATGAAAATAATAGATGGTAAATAATTTCTACTCGATATAAGATTAGTTTAGTTTTATATCTAAATTTAGAAGTAGAACAGATAAATAGATCCATTTACAATAATAGATATACAGAGATAAAAAACAGAACAACCATCAATGAATATATAATTAGAAAGCCCCTGGTTAGCAAATCCAATTGATAGCAGACGACCTCAGGCAGAATTGTACCTTACCTTTCCTAGACTTATATCGTTATTAAGTGGAGCGCTCAAGTTTTTACTCACACTCTTATTTGAAATGATTCGAAAATGATTGTTTATATATAAATAATTTTGAATATTTATTTTTTACTTTTATAGTGTATATCATTATTTCTATAATTATTTATTGCCTCGCGTGCACCCTATTCCTTCTATGCAAATTCTACACGCCATATTTACATATAATACCGATTAATATAATGTTGAAAGAAAATTTTAGAAGTTGATATCCATTTACAATAGTTTATCTGAACAAATTACAACGATGCATTTTTAAAAATCTTTTGTGCATTAAGTGTTGATAAACCACAAATAATTAGGTATTTATTTCGATATTATATTATTTCAAACCTCGTCGCCCATTTATTTTGGATTGATTATTTATATAAACATGAGCGTTTTAATAATTAGACATCGATTTCAATATAATTATATTTAATTATAAAACTATTTTAGAGGCGTATTATTCTTTTTAAAATAAAACAATTTCTACTGTCCTTACTGCGATGAAAAAATTAAAGGGAGGGCAGTAAGGACAGTAGAAATTGTTTTATTTTAAAAAGAATAATACGCCTCTAAAATAGTTTTATAATTTGATAACAGATGGCGCTCTAGTACATCGTAATAATTATATTTACTTAAAAAACAAAAAGTTGTGCAAACATTATTCACAAGGTCATTAATTGAGAAAACATATTTACAATAGCAATCTTGCAATGTAAAAATACAGTGTTGCCAAGTTAAATATACAAAACAGAGTTTCGGGAGATAAAATATAAAGTACAGGGTGATCCAAAAGTCCCGCACAACTTTAAAAATTAATAACTCCGCGAATATTTGCGCTAGAGCAATGCGGTAAACACCATTGTGTTCAGGATGCAATGGGATTTTTTATGGCAAATAATGAAAAATTCGAAATAGATTTTAGTTACAACTTTATTCGCTAGATGGCGCCCTACCAGAATCAGAGATTCAGCGGCCAAATTGTTTGATAAATTGAAAAATATAACTGAACGACACGTATTTTTCCTTTTTGAATACCAGGAAAGAACCCTAATAATATCAAATGATAAATTAATAAAACACCATTTCGCCAAAAGTTAGAAGAAATGGTTAACGATTTTTAAATACAATCTGAGATATGTAAAATAGGTATATGCAAATTAAAACATGTAGCAAAAAAAAAAAAACCTGATATTTTAGATGCTGGAATCCTCTCAGCTATTTATATTTCGAAAATAATAATTTTCTATTTTTTTTTTAATTTCAACTCTCTCTCAGTATCGATTATATTTATTTTAATTCATTTGAAAAATATTTATCTATCTCTGATGATTTATTTTACTCTAGAATGCCGTTGTTGTTTTTGTCGTGTCCAATAAAGAGCCTCAGATTATTTTCGTTTTGCCAACAAAAAATGTCCAATTAATATACACATATATTCTTACATAATGAGACTTTAAAGAATGCAAATAATCTTCATCTATTTACATACACAACACATCTCCCCCCTTAATAATACTCCAGTCGGTCTAGGGGTTTCCTGGCTCTCTAAGATCTAGGACTGCGGACGGGCACTCCACAGCGGCAGCCTCCGGTTTAGGAGTGCAAGAGGGCACGTGCACAGCAACAGGCCCTGGTATAGGAGTGCAAGAGGGTACGTGCACAGAAGCAGTCTCCTCCTTGTTTCCTGATGTAACCTCTGGAACCTCCTCTTCACTTTATTTATGACTTTCACCTACAGGCTTCTCTCCTGATGTTCGAGGAAGTATCAAATTTCTTGTCTCCACTTGTTTCTTTCTCACAGGTCGCAATTGATTGATATGCCTCTTATACACGACGCCCTCGCAACTTATAAGGTAGTGATAGCAGCTCAATAATTTCAAAATGGTACCTTTTTACCGTTTAGGTCCAGTCGCATAGTTGCGGAAATAAACCTCGCAACCTGTAGTAAACTGCTCCTGCCTTCTTACGGCCTCATGAAATACCTCTCGCGGATTTTCCATCTTGGTATTAAATTCGAGAATCTTGATCTTAAACTTCTCTTCATTAGCAGTTCCGCGGGGGAATTCTTTTATTACAGTTTGGGGGAATGTTCTATGAGCAAATAGGAATCTTTGTAGATTCTTCTCTAAATCATCCTTCCCATTATTCTTTCTCAAAAGGTTTGTAAACTCTCTTACATATCTCTCAGCTAAACCATTTGTACCAGGATTATATGGACTGGTCTTAGTGTGTCGTATACCATTCATTTTGGTAAATTGCTCGAATTCACCGGAGACAAACTGTCTTCCGTTATCTGTAACCAAAAATTAGGGCAATCCAAATCTGGCAAAAATTTCTCTAAGATGATTTATAATCGTTTTGCTGATAATATCTTTGATGATAAAATTTTCTATCCACTTTGAGTATGCGTCCACGAGAACCAAAAACATTCTTCCCATGAACGGACCCGCTAGATCAAGATGAAGTCGATGCCACGGTTTTTCGGGCCAAGTCCATTCCGAGATGGTAGCCGGGGGCATGCTTGCCGATTCCTGGCATACTCTACATTCTCTAGTTAACTCCTCGATGTTACTGTCTATGCCTGGCCACCAGAAAATACCGTCTGGCAATCATCTTCATTTTAACAATCCCCATGTGTATTTCATGCAAGTCATTTAAAATTAAATATCTTAATTTTTGGGGAATTACCACTCTTTCACGCCATTGAAGACAACCAAACTCCAAACTTAATTCCTCATTGATCTTAAAATGAGGAGCTAATGGTTTTCTCTCGGTACCCTTGTGAATTTTCACACAGCACACAGTTGCCTTCTCTAACATTCCTTAATACTATAGACAGTATTTTATCTTGGGGCGTCTCATATGCCACCTCCATAAAAGAGAACGGTACCTCATTCAAATTCCTGAGAATAAGTACCTGGTCTTCATCAAGAAACTCCCTGACACTCGATTCTAAAGGAAGACGTGACAATGCATCAACATTGGAATTATAACTACTTTTTCGAAACTCCTCAGTATAATTAAATGCAGCTAATTTTAAGGACCATCTTTTAATTCTGGATGCTACACATATGGGAATTGGTTTCTGAGGTGAAAATATATGAATTAAGGGTCGGTTGTCTGTGACTAATACGAATTTTCGTCCCAGTAAGTATTGTCTTGATTTCTCATCGCCATAAGTTATGCTCAACGCTTCCTTTTCTAGTTGAGAGTACCGTTTTTCCGCTTCAGTTAATGTTCTAAAAGCAAAAGCTAAAGGGCATTCTTCCTTTCTATCATTTCTATGACTCAGAATTACGCCTAGTCCATAGTCCATTAATAATGATTTACATTTTTAAAATAACATTCGATATTCTTTCGTCCAATTCCATCTACAATTTTATTCAAAAGTTGATAGAATAGCGCTAAATGTTTGCTATATTCTTAATGAATCTATAATAATAAATTAAGAGTCCTATGAAAGATCTCAATTGCGAAACATTCTTTAGGTTCAGGCGCCTCTATCACTGCTTTAATTTTATTTTCTAAGGGATGCAGTCCATATTTATCCATTTTAAGCCCTAAAGATTCCACCGATTTCTTTTTAAATTTACCTTTATATATGTTTAACTTTAAACCTCTTTCTAGCAATCATCTAAACACTAGATCCAACTTTTGTTCATGATCTTCAAAGTCTTTTCCCTGCAACCAAAATATCATATATGTAGCAGGCCACACCTGGCAAATCAGAAAATAGGCCTTCCATAATCCTCTGAAATTTATTTGGTGCTACCGCTACGTCATATGGTAGTCTTTTATAAGAAAACAACCTCTCTGTTGTGTTTATATCAACAACAGCTTTGGCTTCTTCCGCTAACATTACTTGTAAGTAAGCCTGTGATAGGTCTAGAGTCGAAAGTACGGTGCTTGTAGATAATTTTGAAAAGATCTCATCGATCGATGGAATGGGATACCTATCTAATTCTATTGCTTTATTAGCTGTACATTTAAAATCACCACATATCCTTACACTACCATCCTTTTTTGATGCCAGTACTATTGGAGCGGTCCAATATGCATGAACTATAGGTTATAAAATGCAAGAATTCACTAAACGATCAATTTCATTCTCTACTTTGTTTTTTGGAGAGAAAGGTAAACTTCTGGCCTTACAAAACACAGGAGTCACATTCTCTTTTAAATTAAAATTTATTTTAACATCCTTTAGAGTCAGCCCAAATCTTTGTTAAACAAATCTGCATACCTATCCCTCAAATTTTTATATATTTAAATATATTTCTATTATATTCATTATTTAAAATTTTAATGCTAAACAATATTATAAATATCTTTAGGTATTAACTTAACTGGACTTCCTGTATCTATTGTAAAGCACAAAGAATAATCATCTACTGTTAAATTTATTGTGGCATCAGTTTCGCCCTGTACAGAATATATAGAGTCCTCTTGTACAAATTTACATCCCCACATTCTTTTACTAGCTTTGCAGACCCTACTTAAATGACCCAGCTTATTACATTTTAAAAAAAGTCTTTGTTCTATGAGGTAAAACAGATGCCACGTGTGAATGTCTTTCACCACATCTATAACACACTATTTTGCCTTTGCCACTTTGCCTGAAAGGCCTATACTGCGCCGTACTATTATTGTACTCGCCCCTTTTTATCCTTTCAATTCACAGGGGATATCTTGGCCACTAATTTATCTTGTAATTTTCTTATATTTATCTCCGCCAATTCGAACGAGATCGCCACTGCAAAAACTTTATCCAGGGTGACATCGTCGTCCTCTTGTAGTAGCTTCTTTTGCAGGATTTCCGACTTGATTCCAGCCACAAAACGGTCTCGCATCATGGTTCCCAACATATCGACGAAATTACAATTTATTGCCAAATGTTTCAATTCTCTAAGATATTCCGAAATTGATTCTCCTTCCTGTTGAATTCTCTTTTAAAATCTGCATCGCTGTGGTATCACTTTCTTCTTTGGATCCAAATGCAGCTTAATTCTTTGAATGATAGTATCATAGGGTTGATCTTTTATTAGACCAGGAAGAAAATGTCGTTTCCCTGCTTCAAAGTTTCAGAATCTGGTAGCGAGGTAAAAATCAGCACTTTAATCTCCTTCTTCAGATGCCAAAAAGAAAGCCTCAAATTTTTGTACAAAAAGATCGAAGTGTCCTCCACTGGGCTATAGCATCTAAAAGGTATTATCAACTTTGAACTTGTCATGCTGAACTTTTCTACTCCTTTGTTTTCTTGATTCAGATAGTTTAAAAGATGTAATCTTAACCCATTTTCTTATTTTTCCTCTCCTTAATCCGAGAGTCAGATTTGTTTAAAAGATGTAGTTGTTATACTTGCATAGACGCCGTTTTCCTCTGCTTTTTACTGGCTCTGTAGATCGCGCATCATCGTCGCCACTTTTGTTGTGTCGTAATTGGACGTACAAGAGCTCAAACTTGACCATGGCCAACAACAAATGTCCAATTTATATATACATATATTTTTACATAATGAGGCTTTAAATAATACAAATAATATTCATCTATTTACATAAACAACAGTAAATATATAGCGAGAAGAGTAGAGGACTGAGCACAGATCCCTGAGGTACACCAGCCCATGTTTTTCGGTCCTTGGAAAATGCTCCATTGACCCGAACCTTTATCCTTCTTCCCCTTAAGAAGTCTGCAATCCAGATTGAGGTTTTTCCTCTTACTCCGATGCTGTGCAGCCTTTCAAATAATTTCTACACTCGAACAAAATCTGAGGTCATATCCAGGAATACGGCCGTTGTCTTCTTTGGCGGTTTTTCCTAGAAATCTATTATTGATTGACAGAAGTAGTACAGTTTATCAGTTGTACAGTGTCTGGATCTTTAGGCAGTTTGGTAGGAGTTTATTTTATTATTGTTAGTGAGCCAGACTATGAGCCTAGAGTGGATAATTCATTCTGTTATTTTACAAAGTATGCTGGTAAGAGCAATTGGCCGATAGTTCTTGCATTCCTTAGCATCTTTGTTTGGTTTCAGTATTGGCACTATAATTGATATCTTCCAATTATTTGGTAGTCTACCAGTTTGCCATGAAATATTCAGTATTCGTAGGAGTTGATTTTTAGCTTCGTCTCCAAAGTGTTTAATCATTTGACCAAAGATTAGAGCATCTCCAGGTGACATCTTGGATTTAACTTTCCTATTGATGAATTTAGCTCATTCAGTGTGAAGTCTCTCGAGTAAATATCTTGTTGATGGTAATTTCTTGCTTGCTTAATTAACTTGTTTATATTATTTTTTAGAGTCCTGCCTTCATTCGTATAGCTGAGTCTGGAAGTGCTTGAAAGATATTCAGCAATTATGTCAGCCATCTGTTTGTTCGTTCTCGCTGTTCATATCGGTTAGAGTATTGGAGGATTAGTGTTGGTTTTGAGTTTTATAACACTAATTATATTCCAGTGATGGCTTTCCTTTTTTGGATCCATTTTCTTCGCAGAATTCTGCCCATTTTTCTTGTTTGAATATCCAAATTTCTTGTTCTATTTTGTGCCTAATTTCAATGAGTTCCTTTATGATTTCTTCTGTTTTATTTGTTTTAAGAAGTTCATTTTTATTGTCTCTCTCTGCAATCATTGCCTCGATATTGTGGTCCTTCCAGTAAGGTATTCACAGGTCTTTACGTCTACCTCTAGGTATCGATACTTTTGCAGCTTTGGATATGTTCAAAGAGAATTTTTCCAAGTTTTTGTCAATCGTTCTGTGATTTAATTCTTCGTTGCACAGTTCTTCAAGCTTCTCTGTAAATTTTTTCCAATGTTCTTTTATTATGTTGAAAATTCTCAATTTTGAATTTTAGGGTTGTTAAAATTGGTCTGTGGTCACTGATTGCACTTTTCAGAATTTTCTATTGTGTTGTGGGTGTGATGTTGTAATTTATCGCTGTGATGTCTATTGCGGATTCTGTGCCTGTGGACTTGGATAGATAGGTGTTCTTTTCGTTATTTAACGGTGTAAAGTAGAGGTCGGTTAGCATGTCCTCAACCTGCTGACCTTTGTTATCCTGGACAGGTGATCCCCAAGTTGGTCTTTCGGCGTTAAAATCACCAAGTATGATTGCGATATCCGAAGACGCTTCACCTAATGTCTCTATCAGGCCTGTATTGATGCTAGTATTATCGTGGTGATAAACATTTATGATTGGAATTGTTTTATCTGTAAGATATATTTCTATTGCCTGAGCTTCTGTCGTGCTTTCTCTAGGCTTACTCTGATTATAGGCGATTTCCTTAAATTTGATTTCTAGAGTTTTAATCAAAACGGCAAGTCTTCCTCCGAATTTTTCCGGTCTGTCCATTCGTAGTTTTGTATAATCTTTGATATTGAATCTCAGATTCTGATTCAATTTTGTCTCCTGAGGACAATCAATATGTACATTGTTGTCACAGATAAGACAATTCAGCTCTTTATTTTCCTCTGGGTACCATTTATATTGAGTTGTAGTAGATTGAATTGTGTCCTCGTAGTAGATTTCTCATCATGAGCTCGAGCTGCAGCTCCTGACGCGGCGGTTACCCCGGACGCGGTAGCATTACTGGAGATATCAGTTTTGCTCTTCATTTGAAAATGGGTGCCGTTGCAACGTTAGTCATCTTGGAAACGAACCAGAATTTGGTCAAATATTCCAAGGGTCCAGGGGGGACCGCAAGGAGGTGTGGTCGAACTTCTCCCCCTCCCCCTGGAATGCCGTCACAACAGGATAAAGCACTCTTGGTGAATTGTTTTAATTGTGATTCAGAATCTGTCACTGAAGCTTTACGAGCGTTTCGTTCCTTTAAAGATATTCGAAGCGGTAAAGGACCAATGAGTTGCTACTCTCTAAAGCGATTGATTAAAAGTTTTGAGGAAACTGGATCTCTGGAAGCAAAACCTCGGAGTGGAAGACCATCGACATGCAAGTCAGTGGCTGTTACGGTTTTGCAGAATGCTGAAGCTATTGAAACGTTATCCACGTATGGAGAAGTAAGTGCTAGACAAGTTTCTCGACAAACGGGGATTTCGTAGGGAACAGTTTGGAGAGAACACACATTTAGAATTTTTCTATAAAAATATCCTAACAAAATTCAAAGTTTTCACGAGTTGAAAGTCAGCGATTTTGAGAAGCGTCAAGAATTCGCTGCATGGGTTTTCCGGCAAATTGATATTGATGAAAACTGGCTGTTAAATGTTCTAAGAACATATGATGCTCACTTTTATCTAAAGGGAGAATTTAACATTGAAAACTGCCTCATTTTGGCAACAGAAAACCCTAGGATTTTTACAGAAATACCACTTCATCAGCACAGAGTTACAGTTTTGTGTGGGTTCACTTCTTCTTCTATTATTCGGCCATTTTTCTTTGAAAAAATCAATGGAAGAACTTTTAAAACCGTTTTTGTAACTGGTGTACGTTATGTTCAACTTTTGAGAGAAAAGGTTATTCCCATATTGCAGGACAGATAAGTACTAAGCGAAATAACATTCTTGCAAGATGGAGGACCTCCTCATATCTCCCGCGGTGCCAAACAATTGCTGAAGGATACGTTCGGTGAAATTCGTTGATAAGTCGCCACTTTATATACCAGTGGCCCCCAATATCACCAGACTTGACGCCTTACAATTTCGGTTATGGGGGTACATTAAGTCGCGTTTTTATCGATGCCGGCCTACCACATTGTCCATGTTGAAGGCTTCTATCAGATGGCACGTTTTATAAATTTCAACTATTTAATTGTGACCATTCTGTCATCTATCGTCTGCAGGCGGTGTTTGAGAATGAAGGGCGCCACAATGAGCAAGGATTGTGACCTAATACAAGAGAGAAGGCAGTTACCTCATGTGTTATATTTTGCAGCTCTTTGTTTTGGGTTATGGGAATAATAAATGCTGTCCTCATGACTCTTTTTTTCTGTAAACAGTAATTTTTTTGTTTGTCATTTGCCCACATTTTATATTATGTCTTACAGGCCAAAGTGTTATAACTTCTCGAATAACACTGGTATACACAATTTTACCCCTTATGTTTAGTTTATCGCTTTTCGCTCATTAGAAGAAATAGCATAAGGAATAATCTCTGTATCCCCCCCAACTTTAGATGTTTTGCGCAAAAAATAATACAAAATGATTTTACTACCACGTTTTTCAACGCAAAAGGTCGATTTAAAAATGTTTTTTTTTTTTGAGGGGATACATTTTCAAAATTATGTACAGTATAATAAACAATGATAACATTTGACAAACCCATAGGATATTTGGAATAAAGTACGACAAATATATTTTGTCACTCCCCTCTATATTTCATTTTTGGATCATGACAAATATCCAGTTAAAAAGTCAAGTGTCGACAATTAGTCAAGAAACTATACATTCCTTATAGCACGAAATCCTATTAGTAGTGCCATCATAATTTTTGGTACTATATTAACATTTCAAAAATCGTGTATTGATATCAGTAGTTATTTTCAAACATTCAATTTATTTTACAAAACTCCATCTAAACTATAAATAATTTTTGCTACATGTTTTAATTTGCATATACCTATTTTACATATCTCAGATTGTATTTAAAAATCGTCAACCAATTCTTCTAACTTTTGGCGAAATGGTGTTTTTTTAATTTATCATTTGATATTATTAGGGTTCTTTCCTGGTATTCAAAAAGGAAAAATACGTGTCGTTCAGTTATATTTTTCAATTTATCAAACAATTTGGCCGCTGAATCTCTGATTCTGGTAGAGCGCCATCTAGCGAATAAAGTTGTAACTAAAATCAATTTCGAATTTTTCATTATTTGCCATAAAAAATCCCATTGCATCCTGAACACAATGGTGTTTACCGCATTTCTCTATCGCAAATATTCGCGGAGTTATTAATTTTTAAAGTTGTGCGGGACTTTTGGATCACCCTGTACTAGACGAATGACCCGGGCAACGCCCGGGTTTTACCCGATTAAATGTTTTTATTCAAATACTATTCGTTACAATTATAAATTGGCACCGTGGACGTCACTTTTGTGAAACGTCCCGCTCCAAACTTTACAGTCAGATTAGTTACGATATACACATGTGTAAATCTTCAAATCGAGCGAGCGTCTATAAATATCTCGATTTAGATCAAGTATTCTAATTATTAATCGAACACTATTATTAATAAAATTTTGAGAAGATATCGATTTTAAACGTATTTATAACCTTGATACAGGGCGCTGTTCGTGAGCTAAGCAGAATAATTTGAATATATATAGTTTTAATATTTAATTTATATATAATTTAAAATAGCCTATCGTTTTCCTCGTATTTTTTTTTACCTATGTATGGGAATTTTGGTACTGTAAAAAAAACTTTGCTTCAATAATATTTAAAAAAAACACCCAGGCTAAGTTTCGAACCAAGGTTGTGGAAATACGAAGCCGCACACCTAACCATTAAGCTACGCTTGGCATCATAAATGTTCGCATGTAAAGCTATTTCAGGCCTTACATATTTCTAACGACCTTTTTGAAATAGGTTTTTGAAACATGGAAATTATAATACTTCAAATAAATAGAAATAGAGTGAACACAAATAAAATATACCAAATATTTCGAATTAGAGCAGTTATTTTAAACGGCGAATTAGATCAGTTATATCTAAAAATGAAAATATATAAATAACTAAAACATACCAAATATTTCAAATTAGAGCAGTTATTATATAAATATTTATATTATATGTGTTATTAAGCGAACTATTTTAAACGACGAATTAGATCAGTTATATCTAAAAATGAAAATATATATAAATAAATAAAACCTACCAAATATTTCAAATTAGAGCAGTTATTATATAAATATTTATATTATATGTGTTATTAAGCGAACTATTATTAGATATTTTAAACGGCGAATTAGATCAGTTATATCTAAAAATGAAAATATATAAATAAATAAAACCTACAAAATATTTCAAATTAGAGCAGTTACTATATAAATATTTATATTATATGTGTTATTAAGCGAACTATTTTAAACGGCGAATTAGATCAGTTAGTTATTAAGCGAACTATTATTAGATATTTTAAACGGCGAATTAGATCAGTTATATCTAAAAATTAAAATATATAAATAAATAAAACCTACCAAATATTTCAAATTAGAGCAGTGATTATATAAATATTTATATTATATGTGTTATTAAGCGAACTATTATTAATAAAATATTGAGAAGATTTACATTTTAAACGTATTTATAACCTTTTAGTATTGATAGAGGGCGCTGCTCGTGAGCTAAGTAGAATAATTTGAATATATAGTTTTAATAATTGATTTATATATTTTTTAAAATAGCCTATCGTCACCCCCGTTATTTTTTACCTATGTATGGAAATTTTGGTTTGAATTAGTGAACTACTGCGAATTTGTATACCGGACATACCCACAGACCAACATACAAACATTCATTTTTATACAGGGTGTACCAGGTAAATTGGGAATTTCAACAATGGTATTTTAACTGAAATTTTTTGCAAGTAAAAATTAAAATATCCGAATGAAATTTGACACAGTAGTAGATAAAAGGATATAGTTTTTATTTATTCAATGTAGTTTCCATTATTAGCTACAACAGTCTCGAGGCGAGTGCGGAATGAAGCACAGGCCTTGGCGACGATGACCTTGTCCATTTGGGTCATCACCGTGTGAACTGCTTTCTTGACAGACTGGATGGTGGTATGAGGAGCTTTGTTGACATCTCTCTCAACAACGCCCCATACATAGTAGTCGAGGGGATTGCAATCTGGAGAATTAGGGGGCCAAATATCAGGACCCCAGTGACTAGGGACGTTAAGTGTCAGCCACGATTGTGTCTTTTTTGCCTTATGGGCTGGAGCTGAGTCCTGTTGGAAGACATACTTCCTTCCTGCGGCCACCATGTCCATCCAAGGCTTCACAACGGTCTCCAGAACATTGATGTAGGTGTCAGCGTTCATCCTAAGGCCCTTCTCAAAGAAATGGGGAGGCATGACATCACCTTCACTGCTGATAACGCCAAGGACCATTACGGAGGCAGGAAATTTCGTGTGCATCACGACAGGTATCTCTGAGGGGTCTTTACAGATCCAGCGATCATTCCTGGGATTTACCTTTTGGTCCACGTCAAAGTTCTTTTCGTCAGAGAAGAACCTTAGCATGCCAAAAGAGTCGTGTCTCAGGTTGTTGAGGAGGGCAGCAGCCTTTCCTTTTCTGTTATTCTTCATATTCTCAGTCAGCAACTGACCTTTCCGAAGGGCATAAGACTTGAGACCAAGGTCCTCATGGATAGTTCTGACAATTGTCATAGAGCCAACGTCCATTTCCTTGGCTATGGCCCTCATGCTCTTCCCAGGGTTTCCATCAATCTTCTCCTTGACATTTTTGACAAATTCTTCGCCTCTTACCCTGTCCGATCGACGCGAGTGCTTTTTCCTTGTAGCTATCCCCTCTTTGTTACTGTCGGCCTCATCAAACTGCTTCTTGACACGATAAATAGTGGTTTTGGGCAACTTAAGAAAATCCACTATCTCTTTGGGGCTCCTTCCGGCGCGCAGAGCAACGATGATGGCAGCTCGATTTTCAAATTCTCGGTTACTCTTCATCAATACACTGCGCACACATGTACTGTTGCATTTTACATGAATATGGCTACGTAATGAAAAAAAAAACAAGTTTTTAATCTCAAGTAGTTTTTGTTTTATGGACTGTCAAAGTTAGTCCCAATTTACCTGGTACACCCTGTATATATAGATATAAAACATTGCAAATATCAATATACACTCATGGACAAAACTTGAGAAATTGGAAAGTCTTTGATATCGCCGGTCATCTGTATTTTTTAAAAGGAGATAGAGACAAATTAGTTCACACTTCACTTCAAATTCTCTATCTTACATTTCTAAAATGTATAAACATTTTTTTTAGACTCGTAAGATTCTTTTTGAAATTAAACAATTTCTACTGCCCTTACTGCAACGGAAAAATAAATGGGAGGGCCTGGCTCATCAGTGGTGAACCCTCCCAGCGGTTTCGCCAGTTTAATCTATCAAAAGAATCTTACGCGTCTAAAATAGTTTCTAATTTTCATAACAGATGGCGCGCTAGTGCATCGTAATATAAACTTCTTTAAAACTAGATATAATCTTGAAAAATAAAACTTGCCATAAATTTCTCTCTTCTATCTTGTCTAATAGGTAAAACTTGCTTCAATTCAAAAATAAACTTACACATCAAAAATAGGTTAAATTTCTTATTACAGATGGCATTCTAAGACATCATCATAAAATTGATACAGAGAAATATATAAGCAGAATGATCCAAAACAGTATTGGAGCTCTAAAAAAGCGGTCTGGTAGATCCAATTGGCGAAACCGCTGAAAGGGTTCACCAATGATGGGCAATGCCAATCTTAATTTTTTCATCGCAATAAAGACATTAGAAGTTTGATTTATTTGTGAAAAGAAACATTTGCGTATAAATGTTTTCATTTGTTATATGTAGATGGAGTTTTATTGCTTTGTATTAAAGTTGCATAATATCAAAAGAAACATTCGCGTCTTAATGTTTTTATTTGTCTTATAAATTAGGGAATATAATTATATAGCTAAATTAATTTTTAAATTGTTATTTGACCAACATTAATGCTTCACTCAGAAACATATCTCCCTTTTCTAAAATGTATAAACATCTTTATCAAATAGATATTTTCTAGAAAGATAAAAAATGTTTATATGGCCGGTGAAAATATAAAATAGAAAATCTTTTCCCCGATATATATATATTTGTATTTAATATAACTTCAGCCAAACAAAATGAAAGGAAATAGTATTTCTATTTTAGAATATAATCCAATATTGCTGTGGAAAATATATATTTCTTCTGTGATATAGAATTCATTTATTGTGTTTTGACCATGTTTGGTTGTTCTGTATCATATGCTAATCAAAATATATATTTTACCTCTTATTATTTAAATTTTTAAATTATTTTTATTATTTAGGTTTTGTGTGGGTGTGAGTGGTCAAATTTCTTTTTTTTTCTTTTTTTTCAATGGAAAATAATAAAAAATATTTTTATTTTTCGCAAAGTTTACATTTAAAATATATATATTTTACTCGGGTTTTCTCCATTGTTAAATATTGAATAACTATTTTATCGAATAAAAACTTGAAGAATGAGTATATATATATAAATAGTGCAGACATACAATAATAAATTGATTGAAATATTTTATTATCAAACTATATCTGGGGTTACGATGTATTAGAGCGCCATCTGTTATCAAATTATAAAACTATTTTAGAGGCGTAATATTCTTTTTAAAATAAAACAATTTCTACTGTCCTTACTGCGATGGAAAAATTAAAGGGAGGGCCTGGCTCATCAGTGGTGAACCCTCCCAGCGGTTTCGCCAGTTATTATAAAGCTTTGTGTGCGTGTGATTAGAGTAGGGCATTTTTAAATGGAAATTATAAACGGGCGAAACCGCTGGGAAGGTTCACATCTGATGTCATGGCTTCACCCCGTTAAACTTTTAAACATTGTTGATTAAACAGGCGAAACCGCTGGAGTTAACCACTGATGAGCTTTACCCTTCCTCTCTTAATTTTTACTCATTGAAAATAAAAATGGCGGAACCGCTGGGAGAATTCACGACTGATGAACCATATTCCACTCCTCCTCTCATTTTCTCTTTCAAATTTTAATCATTGGAAATTGAACTGCCGAAACACTGGGAGGGTTTACCACTGATGAGCCACGCCTTCCCATTTCTTTTTCAAATTTTAATCATTTGAAATTAAACTGGAGAAACCGCTGGGAAGGTTTTCAAATTTTAATCATTCCAGTAAATGGGTTTTAGAGAAATAGTTTTTAAATACAAAAAGTAGCAATAAAAATGTTTATGTTAAAATATTCATGAAAACAAGGAGGTTGATTAACGCTATGAAGAAGGACCACAATGATAAATCCAAGTCCCATGTTATCACATCTTCAAACACCTGAGAAGGTTTTCCAGAATAAGTCTCCATGAGATCTATACAAATCTTTTTCATAATTTGATTCATATCTCGTGTTAGAACTTTTGTCACCTATTTTGAGCATAATATCCACTGCCATTAATATGTTTAACACAACGCAATAACACGCCATCTATAAAATGAAAGGATTTAAAAGCGCGAATGTTTCTTTTATACACAATACAAACTTCTACTGTCCTTACTGCGATGAAAATATATTTTGGGAGGGCTTGGCTCATCAGTGGTGAACCCTCCCAGCGGTTTCGCCGATTTAATCTACCAGACCGCTTCTCAGAGCTCTAATACTGTATTGGACGATTCTGCTTATATACGCAGCACTGAAGGGTGGAATATCAGAAACATTTGCGCTTTTAAATCCTTTCATTTTATATTAATATGTTTAAGAACACTTCTTTAGACAGAGAAAGTTTTTCTATCATTTGATATGTCCTCATGGTCCGGTTATTCTTTATCAATTCCCCGTTAGAGTCAAATTTCGGTCCGTCATTACAGAGGTAGGTCTATATGGTATTTCTTTATCATTAATATCAAATTCACTTGTTTGGAAACTCTGAATACATCTTTGTATTATGTTTATATCCAATATTTATTTATTAAAAACACACGATATATCCTGTTTAGATATTTGCGTGTGAATAGTAAAACTATTTTAAGTTAGATTGTGGAATAATTGCAATGGAGATTAAAAAGATATACACCGATCAAATTAATTGCAAAAGGTTTCTTTATTTTAAATAAAAATATAAAACGGCAAGCTCTTTCAAGCGTTAGCTCATCATCAGGCCAATTATAATTTTTAAGGCCAAAATATATTTTCAAGTGTAAATATGCAAAAACACCTACCACACCTCTATATATATATATATATTGTTGAAATTTGAGGGATAATTGGCCTGATGATGAGCAAACGCTTGAAAGTTTGCCGTTTTATATTTTTTATTTATATATAAAATAAAGAAACCTTTCGCAATTAATTTTATCGGTGTATACCTTTTTAAAACTATTTCAAATGTTTTTGAAAATAGAGCAATCCATAAATAAATCATTAATTAAAAAGACATATATTAGATCAAAATATTATTTATTTTACCAATATTCTAGTTGGCTGAACGCCAACCTTTATCAAGGTGTTATAACATACAGGGTGATCCAAAAGTCCCGCACTATTTTAAAAATTAATAACTCCGCGAATATTTGCGCTAGAGCAATGCGGTAAACACCATTGTGTTCAGGATGCAATGGGATTTTTTATGGCAAATAATGAAAAATTCGAAATTGATTTTAGTTACAATTTTATTCGCCAGATGGCGCACTACCAGAATCAGAGATTCAGTGGCCAAGTTGTTTGATAAATTGAAAAATATAACTGATCGACACATATTTTTCCTTTTTGAATACCAGGAAAGAACCCTAATAACATCAAATAACAAATTAATAAAACACCACTTCGCCAAAAGTATGAAGAATTGGTTAACAATTTTTAAATACAATCAGAGATATGTAAAATAGGTAAATGCAAATTAAAACATGTAGCAAAAAAAAATTGATATTTTTGATATGGTTTGTGTTTCCGAAGATAATAAATTTCTAATATTTTTTTAATTCAACTCTCTCTCAGTATCGATTAAATTTATTTTAATTCATTTGAAAAATATGTTCCTATCTCTGATAATTTATTTTACTCTGGAATGCCGTTGTTGTTGTCGTGTCCAATAAAGAGCCTCAGATGTATCCATGCATCTCCATCACAGCAGCAGCAATGTCCACTATCTTGGGTGTGTAAAGCTGCTGCTCTGGGTCTATGTCAAATTCCTGCAAGGCTGCGGCCATTGCTGGCTATGAGAATATGTGGGTAGGTGTAAGTTCCACACCAGGACAATTGTTGCATGCCCTATAGGTTATTGTGCCATCTGGATGTATTGTCATTCCTTTATAGTGTTTTGTTCTAAGTCTTGTTATAGTTTTTGTCATTTTTCTCTTAGAGTTTATTTCGCATTTTGATCTTTTCTTATTTATTGTTTAATTATCTTGTATTTTGACAAAGAATCAGCGTAAAATAATGACATTTGTTCTTTCCTTTGGCTCAACTTTCTGGCTTCCTTTGCCAATTCAGATGTCATTTCATTACCCCCGATCCCAGCATGGGCAGGGATCCATTGTAGAATGCAGTTATTCTCCAATGGTTTCATTTGGGTAAGTAACGAGTGTATTTTCCGTGTGATATTAGTATTGCCCTTCTGAATTGCTTCTAGAGAGGATATGGAGTCGCTGTATATTAAAATTCCTTCTGCTTTATGCAGGGATGGTTGGTTAAGGCATACATCAAGGGCTTTCCAGATAGCCGTCAGTTCACAAGTGAAGTTTGATGAAATCTGTCCTGCTCCTTCTTTGATTTTGATGTGCGTTCCATCTTGCAGTATTATGTTAATGCCGGCCCCTCCATAACTCAGGGTAAGGTCTGAAGATCCATCTGTATATGCTGTTAAAGGGGGTGGCCTAGCATTTTTAATCAAGAATTTGTACTATGAGGACATAGCCGTTAATATTTCAAACACATTAGACCTCGAAGCCCAAGATATCAAAGTCTACCTCAATCAAAACAAATCCATCAACATATACAATATGTATCACCCTCCAAACAATAAACTTATTGACGATGGAACAATGGCTCAATTTCTTACAGACAACTCTTATTGTAGGTGACCTTAATGCCAAACATCAACTATGGGGATGTTCCACGCCAAACCCAAGAGGCAAAATACTTTCAAACATATTTTACGACAATGCCATCATGTGCTTAAATGATGGGAATCCTACTCATCATTCATACAGCTATAATACTGCACAAGCCCTTGATATAAGTTTTTACTATCCTGACATTTTCCACAAATGCAAATAGCAAATATTAAAAAGTATTGTAAGTGATCATTTGCCTAATTTGATAGAAATTAGCACCAAGACCAAAACCAGCTCAATTAAGAAACATTCTGGAACTTCAAAAAGGCTAATTGGATATCTTTCGAAAACACCATTATTAAAGCAGCCACAGTTTCAATACCAAGAGGTAATATTAAGAAATGGATTCCAAATTATACACACCAGGCAAAAAATATTCAAACACTTATAACTAAAAGAAATGAACTACAAAAAAGAGCACCCAAAACCAAAAAATTGTGGAACTGAACTGAACATTGTGAATGCAAAAATAAAAAGATTATACGTAAATGTGAAAAGGGAAAAATGGAAACAAATTTGTGAAAACCTGAACCCAAGAAACCCAAATACAAAACTTTGGAATTTGGCAAAACAAATTGACAGATCCCAGTCACAAACCGAAAAAACTAATATGATTAAGAATACAGATGGTACGCCAGCAACTAATGACAAAATTGCTGCCAATCTTTTAGGTAATTCATATCAAATAAGTAGTAAAATCAAGGTTGAAACAAAGGCCCGAAGGATTATTCATGACTGTAAAAATGTCACCAGCACTCATAATTTTTTCCATGAAAAAAATCAATATGAAAGAGCTAGCTTATGCATTAGAAAACACTGACCTAAACAAGACTCCTGGGCCAGATGGAATCCATGGCCGAATGATATCAAACTTGGGCAAAATTGGCAAAGAAAGACTTCTTAATATTTTCAATAACTCCTGGAAAACTGGAAAATTGCCTCAAGACTGTAAAATGCAACAATAATTCCCATTTAAAAACTTGACAAATCTGCTGATGACCCAAAAAACTACCGACCTATCTCCCTCACAAGTATTTGCCGAAAATTAATGGAAAAAAATTATACTCAGACGACTCACCTACCACCCCGACACAAGGAATCTCTTACCAGAAGAACAATATGGATTTAGGAAAGGACATGGGACAATAGACCAACTCTTATTTTTCACACAAAAGGTAAAAGATGCACAAAACAGAAAACCAACTAACCACACAATAGCTGCTTTTTTAGACCTTACACAAGCTTTTGATAAGGTATGGAAAAACAAGTTAATTACAAAATTATACAAACATTTCAAAATTGATGGAAAAGCTATCACTTGGATAAATGATTCCCTTAAAAATAGATACATCAGGGTCAAATATAATGGCACTCTATCTAAAACCTTCAAATTGTATCAAGGATTACCACAAGGATCAGTCCTTAGCCCAAATCTCTTCACCCTATTTATTGCAGGCATAGAAGAAAAATTTTCACATAAAACCAATTTTGGACTTTTCGCTGATGACATTATTCTATGGAGCAGCAACACTAACTGGAAAAAAGCTGAAAGAGATTTGAACAAGACTCTTCTCCACCTAGAAAAATTTTCTAATAAACATAAATTAGAATTTAACCCCCAAAAATCTGAAACCTGTCTTTTTACTACCGATAAGAAACTATACAAAATAAGACCAAATATTATTCTGAAAGAACAACAATTGCAATATAATAAACATCCTAAATATCTTGGCTACACCCTGGATCCAGACATTAACTCCAGTAAACATATTGAAAGAGTTGTTAGAAAAGGAAGAGACCGACTAAAAATCCTGAAATGTATTTCAGGAAGAGTGGGGAGCTGAAGCAACAACACTAAAATTAACTTACACATCTCTAATGAGACCTATCTTGGTATATGGATATCAAATCTATGGTACAGCATCTGAAACAAATCTAAAATCACCGGAAAGGATACAACTAAATGCAGCTAGAATTATTACAGGTCTTCGAAATACCTGCCCTAATAATATTGTACTTTACGAGGCAGACATTATGCCCTTAAAGGATAAAAGAAGCTACAATCTGCCAAAATATATAAACAAAATCAAGAGTTATGAAAACAAACACAGAACTTTCAATTACATACTTAATTGGGAATTCAATATTTATTTATTTATTTCCTCTCAAATTTACAGTGTACCATTCGAGCATAAAGCTCACGAGTCACTTTGTCGTGGATGTTAGGCATCAAGAATTTCTAAAAAAATGGCCTTCAGAACTGACTGGAAGGTCACAGTTCTGGTAGAGTGAAGTCCAGGTCTTTTATGTCTTGGATTGAGGTCTCCATCAAATTGGAACAATTCTTGTATAACTGGATTTTGGGAAGTAGAGAGTTTTAGATATAATTTCTGGGTCGAGGATATGTATATTTCTTCTATATTAGGCTGGTTTAAGTCCTGCTTTAAAATTGCATTTGATAGATTAAATGGGGCATTTACAGTACTTCTTAAACAAATTCTCATGAATGCATCTATTCTTTTCCTATCAGTCAAGGTTATGTATTTAAACCATACAGGCAATGCGTATGTTACTATAGGGAGAATACAGCTTCTGTATAAAGTAAATTTTTGGTTAACAGATAAACCACTTTTTGAACTGAACATATTGGATAATGAGGCTTTGGCTATTTTAGATTTTCTTATTATATCCTTCACGTGGCTGGTGAATTTCAGTTTAGAGTCGAAAGTGACTCCCAAATATTTGACCTGCTGGGTCCAATTTATGGGAGATGAGTAAATTATAAGATTTGTCCTGGGTGTGAACTTGAAGCTATTTTGTGGAGGAAAGATAATTGCTTGAGATTTCTTTGGATTCAGATTGAGTTTCCATTTATCACACCAATTGCAAATGATTTCAAGATAGTTTTGAAGGCGGGAAATTAAAATATCTGGGGAACGCGAGCTGGATAACAGGGCAGTATCATCAGCGAAAAGAGCTAGTCGGCATTGTGGGATATGTGGAATATCATTGATGTATAAATTGAAAAGTATAGGACTCAATATTGAGCCTTGAGGAACACCTCATATCTCCATGCGAATCAATAACAAAATGTAATTTTAATGCCACTTTAAATGAACCCACCAACAAACAATACCAAAATCCAGAATACTTAAAACAATTATCATTAGAAATAATTAATAACATTCCTAAAAATGCAATAACTATCTATACCGATGGTAGCAGAGACGAGTTGGGACACACTGGCAGTGACTCTCTCATTAAAACCACAAATGGCAATGAGAAAATAAACAGAAGAAACCCAGATTTTTGCTCAGTCTTCAGATCCGAACTTATAGCCATCTATGAAGCCTTAAAATCCATCAGAAACACTAAACATCACGATATATGGATTCTTACTGATAGTAGAAGTGCCATACAACACTTGAGTCACACAAGGGAACTTAGAGACAAAGTAAGCAGGAACATAATTGGTTATCTCCAAAAACTCTCAATACCTCCAAAATTCACCTTCAATGGATACCCTTACATGTTAGCATTGAAGGCAATGAAGCTGCTGATGCGCTAGCGAAAAAAGGCACAAAAGAACCCTTACTACAGAAAAATAAACTTACTTTTAAAGAAATAGAAACAGTAGCCAAAACAAAAATAAACAAGAATTGGAGGATCCCACCTAAGCACAGTTGGTACACCCTAGAAGCAGATGGCCACCCAGACCTTTCGGTCCACAAGCCGGCATCCGAAGCATGCACTTCGCTGCTATTCTGTTCAACTCATAAGCCAAGTAACAGTATCCAAGCTAGAGCTTGGACATTGTACCTGGAAACACCACCTCCCAGACAACGTGTCTGGAAGGATTTCTATACCGGTGGCCTTTAAACACAGCAAAAGAGGAAACTATTTACTGTGTCCAGCAGGGACCGCGGGGAGGCGGCCCCCGGTCGACTCTGTTCACTCACAGTTGAGGAAAAGCTCAGATGCCACGTCGTGGGCTTTCTCAAGAAGCTTGCTGTGGTTTCTCAGCAGCTTACTCTCGATCGCGCCCCTCGCCCTCCTTCTCTCTTCCTGCACACCCACTACCCTTGGACAATCCAAGACGTAGTGGCGTGCATCCACATCCCTTTCTTCATAGACGCAATCAGGGTTTCTCTTAATTTTAAATCTGTGGAGACTTGGGGAAGAGCCCATGTCCCGAACTACCCTAATGAATTTGTGGGACATTACCTTACAGAGGTACTTGGGTGTTGTTACCCAATTGAATACCTCTCTCCCTTCACACTTTTCCTCCATCTGTCCAACCATAAGTCCTGGATGTGCCCCCTGATCCTCCTATAAACTTCTTTCTTGGTCACTGGGGTCCTCAGTGATCTACCTCTAAAGCATCCTGCCTTAGCGAGCCTGTCTGCGAACTCATTACCTTCGATGAGGCTGTGTCCCCTAACCCTCCGGAGCCCGCGTTATCATCTCCAGCTCCTGGATTATTTGATGCGCGAGTTGCCCTTTCACCAGATTGATGGCGACGAGGGCCGACATACAATCTGAATAGAGGCGGTCCGGGCTGAAGTTCTTCTCGGCACACGTTCTGAGGGCTACCCTGATCGCAACCAGCTCGGCTGGAAAGACCAATTCGTCCACTCTGAGTGTTAAGCTTTCTTGGAAGATCAGCTCTCCATTAGTGAAAATCACTACTCCAGCTCCAGTATTGGTTCCAGACTTACTACCATCAGTGAAAACCTCCGTGTCAATCAATCCCTGTCGGCCCTCCAGGACTCCAATTCCACTTTGGCAACCACTGCGAAGGCTTCCTTGGGTCCCTCTTCCATTCCAGGGCACCCGCTTCAAGTCCCAGGGCATCTTCCCTGTTCTCCCAGATCTTCTGTCTGATGGTCTCCTCTAGTTTCAATCCCAGGGGAATAAGCCCAGCGAGGACCAAAAAGGCCTCACTGCTGGTAGTGCGATATCCCCCTGTGATTCTGAGTGCCGCTGTCCTCTGCACGCTCTCTAGAGTTTTTGCCACCTTCTGATCCCTGTTATAGCAGGATTGGCTCGACACAGGAGAGGCAGAGGTTCCTAAAAATAGTACCCTCCTTCTCCCCCCCCCCCTATTGAGAGCCAACCAGGACAGGCCTGCACAACGCCTCCCTGCCTCTCGTCACCATCTCCTCCGCCTGGTATTGCCAACCCATCTTGTCATCAATGACCAACGCTACCCTCCGTCCTTTCATCCGGATAGCCGACTTGTGCTCCCATTTGATCCCTTTCCTTTTAGTTCTTATGTCCCTAGGCTTAAAGCTGAAGGCTTTAGTTTTGGAGACATTGAACTTAAGGCCAGAGTCATGGGCCCAGTTCGAGAGGATTTGGAGAGAAGCTTCAACACACTTCTCAGCCTTCGCTCTCGAAGCAGCCTCAATGATGAGGAACTGGTCGTCAGCATAGAGAACCAGCCAGGCTCCCTCAGGTAGCTCCTCCTGGAAAACGGTGTTTTCCAAGATATTCCACATAATAGGTCCGCAGCAAGAGCCCTGGGGGCAACCCCTAGCACAGTTTCTTTCCAACCTCCGCCCACCAAGACTGAGGCTAATCCGTCTATCCCTCAGGAGGTCACGAACCAAGCTGCACAAATTATCAGGAAAACCCATGTCCATCAAATTTCATCAGCTTGTTCCAGCTCATGGAGTTGAACGCGCCATCAATGTCCAGGGCCACGAGAAGAACCCAAGCACCCTTATTTAAGCCCATCTCAACCCCCTCTAACACCTCGTTCAGAGCCGTGGTTGTGGAGTTCCCTTCCCTAAAACCATGTTGGAAAGAGGAAAGGAGCTCATTACTCTCTAGCCAGTGCTTCAGTCGCAGAGCTAGTAGGCTATCCAGGACCATACCTAGACACACTAGTAAAGAAAGCGGACGATAATCATTAGGAGAATTACCCTTTCTACCAGACTTTTCGAGAAGCACTACTCGGGCAACCTTCCATGCCTCAGGAAAAGTACCAGTTTCCAGGCACCTATTGAAAAACCTGGCAAGAAGTGATGGGTGCATTCTTAACAGGGCTTTCACGACCGTGTTATCGATCCCTTCGGGACCAGGAGATTTCCTTTTCCCGAACTTGAAAGCCGTCAGTTTCACCTCATTCTCAGAAAAGGGCGGATCCACCAAACCACAAGTGGTCAGAGAGATCTCGTCCTCTGGTTCCTCGTTTCCGAAGTGCCGATCCAAGTTGTTTTTATTTTATCTTCTGCTTTCGAGCGAGTAGGTCTAGAACACATTCTCTCTAAATTTTCTCATTGTTGGTGGATGAAACAGCACCAGTGATTATTTTGGCCGCTTTTGCTTGAACACTGTCTAGTCTTACTTTTAGTCATGAGCTTGAGGGAGCCCAGACCGGTGTTGCATATTGCATTATCGGCCTTATTAAGGTTATATATGTTGTTCTGAGAATTCTGGGTTTTTCTCCCCAATTTGTTTCACATAGCCATCTCAGAATGTTTAGTTTTCTGGTAGCTCTATTTGAGGTGCTAATTATGTGTTTTGAAAATTCCAATTCCTCATCAATGACAGTTAAAATAATTTTATTGACATCTTGTCAATACATACAAAGTGCACAGTCTGCACTATTTAAAAAAAAAGATGATATGCATTATATACATGTGATATCTTGGGACCTCTGGGACCAGTGTTACCTGATGCTAGACGAACCTCGATGTCAACTCTACCGTGCAGTCGTGGTGGAAGGCGACACAGCTGGGCCAAAGGTGAAATAAGCAAATAGAGATTCCACTTAGAAGCGTCCTGAACGTCAAGAAGGAATGGGACGAGGAGATTTCTGGCAGGAAAGGGTTTATCTTTTATCGGAGCGTCCGGTGGACAGGGACTGGAACGAAGACTAACTAAGGACTGACTAACTGAGGATCGGGGCCTCCTTTTATAGCTGAGCTGGGTCCGAACAGGTCACTGCTCTTTTCTGACGTAAACAGGGGGGGAAGTTTTATTATCCAGGAGGGCCACGACCTCGTAAAAGTTGGACTGGGTTTGCTAGGCCTTCTCTCCTATTTTCACCTAAGCCTGATTAGTTTTAACCTTAATTTTCTCCTGTTAGTCTCCATTCCTTATATCTGTACAGTTGCTATACTTTATTAGATTCTTACGCGGTACAGATTGATGTTAGTTGAGGCTTTCTATTTGCAGTAAATAAGAAGTTATATACAATTACGTGGTGGAACATGTGGTAGCAGATATCTGGACTATTTACAACAATTCCATGGTCTTAAATCATCACATACACTATGTACAATGAATATGGCGCCTCTGCCAGCGCTGCAGAGTTTGGTGGAGAATCGCCAGGGCGTCTCCAGCGACACCACGCATTTTGCGATCTACGATGAATACCTAGACCGCGTACTTCGCCGCTTAGGAGATGGTGATGGCGCGGTCCTCGAGACCAACTGGAAAGATCCAGGACTGCAGTATCACACGTTCTTCCTTCCTTGGAAAGTTCTCCATTGACCCAAACCTTTAACCTTCTTCCCCTTAAGAAGTCTGCAATCCAGGTTAAGGTTTCTCCTCTTACTCCGATGTTGTGCAGCTTTTCACGTGATTTCTCCCTCCACACTCGATCAAAAGCTGAGGTCATATCAAGGAATATAGCCGTGGTCTTCTTTGGCGGTTTTTCCTGGAAAGAATCTATTATTGATTGACAGAAGTAGAACAGTTGATCAGTCGTACAGTGCTGGGATCTATATGCAGTTTGGTAGAAGTTTATTTTATTATTGTTAGTGAGCCAGACTATGAGCCTAGAGTGGATAATTCGTTCTGTTATTTCACAAAGTATGCTGGTGAGAGCAATTGGCCGTTAGTTCTTGGATTCCTTGGCATCTTTGTTTGGTTTCAGTATTGGCACAGTAATTGATATCTTCCAATTCTTTGGTAGTTCACCAGTTTACCATGAAATGTTCAGTATTCGTAGGAGTTGTTTATTAGCTTTGTCTTCAAAGTGTTTAATCATTTGACCAAAGATTAGATTAGCTCTTGGTGACCTCTTAGATTTTTTTATTGATGAGTTAAGCTCATTCAGTGTGAAGTCTCTCGAGAAAATATCTTGTTGATGGAAGTTTCTTGCTTGTTTAACTAACTGGTTTATATTATTTTTGGTGTGGAAGTGCTTGAAAGATATTCAGCAATTATGTTAGTCATCTGTTTGTTCTCGTTCTCGCTGTTCTATTCATATCGGTTAGAGTATTGGAGGATTGGTGTTGGTTTTGATTCTTTTCTAACACTCTAATCATATTCCAGTGTTGGCTGTCCTTTCTTGGATCCATTTTTCGCAGAACTCTGCCATTTTCTCTTGTTTGCATATCCAAATTTCTTGTTCTATTTTGTGACTAATTTCAATGTGTTACTTTCTGTTTTCTTTTGTTTTATTTTTTTAAAGAAGTTCATTGATATTGTCTCTCTCTGCAATCATTGCCTCGATGTTGTGGTCCTTCCAGTAAGGTATCCACAGGTCTAACGTCTCCTTCTAGGTATCGATGATTTTGCAGCTTTTGATATATTCGAAGAGAAGTTTTCCAAGTTTTTGTCAAGCGTTCTGTAATTCAATTTTTCGTTGCACAGTTCTTCAAGCTTTTCTGTGATTTTTTTTTCAAGTCGGCTTTCCTAAAGTTCCATGTTCTTTTATTCTGTTGGACATTCTCAATTTTGAAGTTTAGGGTTGTTAAAATTGGTCTGTGGTCACTGATTGCACCTCTCAGGATTTTCCATTGTGTTGTGGGTGCGATGTTGTAATTTATCGCTGTGATGTCTATTGCGGATTCTGTGCCTGTCGACTTGGATAGATAGGTGTTCTCTCCCTTATTTAATGGTGTAAGGTCGAGGTCGGTGACCTTTGTTATCCTGGACAGATGATCCCCAAGTTGAACTTTTGGCGTTAAAATCGCCGAGTATGATTGTGATATCCGAAAAGGCTTCACTTAATGTCTCTATTGTGTGTACCCATACAAAATTCAAAGATTTCACGAGCTGAAAGTTGGCGATTTTGAGATGCGTCAAGAATTCGCTGCATGGGTTTTCCGGAAAATTGATATTGATGAAAACTGGCTGTCGAATGTTCTGTGGACAGATGATGCTCACTTTTCTCTAAACGGAGAATCTAACATTCAAAACAGCCGCTTTTGGGCAACAGAAAACCCTAGGATTTTTACAGAAATGCCACTTTTTCAGCCTAGAGTTACAGTTTTGTGTGGGTTCACTTCTTCTTTTATTATTGGGCCATTTTTCTTTGAAAAATCAATGGAAGAACTTTTAAAACCGTTTTTGTAACTGGTGAACGTTATGTTCATATGGGGTATTCCCATATTGCAGGGAAAAAGCACTAAGCGAAATAACATTCATGAAAGTTGGAGGACCTCCTCATATCCTCCGCGGTGCCAAACAATTGCTGAAGGATACGTTCGTTGAAAATCCTGTGATAAGTCGCCACTTTATATACCAGTGGTCTCCAAGATCACCAGACTTAACGCCTTGCGATTTTTGTTCATGGGGGTACATTAAATCGTGTGTTTATCGATGCTGGCTTACCACATTGGCCATATTGAAGGCTTCTATCAGATGGCACGTTTTATCAATTTTAACAGATATGTTATTTAATGCTGTCCATTCTGTCATTTATCGTCTGCAGGCGGTGATTGAGAATGAAGGGTGCCACATTGAGCAAGGATTGTGACCTAATACAGGAGAGAAGGCAGTTACCTCGTGTGTTATATAAGCTGCCATGTATTATATTGTTGCACCAGGTTGCGGCTTGGCAGACTCTTCAGCCTTGATTCTCTCCTGTGCTGGGTCTTGCATCTTACCAGAGCGTGTTTCAACCATCCTACAAATTTATATAAGAGAATAATGAGATAAGTCTACTTTAAGTAACCTCCAGAATGATTTATTTATTTTCTCACATCAAAGAGAGCAGTGAAGTCACAGTGTACCTAAATACAAATGATGATAATCTAATCTGTTTTAAATAAATATCATAGAATATTTTATATAAAAATAAATAAATATATAATTTAAATTTCAAATATATTAAAAATAATATAAGAAATACGCCATTAATCATGATGTAACACTTCCCCCTCTCCAGAGGTCGTCACGTCCTCGTGATTGACCTCATCAATTCTTTCAAAATAGGGTTTGATTCTTGAGACATGGCCAATCAATGGGTCTTGGCCAGGATTATCTTTTGGTTCAATTAAGTAATTTACGTTGGACAGCTTCTTTAATATTTTATATGGGCCAAAATATTTTCTCAGTAGTTTTTCACACTTTCCTATTTTCCTAATTGGTGTCCAAACTGCTACTAATTCTCCTGGTTCGTAGCTTCTTTCCATGTGTTTCTTGTCATAGTTCTTTTTCATTCTTTCTTGAGTCTTTATTGTGTTGTTAATAACTAATTTTCTTGTTCTGTTTATTTTGTCTAAGTGATGTTTTATGTATTCATCATAATCATCCTTGTCAATGTCCACCGAGATATTCCTGTCGTCCAAAAGAGACGTGGGTTCTCTTCCAAACATCAGGAAAAAGGGAGAATATCCTGTGGTTTCCTGAATTGTAGTATTGTAAGCGTGAGTGATGAATGGGAGTATTTCGTCCCAATTCTTCTGATCAGTGTTCACATACATACTGAGCATATTGATCAATGTTCTATTTAACCGCTCTGTCAATCCATTAGTCTGGGGATGATAGCTCGTTGTGAAGCAATGTTTAATCTTGCACGTTTTCATCACCTCTTTCATTAAATTACTGGTAAATTGAGAGCCTCTGTCACTAATAAGATATTGTGGGGCTCCGTGCCGGAGAAAAATATCCTCTACTAGAAATTTTGAAACTTCTTTCACTGTTGCTTCCGAGACTGCTTTTGTTTCTGCATATCTAGTGTAGTAGTCCGTCAGCACGATTATCCATTTTTTCCTGTTTTTCGTAGATGGCAATGGACCAACAAAGTCAATTCCAATTCTTTCGAAAGGAAAGTTGGCTGGGGGAATGGGCTGTAGTAGTCCAGAAGGTAATTGGTTTGAGCCTTTTCTACTTTGGCAAAGATGACACGTCTTAACGAACTCTGAGACATCCTTTAGCATGGATGGCCAAAAGTATTTACTCTTTATTCGGTACATGGTTCTGGCGACACCCAGATGGCCATTCGACATATGATTGTGATATTCTTTCATAATTTCTCTCTTTTTATTCTCTGGAACCACAAGCAACCACGCCCTGCCTTCAGGGTTCGGGTTTTTCTTAAAGAGGCATCCATCTTCTACTTTAAAGTTTTGCGCAATTGATCGCCTGCTTCCATTAAGGTTTTTCTTAACACTTTCGATAAACTTATCCTCTTCGTCTGTTATTTGATTTAAAAATAGCCTTTCAAAATCCTCATCCCAATCAGTTTCTGGTAAGGGTCCCCTAGATAAGCCATCGGCGTCCAGATGTTTCTTTCCTGATTTATGTATTATATCGAAGTCATATTCTTGAATTTTCAATGCCCATCTTGCCAATCGACCTGTTGGATCCTTCAAGTTTTTGAGCCAGCATAAGGCGTGGTGGTCTGTTACTATTTTAAAGTGTCTTCCATAAAGGTAGGGTCGTAATTTTGACATTGACCAGACAACGGCCAGACATTCTTTTTCAGTGGTTGAATAATTTTGCTCCGCTTTACTTAGGGTACGACTCAAATATGAGATCACCTTCTCTTCACCACCGATGTCTTGGACAAGTGTTGCACCTATGCCGATGTTGGACGCATCAGTATGAACATAAGTAGGTGCATTTGGATTGAAGTGACCTAAAATTGGTGGACTTAATAATGCTGTTTTTAGGGTTTGAAACGCTTCCTCTTGTCTTTCTGTCCAGATAAATGATACACTTTTTTTATAAGGTTGGTCAAAGGGTCAGCAATTTTTGAGAAGTCTTTGATAAATTTTCTATAATATGAACACATTCCCAAAAAGGATTGTACTTCTTTGACCTTTTTGGGCCGAGGGAAATTTCTGACAGCTTTGATGTTATGTTCCGCGGGTTTTATACCATGTTTGCTCGTTATATAGCCGAGAATCTCCAATTCTTCAAAAGCAAATCGGCATTTTTTGTCGTTTAACCTTAAATTAGATTCACGAAAACATCTAAAAACAGCTTCAAGTCTTTTGAGGTGCGTTGGAAAATCCGGGCTATATATGATAACATCATCCAGATAACACAAACAAATTTGCCATCTCAGATTTCCAAGCATATTCTCCATATTTCTCTCAAAGGTAGCAGGCGCGTTACAAAGTCCAAAAGGCATCACGTTGAATTCATATAATCCATGTGCTGTAGTGAAAGCTGTTTTCTCTTTGTCTCTTTCTTCGACTTCAACTTGCCAATATCCAGATCTGAGGTCTATTGCTGAGAAGTGTGTAGATCCTTGGAGAGTATCCATAACTTCGTCTATTCTAGGGATCGGATAGACATCTTTTACTGTCACATTATTCAGTTTTCTGTAGTCCACACAAAATCTGTATTTACCATCTCGCTTCTTGACCAATATTACTGGAAAAGACCAGGGGCTAGAAGATGGCCTAATTATGCCTTCTGTAAGCATCTCGTCAATTTGCTCTTTTATAATATCTCGTTCTTTAGCACTTACCCGGTAAGGCTTGTGTTTAATTGGCTTCGCGTCTTCTGTGTCTATCCGATGTTTTGCCAAATTGGTTCTCCCTAATCTCGACGAAAAAAGATCTCCATACCTTTCTAAAACTTGTTTTAACTCCTTCTGTTCCTTTGGTGAAAGATTTTCGTTTATTTGGAATCTAGGTTCTTTGTTCTCTTCTACCTCTCTTTCTCGACTCACATTTATTTTCGCTGGACTACTTCCAAAAGCCAATGTTTGGTTTTTCATTATTTTTAACGGTCGAGGATACGGATTAGTTATCCAGATGTGTGTTTCCCTATTTATAACATTGATCAAGCTTCTTGCTAGACGAAGTCCATTTGTTTGAAACATTTTGCTGCTCTCCTCGATAATATATTCTCCATCCTCTGTTTCTACCAATGCCTTGATCAATTTCATGGAACATTCCGGTACAATGGAATCCTTGGCACTCTTTATTTTCAACATTTCAAAATTGATTTCGTCATGATTATTCGTCAAATCGTATTTGATAGTTTCTTGCTTACAATCTATTTTTGCGTTCATTTTCTTAAGGAAATCTCTCCCAAGAATTAATGTCCGTAAATGCGTTTTCAATATCACAAAGTTGTGTGATAATGTTTCGTCATCAATTTTTATATTTAAAAATATACTTCCTACCATGTCCAATTTTTTTCCATCGGGTCCTGCACAAATTTTTGCGAGTTTACTTATACCATGGCCTGTATCGAGGGCCGTTCTGAGGTCGACCACTGAGAGGTCAGCACCTGTATCAACCAAAGCTTCAAAAGTCCCTATCTTGTCCACGTTAATTTTTAATTTGTATTTAGGGTCCAACTTCTTGATTCCGTTTATGGTCGACTTGCTTTGATTGACAGATTCAGGCGCGACGCTTAGTTTAAATCTTCCAACACGGAATATCTATTCCGGGTAGGAATATTTGTCTGTGTGTTATGACATACATCGGCATAAAGCCGAGGTCCTGATTTCTCTGATATTTCATTCATTTGGCATTTCTCTTCGACCTTCTCTTGGGTATCTGCTGGATCCTCTTCTAAGATTCTTATAAACTTGACCCTACAATAACGGGCCACGTGCCCTGGCTTGTTACATTTAAAGCAGATTGGTCTCCCATCTTCTGTCCTATTCCTAATTGAATTTGGATTCTTATTGTATGTTTTACTTGGGTAGACCGGTTTTGGCTCAGGATTAGGAGTGTAAGATCGTCTAGGGGCAGATACCTGGGGCAGAGGTTTGTCCTGGTAGTACCTCGGAGTGGGGGCCTGGGGATTGGAGGTGTTCTGGTAGTACCTCGGAGCGGGGGCCTGGGGCTTGGAGGTGTTCTGATATGGTCTTCTGAACGACGTAGCATTCTTCCATTGCTCTTGATGATGGGGACGAGGAGAGCGTGGTCCATTATATAGAGCTTTTGATTTTTCTGCACGTTCTTGGTAATTCTTTTCGAACAAATCCAGCTTCTTACAAATTTCTAGGAGTTCATTGGTATTTTTAGGAGGGTTTAGGTGAAGGGCAAAAGAGTATTCTTTCTTTAACCCTCCAATAACCCAGTTTATTTTAGTCTTTTCTTCCATTTGGGGGTCGACCTTGTTGCACAGTACAAGGATATCCTCTGCGAACCTGATTGCAGGTTCATTCCACTGTTGCATCCTGTTTAGTTTCATCTTAATTTCTTCTTTGTTGGCGTCTGAGGCAAAATCCTCAATTAGGCGGCTCTTGAAATTTTCCCAGCTGGTGAAACTTATCTTGTGTAGGTTCAGCCAGGTTTTGGCGCTACCAATCATATTCATGGCAGCATAACGAGAGATAATGTAGTCTGCCCAATGGTACAGGAAGCCAATTTCTTCAAGAGATTCAATCCATGGGCGAGGGTCTTCCGTTCCATCATACTTGGGGATGTCGATGTTGGGATTCAGGACAACTGGGTCGGAACTAGCATCTCTACCAATTGTTGCACCAGGTTGCGGCTTGGCAGACTCTTCAGCCTTGATTCTCTCCTGTGCTGGGTCTTGCATCTTACCAGAGCGTGTTTCAACCATCCTACAAATTTATATAAGGGAATAATGAGATAAGTCTACTTTAAGTAACCTCCAGAATGATTTATTTATTTTCTCACATCAAAGAGAGCAGTGAAGTCACAGTGTACCTAAATACAAATGATGATAATCTAATCTGTTTTAAATAAATATCATAGAATATTTTATATAAAAATAAATAAATATATAATTTAAATTTCAAATATATTAAAAATAATATAAGAAATACGCCATTAATCATGATGTAACAATATTACCTACCAATATTTTGCAGCTCTTTGTGTTGGGATATGGGGATAATAAATGCTGTCCTCACATCTTGACTCTTTTTTTTTTTTTTTGTGAACAGTAATATTTTGTTTGTCATTTGCTCACATATTATTTCGTGCAAACCAGAGTGTTATAACTTCTCGAATAACACTGGTGCACACAATTTTTCCCCTTATGTTTAGTTTTTCGCTTTTCGCTCATTAGAAGAAATAGCATAAGGAATATTTTCTGTACACCAATAACTTTAGAAATTTTGTGCAAAAAATAATACAAAATGATTTTATTACCACGTTTTTCAACGCAAAAGGTCGATTTGAAAAATATTTTTATTTGAGGGGACACATTTTTTAAAATTGGGTACAGTATGAGAGAGAGTTGAATTAAAAATATTAGAAATTTATTATCTTCGGAAACACAAACCGTATCTAAAATATCAATTTTTAATTTTTTGTCACATGTTTTAATTTGCATTTACCTATTTTACATATCTCTGATTGTATTTAAAAATTGTTAACCAATTCTTCATACTTTTGGCGAAGTGGTGTTTTATTAATTTGTTATTTAATGTTATTAGGGTTCTTTCCTGGTATTCAAAAAGGAAAAATTCGTGTCGATCAGTTATATTTTTCAATTTATCAAACAATTTGGCCGCTTAATAGCTGATTCTGGTAGAGCGCCATCTAGCGAATAAAGTTGTAACTAAAATCAATTTCGAAATTTTCATTATTTGCTATAAAAAATCCCATTGCATTCTGAACACGATGGTGTTTACCGCATTGCTCTAGCGCAAATATTCGCGGAGTTATTAATTTTTAAAGTTGTGCGGGACTTTTGGATCACCCTGTATTTAATGTGTGTCAACAACAAACTCAGCGCCACATAACGTCAATAGAATTAAGTTTTTAAAATATTTTGTTATATTCAATGGGGAGAAAAAAAAAGAAATATACATTTATGTTATAGACAAAATAAATTTTGTGAAATATTTTATAAAAAAAATGGTTGTTGACGCACATTAATATGTTATAACACCTTGATAAAGGTTGGCATTCAGCCAACTGATATATTGGTAAAATAAATTATATTTTGATCCAATATATTCTTTTTTAATAAAAAATATATTTATTTTAAATGTATGTTTTAAAAATATACAGAGGGTGTTCACACTTATTGGAAACAAGTTTTATTATAAAATATTAAAAATTAACACCATATTTGAAATTTTTCAAATGTTCTATTTGAAAGCCTTTTTGTTTATTTACAGAACGGCACCTGAATTTCCACGATAGCAGGCACCTTTTGATCATGGTCATACTCAAAAGATCCCATTCTTCCGTTACCACTTTCCAGAGCTAATCTTACCTATTTGGACATAATTAAAATATGCAAACAAGATGATATCAACATTTCTAAAAAGGTATTTATAATATTATTCACGAAAAAAATATCAAGTTTTTATTCAAAGCACCTACGGAGAAATGGACAAAAGATTATCACGCTATATCTGTGAGAACTCCTGCAACTGTCAAAAAAGTGAAAAAATATATTACAAAAGAAAATCCTATGCCACAAAGAGATATAGCCAAATTAATAGAAACATCAGTGTCAACAATAAATAAAATAATAAATAAAGATTTAGGCCTAAAAGCTACAAAAAAAACATGCGGTTCACAAATTGTTTCAGTGCCATATTCGTCAGCGACACACTATCAGCAGATATTTTTATGAAAATTTCTTGGCTCCTGATAGATGGAAATTTATTGTTAAATATGACGAAGCATGGGTATATTTAACCGATTGCGACAGAAAAAGAGCTATATACTATCAAAAAAGGGTGGAAAAATCTAGGCCAATTTAGTTGAAGGAATGTGCCGAAAGTTACCCCGAAGGATTTATGGTGGCATGCGGTATATCATATGAAGGAAAATTAAAAATAAGAAAAGTTGAAAGAAATGCCAAAATAAACTCGGAGTACAATCAAAACAACATTTTAGAACCTATATTTTTAAATGATATTCCCTCTATCTATGGAAAACAGAGCAACAAAGTCTGGTTTCACCATGATAACGCCACAAGTCATACCTCATCTTCAACCCAAGCTTATTTGGAAGATCTAAGGCAAAGAACAGGAATCAACACTATTCCAAAGAACAGAACCCCTGTAAAATCTCCTGATTTAGCCCCGATGGATTTTTGCATTTTTGGATGCCTTAAAAGAGCACTTGGAAAGAGACACCCCAGGACAATTGAAGGTCTCTGGAAAGTGGTAAAGGAAGAATGGGATCTTTTGAGTATGACCATGATCAGAAAGTGTCTGCTATCGTGGAAAATCAGGTGCCATTCTGTAAATAAACAAAAAGGCTTTCAAATAGAACTTTTGAAAATTTTCAAATATGGTGTTAATTTTTAATATTTCATAACAAAACTTGTTTCCTATAAGTGTGAACACCCTCTGTATACACAAATTATTTTTTGTATTAGAAAGAGGGTGTGTGAAATAATGGCTTAGTTTACATAGACAGACTTTGGCTTCGAGTAAATAACAGTAGCTGGAATGTCTCCAGACTTAAACAGAAACTCCATCACCGACCGTTGTCTGATTCTTGTGTTTACTTGAGGCTGCATTTCTGAAAGAATACAAACGATATCTTATTTCTGTTTGCAGATATTAAAAGAGGAACATTTACATACAATAGAACCTCTGTTAGAGGACACCCGCGCTAGAGAACACCTCTCTACAAAAGACAGTTTTCATTTACAAAATTACCATTTTTACAAGTTAGCAATTCTCCGGTAAGAGGACACCTCTCTCTAAAGGACACTTTGGCTCTACAATTAGGTGTCTTTTACAGGGAGGTAGTTCTACAGTAATCAGAAAACATTGTATTAACGTTAATGAATTATTTAAATATTTTTCCCTAAGCCATTGTAAGAGCATTACTAATTAGCCGGCCTTTATATTGACTATAAAAAGGTGAAGTATATTTAACACACACACAGTACATTTAATAAGTAATACTATACCATATCTAGGAGTATAGGGAACTATGTTTAAAGTAAAGGAATTTATTACATTGAACAACAACAAGGAATTATTCTAACGATCTATTAAAAAGATAAATTGGTGCCTGAGAAAATAAGAAAAAAAAACTTTTAGAAAATTCCCATAAAAGCTCTTCTCCCTCCCTTCATATTTATTTAAGAATAGTTCTAGTAGTAAAATTTAGTAAATTTTAGTTAAGGAATTTAATTAAGGGAAGTTTCAAATGGGGGGTTAGTTATTTAGGCGAGCTAGTCTTTCTTTTATAGCGGTATCTTATATAGGATAACATTGAGAAAATAAAACACAAAATATTAATATATTTGTTTGTTGATTTAAGAATAAGAGGTTTTTTATATATATTATATGTTATATTAAAATATTATTCTATTTAAAATTTTATTTCATAGATCCAAATACTCTGTTAAATCGACCGCCAGAGGTCATGGAAAAACTCGTTGTTGTTCTTTCCCGTTGGCCGGCTCAAATCTTTTGTGTTGTTGTTTCTTATCCCCTTGTGTTAAGATTACACGAATTCCATGAGTTCATGCTCCTCGAGCTGTTTTATGATGAGCAGCGGCCTCTCCCAAAGGTCCTGTTTAGTGCATCTAATGCAAGCCAAAATGTGTTCTGGAGCTGCAGGTGACAAGCTACATTTTGGGCAAGTGGGGTAGATTTTGTTATTATTTTCTATCTTCAATAGCTTGAGATGGCCTGTTCTAAATCTTGTTAGTGTTGTTTGATGCTGTCTATTTCTGATGTTTAGAGCTCCTCCTGGGTTCACTCCACTGTACCAACTGTGCTTAGGTGGGATCCTCCAGTTCTTGTTTATTTTTGTTTTGGCTACTGTTTCTATTTCTTTAAAAGTAAGTTTATTTTTCTGTGGCAAGGGTTCTTTTGTGCCTTTTTTCGCTAGCACATCAGCAGCTTCATTGCCTTCAATTCCAACATGTGAGGGTATCCATTGAAGGTGAATTTTTGAGGTTTTGAGAGTTTTTGGAGATAACCAATTATGTTCATGCTTACTTTGTCTCTGAGTTCCCCTGTGTGACTCAAGTGTTGTATGGCACTTCTACTATCAGTAAGAATCCAGATATCTTTAAATTAGTATTTCTGATGGATTTTAAGGCTTCATAGATGGCTATAAGTTCTGATATGAAGACTGAGCAAAAATCTGGGTTTCTTCTGTTCATTTTCTCAATGCCATTTGTGGTTTTGATGAGACAGCCACTGCCAGTGTGTCCCAACTCATCTCTGCTACCATCGGTATAGATAGTTATTGCATTTTTAGGAATGTTATATATTAATTATTTCTAATGATAATTGTTTTAAGTATTCTGGATTTTGGTATTGTTTGTTGGTGGGTTCATTTAAAGTGTCATTAAAAATAAAATTTTTAGTGGTTCGCATGGAGAAATTTTTTCTGCTAAATAATTTTTTTCTACTTTATATTTTAAAAATCCATTTCTTTTGGCCAGGTGGAGAGGACCTTCTTTTTTGAGTCTTAGATTGGATTCCCAATTAAGTATGTAATTGGAAGTTCTGTGTTTGTTTCCATAACTCTTGATTTTGTTTATATATTTTGGCAGATTGTAGCTTCTTCTATCCTTTAAGGGCATAATGTCTGCCTCGTAAAGTACATTATTTTACATAAAATACATATTTGTACATTATGTAAATAATCTTTTCTTTTCCTTGTTCTACTCGCCTTAAGCCAGGCATTACTTTCATCAAATTATTTTTAAAAAATATATTTCATAAGTTCAATTAAAAAAGTATCTGATCAAAACTATTTTTAATATTATTCTTTCAAGATTTTAACCACGACTGCATTTCCATTACCATAATCCTCAACATGATCAAAAATCGAGCAGAAAATCTCTATTCATTTTTATATAACATATATATATATTAAAAATAAAAAGATTTTCTTCTGATATTTGAATATTAGAGTTATATAGAATTATTACTTGATGCTGATTATTTTGAGAATAGAGAATATTGTTGGTCATTTGCTTGATCTTGGAATCCATGAGTGTGTGAAATTGTTCTGCAGTCGTGGCAATAATTAAATAAAATTATTAAAGTAGTCATCAAAAATAGCTTTAATTGAAATAAAGGAATTTATTTTAAAAAAATAATTTGATAAAAGTACTGCCTGGCTTAAGGCGAGTAAAAAAAGGAAAAAAAAAAAGATCATTTACATAATTACAAAGATTTGAGCCGGCCATCGGGAAACAACAACAATCATTTTTTTAGGGGAAGCACGACCTCTGGCGGTCGATTTAGAAGAGTATTTGAATCTATGAAATATAATTTTAAATAAAATAATATTTTAATATAACATACATATATTAAAAATAAAGAAGGCATCTCCTGACCACAAGCACATGTGATTTTTAGATGGCAGAGCGCCATCTAGTGGAGCAAAAATAAACTAAACGTTTATTTAGCTTGCTCCGTGATATTTGGCCAACCCAATTTCTTGATAAATCAAGAAAAACCTCCCACGAACGCGTTTCGCGCTGTTGGCGCTCGTCAGCGTGGAGTAGGCTGTAACCACTGCGACCAAAAAAATATTTTTTGGTCCCAATGGCTTCCCGAGAAATCAAGTAATGGGTATTTAAGGCCAAATTTGCGTAAAGACGCTTAACACATGAAAAAACATTAGAAAAAAATAATAGATAAGTGGGTCAGGTGTTGATATTAAAAATAAAGAAGGCATCTCCTGACCACGAGCACATGTGCTTTTTAGATGGCAGAGCGTCTTTACGCAAATTTGGCCTTAAATACCCATTTGTTGATTTCTCTGGAAGCCATTCGAACCAAAAAATCTTTTTTGGTCGCAGTGGTTACAGCCTACTCCACACTGACGAGCGCCAACAGCGCGAAACACGTTCGTGGATGGCTTTTCTTGAATTATCAAGAAATTGGGTTGGCCAAATATCACGGAGCAAGCTAAATAAACGTTTAGTTTATTTTTGCTCCACTAGATGGCGCTCTGCCATCTAAAAAGCACATGTGCTCGTGTTCAGGAGATGCTTTCTGTATTTTTAATATCAACACCTGACCCACTTATCTTTTATTTTTTTCTATTGTTTTTTCATATATATATATTATTCTGAAAATAGAGCAATCCATACTTAAATCATTAGATAATAAAAAGGCATATATTGGATTGAATAAAAAAATATTTGCCAATATTTCGGTTGGCTGAACGCCAATCTTTATCAAGGCATTACATTTTGTATAAACAAACTCAGCGCTGCATAGTGTTAAAATTTTTATATGTATAATTTGTATTTTTTATAATATTCTTTCATACACAAATTTCCCCCACCTACTTTGTATTTTAAATTATATCAACTGTGATATTATAACACTATGCGGCGCTGAGTTTGTTTATACAAAAATGTAATGCTTTGATAAAGGTTGGCGTTCAGCCAGCCGAAATATTAGCAAATAAATATTATATTCAATCCAATATATGCCTTTTTATTATCTACTAGACGAATGACCCGGGCAACGCCCGGGTTTACCCGATTAAATGTTTTATTCAAACACTATTCGTTACAATTATAAATTGGCGCCGTGGATGTCACTCTTGTGAAACCTCCCGCTCCAAACTTTACAGTCAGATTAGTTACGATATAAATCTTCAAATCGAGCGAGCGTCTATAAATATTTCGATTCAGATCGAGTATTCTAATTAGTAAGCGAACTATTATTAATAAAAATTTTAAAAGATTTCGATTTTAAACGTATTTATAACCTTGATAGAGGGCGCTGTTTGTGAGCTAAGTAGAATAATTTGAATATATAGTTTTAATATTTAATTTATATATAATTTATATATAATATATAGCCTAGTGGTCATGGCATCTGCCCGGTAAGCAGAAGGTCGTGGGTTCGATTCCCATCCCTTGACACTTTTTTTATTTTATCCATTCTGACCAAAATCTATCCGTGAACTTCACACAGTGAACTTCACACAGACAGAATAAGGCAATTATATAAGTAGATTAATAATAATTATTATTATCATTAGATAATGATAATGATCATAATGATGATGCGCGCGTTGATGACCAAAATCTATCCGTGAACTTCACACAGACAGAATAAGGCAATTATATAAGTAGATATTTTATATAAAATTGTATTTAATATCAAAATTATAATTCCCAGATCAAATTACTCTGTTAAATCTACCACCAGATCTCGCGGTTTTTCCTATATAAATATATTGTTGTTGTTTCCCGTTGGCCGGCTCAAATCTTTCTGTACATATGTAAATATGTAATTCATTTTCTTTATCTTTACGCCTTAAATCAGGCAATACTTTCTCAAATTATGTATTTTATATTTTATAAGCTTAATTAGAACAAACTAACAAATAATGATTTAAACAGTTTTATTATTTCTACCACGACTGTAATATCACAAATATACTCATGTATTTAAAAATATTCAGCAAGTAATAATTCTGAGAAGTTTTGGCTAATCAACTAAAGGTAGATTGAATTGGTGAAACGCTGGGAGGGATCCCCAATGATGAGCTAAGCCCTCCTAATAATTTTCATCGCAGTAAGGACAGTAGATGTTTATTTAATATGTAAAAGTAACATTCGTGTTTTAAAGTTTTGATTTCTTATAAATAGATGGTGTGTTATTTCTCTATACTTACTTTATACCTAACAGGCCTTGTCCTTATTGTTTGTGGAAGAACATTGCTCAATGTAAATATTTATATGTTATTCTACTGTTCTTAAAGCTTATGTCCATAGTTTTCTTGAAAACCATTTCTAATATTCGACCCTTCAGTATAGCATATATAAGCAGAATGATCCAATACATGTTTTATGTTTAAAAGAAACATTCGTGCTTTAACTTTTTCATTTTCTACTAACTGAATTTGAGTATTCGAAACTATTATAGATGCGTATGATTCTTTTTAAACTGGTGTTCTATTAGCGGTTTATTAAATCGTGTTTTTACCTGTTGAATAACTTTCATGCCTGAGAGCTCTAGAAATTTGAATTAAATATTTAAAGGAAATTTATCCCTGTAAGCACCAATTATTTTCACCTATCAGACTATAAATAAATATAGGGTTGAGACCAACAGTCAGAAATGTGATTAATGTATAGATACACAACACAAATTGACTTCAGTGATAATTAATTGGTTTAACGTTGTCTCCAACATGTCTGGCACCACTGGCCAGCAGATGATATTACCAAAGATTGTACCAAAGTGTCCTGTATGCGACCCTATACCCCCATCTTGAAGATTTCCTTGAGGACCTCTTGCCTGAATACAGGCCTATTCTTGTTGAATTCCTCAACACTGTCATCGCTGGGGACTTGGATTCCATAACGGACTGTCCGAATTCAAGGCGACTTTAAGCTCCTGATAGGATACAGACTTCCCTTCACTGAAGGCCTCGTCTGGTGTATATATTTCCTATGCTGTTCTAAACTTTGTGAACTCTCTTTTGACCGTTGACTTGATGTCAATAAACTGTTTTTAA
>CP092878.1:75323246-75341097 GCA_030710605.1 Cordylochernes scorpioides | reverse complement strand
GATCGATAAAAGAATAGTAGAATGAAGTAAAAATCTTATTTACGCTATCTTCTGCTTTCCTAAATAAAACAGAAGTTGGAATGAATAAAGCAGAAGAATCCAGTAAATGGAGGGAAGATTTATCATCGCGCGCGTGGAGGAAGGAAAAAACAACCCGGCACCACGGGTGAAAATATCACTGAATGCCTTGTGAGAGGGAACCTGTTAAAATGGACGATATTTTATCATTGTTTGAAAAATAAATGCTGCCATTTATTAGCACCCGCATTGTTCATCTAACTTTTTATTACTTTTTTATTAAATGGGGAAAAAATACAATTATTTTTCTCCAATATTTCTCAGCGTTTGGGAATATTGCAATCCACGTCAATTTTTATCTCTTTTATTTTATCAAGTATATATATAAAATGTTGCGTGTTTTAACAAGTTCTATAAATTTATCTTAATTTGTTAGTATTTATCATATTATATATATATATATAATATAATCTAAAATGTAAATATTTTAGTATTCTAAAACATGTATTTTATTTTAATCATTGTCTATTCTTTTAGTTTTGACCATATATAGATTTAGAACATAACTTTGATAATTGTTGTAAATATGTATAGTTGACCTAGCTATTTCTTTAATTCACGAATATTGAATTCATTTTATAAATTCTATATTACGGTGATAAATAATTTAATGTGTAATTCTTTTCAAGTAATTGAGAATAAAAACTACTTGATAAGTAAATAATTATCTTTCCTATTTTTACGACTGCACCTCTAATTCTCTATCTTTTTCAAAAACAGAATATTCATAACATATATATATAGAGAGAGAAATCGGTTTTTAAGTTTAAAAAATTTCAGAATAGAGAGAGAGAGAGAGAGAAAAGAAGTTAAAAATTATTACTAAAAATTATATTTTAAATTGTAAATTACGGAATTTGTGTTACTTCTTAGAGCAAAAAGTATGTCAAATTAAATTTTAAAATACCGTTTAACGAATATATTTACAATTTAAAATCATAAAATATAAAAACCCTTTCAGAATATGTTTCTTTATTTATAAAATAAAATTGCTAAAGGTTTGTTGTGATATTTTATTATAGTAAATCGCAATTTTCCTATAGTTCAAAATAAAATGCAAAATATAGAGAAAAGTCCATCCAATACAATAGTAGAGCGTTCTGGAGAGGAATTTAGCGAAAACGTTTAAAGGGTTCACAACTGATGAGCTAGGCCCTCTCACTATGGTCTGCAGAAGTAATTTTGATGATAGAAATATTGATGTCAAAAAGTAGTAAAGTTTGTCTTTCCTTTATATTCAAATATATTTGCCTTATATATTGAATTTATGCATAGAACAGTTTGTGTTTCATACGAAAGAGCAATGCTTGATGTACAAGTATGTACACTCATGGAAAAAACTTGAGCTAGTGGAAAGTTTTTGATGTCGCCGGTCGTCTATTATTTTTTAAGGAGACTGAGACAATTTCGTTCACACTTAGTCATCTCATGTGTCTTCAATAAAGGTCACTGTATATCAAATATTTTCCTGAGTTATTGTCTGAATACTGATATACATGCTAAAAGGTACAACTCCCTTAAGTTTTGTCCATGAGTGTATACACACTTGGTTATCTCGTGTGTTTTCAATAAAGGTCACTGTAATATCTTTCAGAGTTATTGTCTGAATCCCGATATACATGCTAAAAGGTACAACTTCCTTAAGTTTTGTCCATGAGTGTATACACACTCGGTTATCTCGTGTGTTTTCAATAAAGGTCACTGTAATATCTTTCAGAGCTATTGTCTGAATACCGATATACATGCTAAAATGTACAACTATCTTAAGTTTTGGTCATGAGTGTATTTTTAAATCTGAAAGTCATATTTTTTACGTTTATAAACTGGCGAAACATCTGTAAGGGTTCACCACTGATGATAGAGGCCCTTCCATTATTTTATCATTTCAGTGAGGACAGTAGAAAATTGATTTATTTTAAATATATATTGCGTATGATATTGTTTTTTACAGCACAATACAACAATGTTGGCAAGTTTCTCTAGAGTGGAATGTCGAGGTGACGAATCCACTCCAGGGCCTCCTCTGTGCACCGGTGGATTTATTTTAAAAAAGAAAGACGTGTATGTTTCTTCTTCTTCTTCTTTTTATTTTAAAAAGAAACATACACGTCAAAAATAGTTCAGATTTCTTATAACAGATGGCGCGCTAATGCATCATATTAAAATGATAAAATAGTTACGTCGCATGTGAGCCGGGCTAAGGTTGTATCACAACAATAAAATAATAATCTTATATGTGAAAATTATTACAGACTAGACGAATGACCCGGGCAACGCCCGGGTTTTACCCGATTAAATGTTTTTATTCAAATACTATTCGTTACAATTATAAATTGGCACCGTGGACGTTACTTTTGTGAAATGTCCCGCTCCAAACTTTACAGTCAGATTAGTTACGATATACACATGTGTAAATCTTCAAATCGAGCGAGCGTCTATAAATATTTCGATTTAGATCAAGTATTCTAATTATTAAGCGAAAAAAATATTATTAATAAAATTTGAGAAGATATCGATTTTAAACGTATTTATAACCTTGATAGAGGGCGCTGTTCGTGAGCTAAGCAGAATATAAATAAATAAATATCAAATACCAAATATTTCGAATTAGAGCAGTTATTTTAAACGGCGAATTAGATCAGTTATATCTAAAAATGAAAATATATTATAAATAAATAAAACATACAAAATATTTCAAGAGCAGTTATTAAGCTACGCTTGGCATCATAAATGTTCGCATGTAAAGCTATTTCAGGCCTTACATATTTCTAACAACCTTTTTGAAATAGGTTTTTGAAACATGGAAATTATAATACTTCAAATAAATAGAAATAGAGTGAACACAAATAAAACATACCAAATATTTCGAATTAGAGCAGTTATTTTAAACGGCGAATTAGATCAGTTATATCTAAAAATGAAAATATATATAAATAAATAAAACATACCAAATATTTCAAGAGCAGTTATTTTAAACGGCGAATTAGATCAGTTATATCTAAAAATGAAAATATATAAATAAATAAAACCTACCAAATATTTCAAATTAGAGCAGTTATTATATAAATATTTATATTATATGTGTTATTAAGCGAACTATTTTAAACGACGAATTAGATCAGTTATATCTAAAAATTAAAATATATAAATAAATAAATACCAAATATTTCGAATTAGAGCAGTTATTTTAAACGGCGAATTCGATCAGTTATATCTAAAAATGAAAAAATATATAAATAAATAAAACCTAACAAATATTTCAAATTAGAGCAGTTATTATATAAATATTTATATTATATGTGTTATATATTTTTTTACCTATGTATGGAAATTTTGGTTTGAATTAGTGAACTACTGCGAAATTGTATACCGGACATACAAACCAACCAACAAACAAACAAACATACAAACATTTATTTTTATATATATAGAAGATATAATATAAATGAGTTTTAAAAATTGTTAAAAAAAAATGCATCGGCCGGGAATCGAACCCGGGCCGCCCACGTGGCAGGTGAGCATTCTACCACTAAGCCACCGATGCGTATACAAAATGGCCTTATTTGGGTATTCATTCCATCCCGGATTACTCCGCGTAAAAAAATAGTTCTTCAAATTAAAAAAAGAAATAGCCAAAAATTATAAGCAAAATGTAGCCAAAAATTTTCCTCAGGTTTATAAAAAGCGACATGCAAAATTTGGAACCAATTGGTTCAGTAGTTTTTGAGTTTATCGCGAAACAGACAGACAGACAGGAATTGACTTTTATATATATAGAGATGTGACATTGTACTGTGACATGGTGCACAAATTAAGAGAGAAAAAAAGGCATATCCTTATGATGCAACTGAAAGTTACTGATGGCTTGCGCCATCTATCGGAATAAATATCAACATAACTCCCTGTTTCGTGATTTTTCAGGATGCCTGAATGACCAGTTTTTTGTTCGTTGAGGTACAGCTTGCATCACGCTGACGAGGGTCAACAGTCCGAAATGTGTATGTGTTTAACTTTTCTTGATTAATCAACAATGGGTATATGGCCAATTCTGGAATAATTTTAAAAATCAACAAATAGTTTACATTTATTCCGATAGATGGCGCAAGCCAGTTTCAAGATAAAGAGATATTATGTACAATGCCTTGTCTCAATAGCAGCCGACTGCAGCCAGCCACGTGCAGGTTTCCCAATTTAATCCCACAACTTTTTCAAAATGACTTAAAATCACATTTCACCCCTAAACTTAAGAGTTTTTAAAACTTTGTAAATATTTAGCCAATTTTAAAATTGTTACCGCGGTCTATATTAAAGTTTTTAATGCCTTTCAAATATTGTAACCGGCTTGGTTGAAGGCTCAATTTATACAACACGTCACACACACCATATATATATATATTATATAATAAAAAAATAAAATATTTTATTTTTTTAAAACATATGTATTTTATTTTCATCATTGAATATTATTTTATTTTTTGACCATAGATTTAGAACATAACACTTTGAATATTGTTGTAAATATGTATAGTTAACCTACCTTTTTTTTTAATCAACTAATTTAAGATTCATTTTATAAATTCTATATAATTGTGATAAATATTTAATGTATAATTATTTTCAATTAATTGTAAATATAAACTACTTGATAAGTAAATAACTTTCTTTCCTTTTTTCATGACTGCACCTCCAATTCTTTATTATTCCAACATCAAAACATTATATCATAACACACACACATTCTGGAATAATTAGAAATCAACGAGAATAGTTGATATTTATTCCGATAGATGGCGCAAGCCATCATCAACTTTCAGTTGCACGATAAGGAGATGCCTTTTTCATAATATATATATATATATATATAATATAATCAGAAATAAAGGTATTTTATAATTTGAAAAATATATATTTCATTTCCATTCGTTAATAATTCTACATTTTTTACCATAGTTTTAGAATATGCCACTTTCTAATATTTGTTGTAAATATGTAGATAACTAATTCACAATATAGAATTAAATTTTTCATTCTATATAACTGTATGAAAAATGTTTTATTGTAATTTTCAGATTAAATAATTATTCTTCTGTTTTTCTTTTAACACGACTGCACCTTTATCTTACAATCTTTATCTTACAACAAAATATATCATAACAGTAAGCCGACATTTTTATATAAGGAATGAAGATATTAAGACGCGAATGTTTCTTTTCATAATTAAATTAAACTTCTACTGTCCTTACTGCAATGAGAAAAATATTTAGGAAAGCTTGGATCATCAGTGGTGAGACTCGCAGGAGGACAGTATAAATTTGATTTATTTGTGAAAAGAAACATTCACGTCTTGATGTTTTCATTTGTTATATATAGATGGTGCGTTATTGCTTTGTATTTATATATATATAAATTAATTATATATATATACAGCTCACTATAGACAGGTCACTTTTAATGTAAATCGCATCGTACTACGTATTTAAAATCGGGCGCTATAGAGAGGGGGCGCTATAGACAGGTTTAACTGTATATCGAGAACATATATATATATATATATATATATATATTATGTATATATATTAAATAATTAATTAAATTCATCGCACATTTATCACATATATTCATATTAAATATATATACATATAGTAATTAATCTGCGATTATTCCTAGATATCCCTATTTGCATATATAAATTTATATACAATATATTACTACATATATATATATATATAGAGAGAGAGAGAGAGAATTATAATTTATAATTATAGTTGCTCTATATAAAAGATTTTTCTTATATAAGGAGATAAAATTATAATTACAAATATATTATAATTAAATTATAAAATTCCTCATTGGTGTTATATTATAATAAATAATTAATTGATAAATCCGTGTGTGTTTCATATAAAATGAAATATATTTATAAACACAAATATAAATCGTCCTTTATATATAAGATCGAAATATCTCAATGTCAAAAAAGTGTAAAAGAATTGAAAATTTTAGTCTTAATTAGTATAGTTTTTTATTGCTGTTATTTTTTTGGAATGTTCTATATTTGTGCCATTGGTTTAGTGGTTGTAATTCTAACAATATATATTAAACGTTTTAGATAATATGTGTGTAAATAATCTTTATTTCTTGTATAATTTATTGCTCTTAAATGTAAATTTTAATAACTTTCACTCTCTCTCTAAGATAGAAATAATTTGTATATATATTTAAAACCTATGTACATAAAATGGATTAAACATTTACACGCAAATATCCACATAGGATATAGCATAGGTTTTGTTAAAATTTCCGGGATATAGTCTTGTGGAATCCAAATATCGCCATCGCTATATACCTATTCTTTGATATTTCATTAATTAGTGCCGGAAATGAAGGACAAAGAGTTGCCCCGTTCATTTATTCAAATATATTTGTCTTATATATTGTATTTAGGCATTAAACAGTTTGTATTTTATAAGAAAAAGCAATTCTTGATGTATAAGTATGCACACTCATCGAAAGAAATTGCGGAAGTGGTAAGTCTTTGATGTCCTTGGTCGTCTACTCTTCTTAAAGAAGACAGAGACAATTTTGTTTATACTTTGTTATCTCGGGTGTCTTCAATAACGGTCACTTATATAGAATTGTAATTTAAAATTTATATACCACGGCAATATATGGAATTGTAAAAATATTCTATACATATATTTATTTAATTAAAAAGGCATATATTGGATCAAAATATCATTTATTTTACCAATATTTCAGTGGTCTGAACGCCAACCTTTATTAAGCTTATATATATACCTTGATACACAGCTTAGCGTTCAGCCAACAAAATATTGGTAAAATAAATGATATTTTGATCCAATATATGCCTTTTTATTTAAAGATTTATTTATGATTTGCTCTATTTTCAAAACATATATTTATTGTCGCTTGTGTATAATATATCGTGTATATAAAAAGGAATCAGAAGATCCTACAATAGAGTATAAAGGCAATGTGTTTCCTTACAATATAACATCGTTTTTTATAATCTGTTGTGATCTTTTGATATTTTTATATATATATAGATTTGACCTATTTATTGATATTGGTTATATAATATTGTAATACATATTTATTTATTACAAAACACACACAATATCCTATGTAAATATTTGCGTGTAAATGTTGCAATTAGGTGTCCTTTACAGGAAGGTTCTACTGTATATACGTATGTACAATGTGAAAACCAAGAATCCAAAATCATTCATATATCAGCATGTTTATTTATTGAAGACACACGAGATAACCAATGTATACACCCATGGACAAAATTTCAGACAATAACTCTGAAAGATATTACAGTGACCTTTATTGAAGACACACGAGATAACCAAGTATGAACAAAATTTCTTCAGTCTCCTTGAAAAAAAAAAAAACAGACGACCGGCGACATCAGAGACTTTTCACTTTCTTTATTATTATTATTTTTTAATGAGTTTATCTATTATTTATTTAAATTTCTAAAAAATCATAAATATTAAATATTTTGAACCGTCGTTATTTTCTGGTTCAGTAGACACCTGAGGAAGATACAAGCCTCGGAAGCTAGCCGAATTACTGATAAAGAAGTATACTTACAATTTGTATTTTGACTCTCATTATCTAACACTTTTTATTTCTTTGAATAAGTTGGTATACATCAGACGAGAGTATCTCTCGCGAAGGTCTAAATACAAAAGACTATAACAAATGAAAACATCAAGACGCGAATTTTTCTTTTCACAAATAAATCAAACTTCTACTGTCCTTACTGCGATGGAAAATATATTGGAAGGGGTTGGCTCATCAGTGGTGAACCCTCTCAGTGGTTTCGCCAATTTAATCTACCAGATAATCCTGACAATACTGACAAAATTACTGTAAAAATAGATGTTTCCCACCATACATTTCATACAATTCGATTGAATAACAACTCCTTGAATTAAACAAAAGAAATTAAAATTACCTGAAACTTCTGAAATTTCTCTCAGATAACATTTTACAAGAAAAAAAACCCTATTTAAATCAAAGGTATTTTCTCTCTCTCTCTCTCTTTCAGAAAAAAAAAGTTTAAAATATTCAAAATTCTTAGAAAGTGCACTTTTTTCCGCGGTGTAGATTTTTTAAAAAATAGATAAAAATTACTTCTGTGAAGAATATTTTAATAGGATTTAATTTTTAAATGTTTCCATATTTATATTAGCAAATTATATTACAATATGAATATATGCAAGTATATTCTATGTGCATATTGGCAAAGATAAATATATCTTATTTTATTATCTCTCTCAAGAATTTTAAAATGTCTTTGATAAAAATATTGTAACGAAGAAATCAAGCCTTGAAATATCCTAAGATGTAAAAGTATTTATTGATGACGTCAGCACGACAAGTAGACAATTATTAACAAGTCAACAAAACTATCTACAGCTAGGGAATCTTGAGCAAGCAAGCAAAGAAATATTTTAAAGATGATTTTACAAATACAGAGTAATATATATTTTTATAATCTTTTGAATATTTTCATTGAATAATATTAAATTAAATAATAAAATATTTCTTCGCCACAATATTTATTATTAATTTTAATAGAGTAGAACCTCTCAATGAGAGGACACTCTTGTTAGAAGATATCTCTCTACAAAGAACAGTTTTCATCATAAAAATTATCATTTTTACCAATTAGAAGCTCTCTGGTAAGAAGACATCTCTCTGTAAAGGATACTGTGGCTCTGTAACTAGTTGTCATCTTTTAGATAGAGGTTTGTGTTGTGTGTTTTTTGTTTGTTGTGTGATGTTCTACTGTATCTTTATTTATACTGGGGATATTCTCGAAATTTGTAAATTTCAAATAAATTACTTTGGTAGAAATTAAAATAAGTTTTTCTTTAAAGCTTGTTTAATTTAAAACTGAATTTAGTGCCGTACATTTACTGAGGTGCAAGAATCTTTGTATAATCTCTAATACACGTGGTACAGGCCATGATAATCATGGTGGGTAGTAGTTGGCGTCTGCTTCTACTGTAAGTGCACCACATGTCTACACATGTGAAAAGCAGTTCGAAATTTGCACTTACAAATGTGCCAGAGCTCCATTTCGTTAATTGAACTCACTGGTGGAATAAGACTATTTCAAGAATCGGGGGCCATTGGAGCATTTTTTTAAATTAGAAAAAAAAAGTTTCGAATGCAGGATTCGAACCCGGGTCGTAGCTCTCGAAAACCAACAGTTTAGACTATACCTTCACCGACAGGCTCCTACCCCGACACTGAAGTACAAATCAAAGGACCAAAATGCTGAAATTTCTGTGAAGGAAACCTTGTCCAATCGTCAATGTAACTAATATCTTTCATTCTCCAAAATCTTTAATGAAAGTAATGAACTTGAAAGGGACACTGCTATACTGGTATATGGTATATGGCTATATGGTACATATAAGTAGCCATACAAGCTATATATTACATACAAATAACTCGCTAATTCATCACATATTAATACATCATATATATGCAAATTAACAACAGTTACACCATTATTTGGAAATACCATTTAGCGCAATCTCTCTGTGTAAAAAAATAAGAATTTTTAAATCATTATTTCCACGTTAATTAGTTTTGTTCTATTTTTAAAAGACACATTTCTGCCACAACTAAACGGAAGGTTGAAAAACTCCTCCCAATATGGATTTTTCATCTTTTCACTTATAAACGGATATAGATGTTTTTATTTTAATAATCTCCCTCACACATTTTCAACAATGGTCAATAAACAAATAACATATTTATATTCACAGATATATTCTATAATTGCTTATTCCCAACATAAAATGATTTTTATTAAATTAAACAACTAAAAAAATAGATCAAATTTTGTTCAAATTGTGTTCATATCAATCTTCTCACAATGATATACACTCATGGACAAAACTTAAGGAAGTTTTATATTTTGATGTCGACGGTTGTCTTTTTTTTTTTTTTTTTGAAGGAGACAGAGTCAATTATGTTCACATTTGGTTATCCCGTGTGTCTTCAATAAAGGTCACTGTAATATCTTTCAGAGTTATTCTCTCAATCCTGATATACATGTTAAAAGATACAACTTCCTTAAGTTTTGTCCATGAGTGTATACACACTTGGTTATCTCGTGTATCTTCAATAAAGGTCACTGTAATATCTTTCAGGGTTATTGTCTGAATCCCGATATACATGCTAAAAGGTACAACTTCCTTAAGTTTTGTCCATGAGTGTATACAAACTTGGTTATCTCGTGTGTCTTCAATAAAGATCACTGTAATATCTTTCAGAGTTATTGTCTGAATCCCGATATACATGCTAAAAGGTACAAGTTCCTTAAGTTTTGTTCATGAGTGTATACACACTTGGTTATCTCGTGTGTCTTCAATAAAGATCACTGTAATAACTTTCAGAGTTAATGTCTGAATCCCGATATACATGGTAAAAGGTACAACTTCCTTAAGTTTTGTCCATGAGTGTATACACATTGGTTATCTCGTGTATCTTCAATAAATGTCACTGTAATATCTTTCAGAGTTATTCTCTCAATCCTGATATACATGTTAAAAGATACAACTTCCTCAAGTTTTGTCCATGAGTGTATATAATATGTTTTAAAATATGCAAAGTAGGCGTTTATTGATAGGTTGAACTCGGGCGATTGGTCTACTCTGCATTTTTGTGGAAATTTGATTCAATAATCTTCTGTAATTCTCAAATATATCCATCATTTAATATTTTATCTTTTAACTTCTTCACACCCGTGCATTTGCCACACAATAGTAAGCAGTTCTACAACAATGGGCTTCTTTAATTTCACTATTTGATCAGTGTAGAGCTGATTCTTTTCACCCATGTTATATGTTTTGAAAATTATTCAAACCAGCAAATTATATTTCTCATACCATATAGCAATGATCCAAAGGAACACTCACACATAGACAAAACTTAAGGAAGTTGTACCTTTTAGCATGTATATCGGGATTCAGACAATAACTCTGAAAGATATTACAGTGACCTTTATTGAAAACACACGAGATAACCAAGTGTGTATACACTCATGGACAAAAACATAAGGAAGTTGTACCTTTTAGTATGTATATCGGGATTCAGACAATAACTCTGAAAGATATTACAGTGACCTATATTGAAAACACACGAGATAACCAAGTGTGTATACACTCATGGACAAAAACATAAGGAAGTTGTACCTTTTAGTATGTATATCGGGATTCAGACAATAACTCTGAAAGATATTACAGTGACCTTTATTGAAGACACACGAGATAACCAAGTGTGTATACACTCATGGACAAAAACATAAGGAAGTTGTACCTTTTAGCATGTATATCGGGATTCAGGCAATAACTATGAAAGATATTACAGTGACATTTATTGAAAACACACGAGATAACCAAGTGTGAACAAAATTGTCTCTGTTTCCTTAAAAAATAAAACCAGGCCACCGACGATATCAAAGATATTCTACTTTCTCAACTTTTTTCCATGAGTGTAAATAACAGAATAAATCTTCACTGATAGTGTAGAAATTCTCATTTTTCTACTGTGATTACAGCAGCCAGACGGTAGAGCTGAGCGCCATGAATTTTCAACGGACGACCTTGAGTGACACTGTTCAACTTTGGAGAATAAAGGTCAGACTGACCAGCTGGACAATAGAGTAAGTAAACAATCATCTATTGATTATAAAACGATATATGATGCCGCAACCTATTTATTAATTGTATAAAGAAACTTTCGGGCAAACTCTTCCTCAGCAAACACATAACATTAAAAATATATAAACATTTTTAAAAAGATAATGGAGAGATATTATATAGCATTTTAAAGATATATCTATGCAAATATAGGACATAAGAATTTAGGAATTTACATAATTGAATATATTTGAAGAACAAACTATGAAAAGGTTGATGAATGTTGAGAAATGGAAAGATTAGTGTTATAAATATGAACACATATATAAAAAGAGTATGTATTAAGATAGAAGAGGGACATATTTCGATGGTAGCTGTATTGAACCCAGCATAGAGTGTAAGTTGTGGTATATAATGGAGAAAGCAGCTACGGTACAGAGGAAGGAGAATGGTATTTAGCCGTTTCGACGGAGGAACATTTCAACTTTCTTTAACTTCTCCAAAGGTTCTCTTTTAAGTTGAAGTCGATAGCTTTGGTAATTCCAGGCAGAGTCGATGTTGACAATTAGCAACAGCTAGTTTTCTCTCTATATATATTATATAATCTAAAATACAAATATTTTATTTTTTAAAACATATATTTACTTTAAAATTTTACACATTAAAATTTAATTTACTAATATATTTACTTTCACATTGACTATTCTTTTATTTTTGACCATAGATTTAGAACATAACACTTTGATAATTGTTGTAAATATGTATAGATAACCCTACCTATTTTTTAATTCACGAATATAGAATTCATTTTATAAAGTCTATATTACTGTGAAAAATAATTGTATGTGTAATTTGCTTCAAGTAATTCAAAATAAAAACTACTTGATGGGTAAATAATTATCTTTCCTATTTTCACGACTGCACCTTCAATTCTCTATCTTTTTCAGCAACAAAACATTATAATCATAACATATATATATTATAAAAATAAATTTCTGTTTATTTTGGAATATTATTGATTTATATTTGTGAATGTTGCAGTATATTTGCTGATTGTTTTGAGGATAATGAGTACTTTATTTTGTTGTGGTCATGGTAAAAATGAAATAAAATCAACTTTGAATCGCAATTTTCTTTAATTGTGCTTATAGGCATAATAAAGAAAGAAATACCTTAATTGAGGCGTAAGAATAAAGAAAACAAAAGACTTATTTACATATGTACAAAAGGATTTGAGCCGGCCAACGGGAAACAACAACAATGAGTTACATATAGGGAAAGCCGCAAAATCTGGCGTTGGACTTAAAAGTAATTTGATCTGGAAATTATAATTTTAAAATAGAATATAATTTTCATATATGAAATATTTTACAAAAGAACACTAATTAAATAGCAGAGAAGCTATAAGAAAAATTCACAGTGTTTCAAAATACTAATATAGAAATTAAAAATAGCTTCATAGAATAATAAATTATCTGCTACAATATAGATATAAAGATATAGATTTAGATCAGAAATATTTAGAAACAGAAAAATATGAAACAATCAAAAAAATACCAAATAAATCTCCAAGATAATAAATGATAAATATATACCAAAATATTGGTTTAAATTCGAAGTATCAAAGATGGCGGCAATGTTAACAAATAATTAAATATCAAGAGCTAATGTGTCAAACAGCTTCCAATTGAACCCGACATTCGCAGAAAATCCATTAATTAAAACGGAGAAATTTAATGTCGCCAGGATGACAATTGTCCTAGCATTTATCTCAAATTAGAATATGTTCTAAATATGGATATATTTATAGAAGGGACATACTTTTTATACAGCTCTTATATAATTACCCTTTGCCCAATATTTTCTCCATAGTTAAAACTACATAGAGATAACGGACATTTTCGGCTTTTATAAATTTTTAATTTATATTTTAAATACATACTCATTGACAAAATTTAAGGAATTTTGTACCTTTTAGAATGTATATCGGGATTGAGACAATAACTCTGAAAGATATTACAGTGACCTTTATTGAAGATACACGAGATAACCAAGTGTGTATACACTCATAGACAGAACTTAAGGAAGTTGTACATTTTAGCATGTATATCGGGATTCAGACAATAACCCTGAAAGATATTACAGTGACCTTTATTGAAGATACACGAGATAACCAAGTGTGTATACACTCATAGACAGAACTTAAGGAAGTTGTACCTTTTAGCATGTATATCGGGATTCAGACAATAACACTGAAAGATATTACAGTGACTTTTAATGAAGATACACGAGATAACCAAGTGTGTATACACTAATGGACAAAACTTAAGGAAGTTGTACATTTTAGCATGTATATCGGGATTCAGACAATAACCCTGAAATATATTACAGTGACCTTTATTGAAGATACACGAGATAACCAAGTATGTATACACTCATGGACAAAACTTAAGGAAGTTGTACCTTTTAGCATGTATATCGGGATTCAGACAATAACTCTGAAAGATATTACAGTGACCTTTATTGAAGATACACGAGATAACCAAGTGTGTATACACTCATGGACAAAACTTAAGGAAGTTGTACCTTTTAGCATGTATATCGGGATTCAGACAATAACTCTGAAAGATATTACAGTGACCTTTATTGAAGACACACGAGATAACCAAGTATGTATACACCGAGTGTATAAATCCGCTAGGTCAGGTAAGTTTAGGTTGTTTAAAACAAGGATAATATTGGCACCGAACAGCGAGTAGGCCTATCATTATCTATTGATATCGAATTACAATTAGCAGACGTCTTTTTTAAAAATAAAGTTGCACTAATTATGGCTGTGTACAATAAAGTTTTTTTATATGGGTATCAAAATCTAGAAAAATGTAAAGTGTTAATTAAAATGGAAGTTTACAATTATAAAATTGAAAATTTACATTATTATAAAATATGGACAAAATTACATTAATATGCTTGAAAAGGTTGAATTATATTGAAATGGAAAGATTGCAAATATTTGATTCTTTAAAGTTTTAATATATTAAATATGGAAATAGTTGCAATTATAAGCTTGAAAGTTTTAAAATATTAAAACGGCAATATGGTCACAATTATAAAATTGATATAGTTGTGATATATTAAATTGAGAAAAAGATTGCAAATATAATATTGAAAAGTGCAATATATTAAAATGTAAAAGTTTGAAATTATAAAATTGAAAAGTTACATTATATTAGAAATGGATAAGGTTACAAATATAAAACTTTAAAAGTTGCAAAATACATTAAATGCAAAATATATTAAAATGGAAAAAGTTACAAATTTAAAATCGAAAGAGTTGTAATATATTAAAATGCAAAAGATTGCAATAATAAAATTGAAAATTCGCATTATATTAAAATATGGAAAAAGTTATAATAATAAGCTTGAAAAAGTTGAATTATATTAAAATGGAAAAGGATAAAGTTATAAAATTGAAAGGTTTCAATATATTAAAATGTAATGGTTCAATTCTAAAATTTAAAAAGTTGTAATATATTGAAGCAATTATAAAACTTAAAAACTTGCAGCATATGAAAATGAGAAAGTTTACAATTATAAAATTGAAAATTCGCATTATATTAATTTGAAAAAAGTTACAATTATAAGCTTGAAAAGGTTAAAATTATAAAATTGAAAAGTTTCAAAATATATTAAAATGTAAAAAGATACAAATATAAAATTGAAAGAGTTGTAATATATTAAAGTGGAAAGTGTTTACTATTATAGAATTAAAAGAGTTTCAAAATATTAAAATGCAAAAGATTTCTGAAATATAAAATTAAAATAACTGCAGTATATTAAAATGCAAAAGATTGCAATTATAAAATTTAAAAAGTTGCAGTATATATAAAAGGAAAAGATTCGATTATAAAATTGAAAAGTTGCAATATATTTTTTAAAAAATGAAAAAGATGCAATTTCGTATATTAAAATGGAAAAGTTACAATTATAAAATTTAAAAAGTTACAGTATATTTAAAAATAGAAAAGGATGCAATTATAAAATTGAAAAAGTCTTTATTCAAAGTAAAGGAAGAAAAAAAATTCTATTTTTAAATTTCGTCTGGAAAACACTTTAAATGTTTTATTTGACACCTCCCCAAATGTAAAGTCTATTTGTTTGAAACCTTCCCATTTTATACTGTTTTATGTCCATTTATTCAAAACAGCGAAAAATAGAATATTTCATTGAAATTATTACATACCCTTTATTAAGGTTTTGTTTACCATAATAACATATTTACGACTATTATAGACGCGTACGATTCTTTTGAAAATTAAACAATTATCTATTACACTTACTGCAATGGAAAAATTAATGGGAAGGCCTGACTCATCAGTGGTGAACCCTCCCAGCGGTTTCGCCAGTTTAATTTACCATACACGTCTATAATAGCTACGAATTTTCATAATGGTAGGTTAAACTGGCGAAACCGCTGGGAGAGTTCACCATTGATGAACCAGGCCTTCCCATTAATTTTTCCATTGCAGTAAGGGCAGTAGAAAATTGTTTATTTTTTAAAAGAATCATACGCGTTTATAATAGTTCCAAATTCTGATAACAGATGACTCGCTACTGTATCATATTTAAGACTCATCTCACTGCGGTATTCACCCCAATTTACCATTAAATAATATATCCAAAATATTAATTTACTTTTTCATCAATGTTAAAAGTATGCCTAAACTAATCTAAAAATACACTTTGCGCACGCGAATTCATATATAATTTTAAAATATATATATATTTTAATATTTAATACTAAATGAAAATATATAATATATATTTTCAAAAGATATTTTCATTTTTTAATTATAAGCTTTTTAAAAACCTTTAGTAGATAGTGAAAAATAACACTAAAGTGAAATTTTAAGTCAGAAGAGTCAAAAATTACAATTTACAAAATTTCAAATTTTATAAAGAGCCACAAAATGTTTATATTACCAACAATATTTTTTTACTTATTCCTAAGTACACGTGGTACAGGCCATGATAATCATGGTGGGTAGTTAGCGACTGCTTTTACTGTAAGCGCACCACATGTCTACACATGTGAAAAGCAGTTCTACTTTGCATTTACAAATGTGCCAGAGCCCCGTTTGGTTACTTGCACTCGCTGCTGGGGTTGGACTTTTGCAAGAATCGGGGGCCATTGGAGCATTTTCTTTTAAACAGAAAAAAGTGTCCAATGCGGGAATCGAACCCGGGTCGTGGTGGTCAAAAGCCAAGCGGTTTAACCAGCCTTCCACCGACCCCCCGATATATTAAATGCATTGTTTTAATGAAATTTTAAAGGGAGAGGTGCCTCTTTTGTTACATGAATATAATCTTCTCTTTATCTTGAATACAACTTTATATAGAATTAAGATATTTTGATTTTTTGAGGCAATATTAAAAATGACATTTTGTAAACAAATATTAAAACTGGGGTTCTGGTACATTCTTTATCACACGACAATTACGTTTTGTAATACACTCGTGGACAAAACTTAGGGAAGTGGAAAGTCTTTGATTTCGCCGGTCGTCTTTTTTTTTTTAACGATAAAGACAATTTTGAAGCATTAGCGCGCCATCTGTTATGAAAATTCTAAACTATTATAAACACGTATGATTCTTTTAAAAATTAAAAATTTCTACTGCCTTTACTACAATGGAAAAATTAATGGGAGGGTCTGGCTCATCATTTCAAGAAAATCGAAAAATTCAATATAAATATCAATATAAATGAGGGTCCACCATTGATGAGCCAGGCCCTCCAATTAATTTTTCCATTGAAGTAAGGGCAGTAGATAATTGTTTAAATTTTAAAAGAATCATACGTGTCTATAATAGTTTCGAATTTTGATAAAGACAATTTTGTTCACAATTGGTTATCTCGTGTGTCTTCGAAAAAGAAACATACGTCTCAAAAATAGTTTACATTTCTTATAATATCTTATTTTTAAGTTATAAATAAGAAAAAAAAAATACAAAATGGATATAAACGAAATACCTTTTATAAATATTGATCATTTTGGTAAAGTGTTTATTATGATAAATAT
>CP092878.1:75288475-75323146 GCA_030710605.1 Cordylochernes scorpioides | reverse complement strand
TTGTCAATTGTCAAATATTGTACCATTGGAAAATACGCTTAGCAACATCAATGGAGGTATTTTATTTAAACGTCCTAAATCTTATATAGGCAATATTGTAGCAGATTATTTATTATTCTTTGAATATATTTCTCATTTCGATATTATTATTTTGATACACTGTAAAATTTTCTCATTGCCTTTCTGCTATCTTATTAGCTTTAATTTGATCTTACATTAAATAACGTGGATGAGTAGGTAACACCCTCGATTCCCGACAGTCATGAACCGGGATTGAATCCCGCGTTAACATTTTGTTTTAATATGTGAATAACCTTCATCTATTATTCACTGTTTCAATTATCATAAACTAGGTTGCTCTTGTTGAGCGGTACCTAATAAAGTGATTTTGAACCGAACCGAACATTAAATAAATTGCTGTGTCATTCTGAAGTTTGCCTTTCCTATAAATTTCTACGTGAGACAATATGTAGTTGAAATTTGAAAATTAATATTTTGGACAATGTGTTTCTTTTCACATATCAAATAATATATCAACAGACTTTACTGCAATGGTAAAAGTTATTGAATGAGGGGGCTTAGCTCATCAATGGTGAACCCTTTCAGCGGTTTCGCCAAATTAATCTCCAGACATCCCTACTATTGTATTGGATTGTTTTTCTTATATACCCTGGATTTACTATGGAAGGCAGCTTTGGGGATGTAAATAGTTAAAAAAACAGACATATCACCCATCTTCCATTTGCCACGGTAGAAACAAGACCATTCTATCTTTATCTAATTCTGCTCTCAACAGTAAACTGTGTGCATCCATATATGCAAATTATTGTAATTATATGCATTCGAAACTATTATACACGCGTATGATTCTTTTAAAAATTGAACAATTTCTACCGCTCTTACTGCAATGGAAAATTATTGGAAAGGCCTGACTCATCAATGATGAACCCTCCAGTAATCATCCAGACTCTCCCATTAATATTCCATTGCAGTAAGGGTAGTAGAAATTGTATAATTTTTAAAGAATCATCCGTGTCTATAATAGTTTTGAATTCTCTCATATGCATATATATATATATGCATCTCTACAGACCTATAAGTTTATGTCCAAGGTTCCCTAGACATCCCTAAGCTGCCTTCTATAGTAAATACCGGGTATATAAGAAAACCAATCCAATACAACGTAGAGATTAATAGTGGAGATGAATTTGGCGAATGATACCATAAAATACAGGTTAAATGTACTGTACATTGAGCCAGGGGGTATTAAATGATTAGATCTTGCATAAGCGTGTTATATGCTCCTGAGGAAAGGTTCATATACAAAGAAAGTCAATAAATACCACTCAGTTTTATAAGTGATAGGTTTACAGGTTGGCTTTCTGTCTGGTATCTCCAAAACTGGTGTTGTGGTTCATTATTTATCATCACTAGTAAAGATTTAACTAGAGTGATGCATAGTGACATCGCTCTGATGTACATTTAAAGGGAGAGGTGCCTCTTTTGGTAAGGGGGTCGATGGAAGAATGGTCTAAACCGTTGGTTTTCGACCGCAACGACCCGGGTTCGATTCCTACATTGGGCATTTTTTTCTGTTATGAAAAAGAAAATGCTCTAATGGCCCCCGATTCTTGTAAAAGCCCAACCCCACCAGCGAGTGCAAGTAACCAAACGGGGCTCTGGCACATTTTTAAGTGCAAAGTCGAACTGCTTTTCACATGTGTAGACATGTGATGGGCTTACAGTAAAAGTAGTCGCCTTTTACCCAATATGATTATCATGGCCTGTACCACGTGTACTAGGGATAAGGAGAAAAAAGGTTCCTCTTTTGGTACATATATTGTAGGGAAATGTAGAGATTGTTGGGAGGAAAAGTTGAGATTCGTAGAGGAGCATCAGCATCTCACGCCGGCCTGTCCTATCCAATAACCACTAGCCAACTAACAATCCAACAAAGCTGTGATATATAGACAGAGATGTCAATTAACATAAACTATACTAAAATTAAATATTAATGGGAGTGCCTACCTCATCAGTGGTAAACCCTCCCAGCGGTTTCGCCAGTTTAATTTACCATGTTAGAGTCTAACATCAGTATCATTATAAAAGTAAAACCGAAAAAATGCAATATAACAGCGGTATGGTAGATTAAACTGGCGAAACCGCGGGAAGGGTTCACCACTGATGAGCTAGGCCCTCACATTAATTTTATTGCAGTAAGAGCAATATAATATTGTTTAATTTTCAAAAGAATCATAAGTGTCTATAAAGGTTTCGAATATACATATGACGTCTATTTTGACGGGAGAGGCGAACCTTGTCTCTTTAGATCAATATCCTCCCGGCAAAATTTCCATCTATATTGATATATCTATGATTTATATTATATTTTATAAAATAAATCTATAAATATTCTAAAAAATATTATTTATTATTTGAATATTATATCAAATATCTGCATATATTATTTGATTTATTGATAAATCCATTTTTAAGTACACATATCTCCATTTTTTATATCCCTAAAAGAAAATATATAAAATAATTTGTTTCAAAGTCTCGAATTTATTTTGGCTTAGTATTGATGTAGGACTTTATTCTGCTTGAATTACATTAGAAGAGAAATATTTTTAAAATTGAATTTGACTTTTAAAAAAAACTGCACGTTTTTAATTTCGAAAATATAAAAAAATTGAAAGCAATTTTTTTTTAAATATTTTTTAAAAATCTTTCTCGAGAAAACTAAAAATCGAATAATTTCGTAATATATATATATTTAAAAGATGAATATAAAATATTTATATATTTATCTTTTATTTGTTCCTTATTTTAGGGTAAAAAAATTATTTTTTCTTCATCTTTTGTTTTTTTATTTCTTTAATATAAAATGCAATTACTTTAAGTAGATCAATATGAATAAACAGATATAAGTTGAGATGTTTTTGTCTATATTTGTTTATTTAACATATATTATGTAAATATGTTATGTGCCGGTTATGTAAATTTCTCTATTTTTTTGCATATTCATTCAGAAGATTTACATATTTAAAAATTAAAAAAGGCATATCCTGACCAGGAGCACATGTACTTTTTTAGAAGGCAGAGCGCCATCTGGTGGAACAGAAATCAACTAAACATTGATTTAGCCTGTCCCCTGATATTTGGCCAACCCAATTTTTTGATAAATCAAGAAAAGCCATCCACGAACGCGTTTCGCGCTGTTGGCGCTCGTCAGCGTGGAGTAGACTGTACCACTGCGACCAAAGAGATTTTTGGTCCCAGAGGGTTCTTGAGAAACCAAGAAATGGGTATTTAAGGCCAAACTATTTCACATTTACATATTTGTAATTATAATTCTGTATATAAGGATGTGTAAGTTTAATAAACGTATGTCAGTTATAAATCGGGTATTGGTGAATTATTAGTGTCATCAGTGTGTTGTGGGCACTTTTAAGGAAGCAAATTCGGTTGGAGACCAGAAGAAGTCTGGCAAGAAGATACAGCTCTGCCATAACTATTTAGATAAGGCCAGACATATCCAGGAGGCTTTCCGAGTTTAGTAAGTGAGGCAGTGATCGTATCTGAAGCAATATATTATCACAATATTATGGTAAAAATAATTAATAAACTTTAAAAAGATATAATCATATGTCTCTATGTGAGCAAAGGTTACCTAGAAACATATAAGAAAAAGATTATCAGCTTTTTAAAATTTAATATACATATTTATAGGTTGTCCAAATATCAGGGAACAGGTTAAATCAACGTTTAGTTGATATCTGTTCCAATAGATGGCGCTCTGCCATCTAAAAGTTCACGTGAACGTGCTCAGGATATGCCTTTTTTGATTTTAAAAACAAACACCTGACCTTTTATTATCATTATTATTTCACATTGTAACGTTTCCTATATAGAAAAAAAAGATAAGTCACAATATTTTATGTTTTAATATTTAATCTCTTTACAACAAGGTTAACCCTAATATATAAACAAAACTAAACTTATGCGAAATCAAAAAGAAAGAAAGTACAGTTTTGCCGACTACCTAACTATAAAGAAAAATCAAAGAATAATTAAATAATTTATATAAATAAATACAAAGAATGTTACACATATTTATATATATATAATATACATTTGATAAAAAATACATTTTAAAATAAAAATGATTTAAATATTTATTCATTTATTATACTATAAACACAGATAGTATAAAACCTTTAATATATAATAGTTAAAATAAACGGAACAAAATATTTAAAGAAAAAAAAATATTTTAACCCGTTTTTTTTTAGGAAACCTAACAACGTTTAAAAATGTTAAATTGATTATTTAAGTTCGTTTGAATTCTAATTTAAAAATGCATCCATCAGCAAATTGAATATTTTAAAATTTATTTAAAATATTTAGAAAATTATTTATAGTGTTGGGTACTTGTGATTTTTATATGGAATTCCAAAACTTTAAATATTTAAACTTTACAATTTTATAAGCAAACTTTTCAATTTTAATTGAAACCTTTTAACCATTGTAGATATTTAGTTATTTAAATATTATTGTTCGTTTAAAGGCAACATTTTATACTTTAATAACATTTTACAATTTTGAATAAACAGTTTACACTTTAATGATACTTTTCATTTTAATAACAACAATTCATACTTTAATGACATTTTTTCATTTTAATATAACAGCAATTAACAATTTATAATAGCATTTTACAATATAAAAAAACAGTTTACACTTTAATGACATTTTTCATTTTAATATAACAGCATTTTACAATTATAAAAAAAACATTTTTCCTTTTAATGACATTTTTTATTTTAATAAAACATTTTATATTTTACTAGCGAACCCGGCCACGCGTTGCTGTGGCTAAGTTGTAATATGTTAAATTAATATTATACTAAACTATTCAGTACAGTAAAGTTAATATTCACTTATAAAGATAAAAATGTTTTAGCCGATCTAAAGCCCTACGGGATTGAGAATGGAACGTTACGTTAAAATTTGAAAGTGATTTATATATATATAGATAATATAGCCCTTTATAATCACTGCATTAATAAATGTCAGTGAACTTGTTTATATGTATTGTTTTTTGTTTTTGAGATATTCTAATAGAACGTTCTCACAATTTTTGTAAAATATTTATATATGCACAAACACAGAATTTAAAAATATGTCTTAAAATTTGCTATAATTATTGTTATGAATATTATTTTAAAATAATTCGCCAGAAATCGTCCCGGTAGTATACTAAACAACTTCCCAAAGTTTCATGGCAAACATCTAAAATAAAATAATACTTTTAATACTTTGCTACAATATTAAAAAGAGGGGTGCTTAGGTGTTTAAAATGTAAAATGTGCTTTAAATAGTATTACATAGAGCCTCTTCATAACAAACATATTTAAAATAAACCAATTAAAATATAATAATGCTGTAAAAAAAGACTTTGCTACAATAATATAAAAGAAATGAAAATAAAAAAATACACCCACGCTGAGCCTCGAACCTAGGTTTGTTATAAATATTATTTAAAAATTGTTTATGTTAATTTTTATTTTAAAAAGCCTACATTTTAAATAACATAATATTTTTAATAATTTGCTACAATAATATAAAAGAAATGAAAAAAATACACCCACGCTGAGCCTCGAACCTAGGTTGTGGGGGTACGAAGCTGTGTTCATAACCTATAGGCTAAGTTTGACGTTACAAATACGCTCATGCGAGGCTATTTCAGGCCATACGCCTGCCGCGAAGGGGCGCTGATTGCGAGTGAATTTACGTTTTATTGTAAATAAAAATGCAACGAAAGGTTATTTCTAAAGAGTAATTAGCCAGAAACCATCCCGGTAGTATACTAAACAACTTCCCAAAGTTTCATCACGATCGGTTGAGCGATGTAGAAGATTATCACTTACGGACGGACCAACAAACATTCATTTTTATAAATATAGATAATATCATTTTACATATAAACAAAAATATTTTATACTTTTTAATGGTATTTGACAATTAAAAAAAAACATTTTACACTTTAATGATATTTTTCACACACAAAAAAAAACACATTTTAATAACAACTATTTAAACTTTAATAACTACATTTTTATTTTTATCGCATTTTTTTATTAAAAAAATAATTTGCCATTTATATTTTTTATATACTTTCCAATTTTTTTATAGACATACTTTAATTCTAATTAAATAATTAAATCGAAATTTAATGATATTCATAAAAAATATAATCTATATCTATATATATAAAATTGAATGTCTGTCTGTGTGTGTGACAATTTGACAATTAAAACAGATTTTATTGACATACTAGTCAATATTTACATTCCATCAAGAGTTAAGAAATATTTACAGTATTCTTGGAAGTGGGAATTCACATCAGGCGGAGCCCTTCCCGAAGGGACGTTTTGGTCTCAGTGGGTAGCTACAGAGCTGCCTTGAATTTGAACAGTCCGTCGAGAGTAGTCTGGTCGCCACCCCAGGCGCGCCCTATGACGGTGTCCAAGAAGCCCGAAAGAATCCTCCTTTGGTCTCGCGGTATGTTATGAAAGTTATTCCAAGCGTCCTCGTAGCACAGGACCGAATTAATGATAGGATCCTCATCGATCCACTCGAGTATGGGTCTCAAGATGTTTCTGTGGTCCAATTTCTTGAAAGTGTCACGGAGCCATCTCTTACGGTCTTCATCGGTCTTGATAGGCAGTGCAAGCAGAGAGGCCGCCCTAGTTGGGGCCGATTCCTTCCTTTGGGGAACGGGCGGCGTCGGCTTAGCAGGCCGTGGCGCTGTCAGTGTGGGTGTTGGAGGCACTGCGGCTGGTGAGGATGCAGAGGTTTCCTCAGTGGAGGTCATGTCGACATCCGGTGTATGGGTTGCAGGCCCGAGAGTCCCCTGCGCAGGCAGAGGGCCACACGGGGTAGTGAAGTCCGGCCGGGCGGGAGGCGTCGGCTCAGTCGCCGCCGAGCGAGGGCTCGCGGGGTGCTCGGGTGCAGGGGCCTTAGGTGGAGGGGCAGGAGGCGCCATCTCCATAGGTACGGCCGAGGCCACTGGTGTAGATGGCCGAGGTGCTGCAGATGGGGTCACAGCTCGGGCTGCAGGAAAAGCGCCGGGAATCTCCATGGCTGGATTGGAGGGCGCCGGGGCAGGAGGCTGGGTCGCTGACCGCTGAGGCGGTGCAGGGGTGGTCGGTGGTAGGACGCCAGCAGGGGAGGTTGGTGGGGCCGATCTGGTGTTGTTGGCTAGCCCTGCAAGCAGGGGGCAGATGGCCCTCCGATGCCCTTGTCCGTGGCACCTGGAACACCTGATGCCCGAGGACAGGTATGCAGGCCAGGCTTCACCTTTGATGTTGATGTCGAGGCGGGTTGGAAGCCTCTCGATGGTGATCCCCTCATGTAGGGTGATGAAGACGTCACGCCGGCCATCGACGTAGACGTAGGGGCCCGCCTTCATCTGCTTAGGGGCGATAGACGTAACCCGCCCATATGGAGAGAGGGCGTTGATGATAGCAGAGTCTCCTACAAAGAAGGGGAGGTTGCCTACTGTAATCCTTTCCGCTCTTTTGCGGAAAGGAAATGCTCTGTGGAGTGTTCCGTCAACCTCGAGGCCCTCGATTATGAGGCGCTCGGCCAAGCCTCTGTTGGTCAGTCCCAGTAGCTGGTGGCCGTTCACCTTGGTGATCTGGATGACTCCGGCGGTTCCTCCGAGCATCCTGTCCAATGCCCTAAGGTAGTGGAAGGGCTCCAGTTCGGGGCTGTGTTCGATGTAGACACAGTGTTCCTCGGAGGAGGACGCCTGCCGCGCCCTGGCTTCCGCGATGTGAGCCCTGGTGGCCCTGATTTCTTGGGCCCGCGGCACCGATCCCGCCGATGATTGAGGTCGGCGAATGGTCTTGGAACCTCCGGCAATGGAGGTAGGTGCAGCGGCGGTGGGTGAACCCGCCGATTCGCGGCGCCTCTTTCTGCTCTTGACGACGGTGAAGCTGTCGTCTGATCCAGGGCGTAGATCTTCAGCGCAGTCCGCCCAGTTTCCCGGGGTACGGGCAGTGCTATTGTACGATAAACTGGCCGCCAAGCTGGGCGTGACGTCGTCACGCGCGGCGGCCGGGCTTGCATGCGTCTCGCGCGCCGGCGGATCCGCGTTCCTTTGGAATTCCATGGAAAATTCTTTGGAAGAATTCTTTTCAATTCGTTCTTTCGGTGATATCTTGTCACCTGGTTGAGATTGAACGCTGGGCCTTCCAGGCACTTGTACAGCGGATTGAGGGCTTTCAGCCAGTATGAATTTTAAATTTTTTCGCGATGTTCTTCCGCTCGCCGGAGGCGAAAACGGCGGAGCTGAAACAAGCGTGGCCGCACGGTCGGCGTTGTGTGTGTGTGTCCTCTATGGATTCAAAAACCATACTTCCAATCGCCGTGAAATTTTGGGATATTATTAGGCATATCCCCGGAAAGGTTTTCGAAAAATAATTTCTTGAATATCTTCAATATCCTTAGAGTTATTTGCAGATTTGTAGCTTTAACTCGCAAGCAGCGCCACCTTGCGACGGAGATAGGCTTAGGTCTGCCCCACCCCGTGAGAGAATGGATTCGTCCGGCCGCAGGCCGACAGTCCAAGTACCCACCGACCAATCAGGGCAGAGTTGGTGACACAGCTGTGCCAAGTAGACAAGAAAAAAAGCCTCGCGGGAGCTTGCCCAAGATGACCTCCGGGAACTTCGTTCATCTTCCATAAACGACCATGAATTTATTCAACCTTATCGAGTATTTTTCAAGGGACCGGGGAAAAAATGTTCACTAGATAAAACGATGATTTTGTAATGTAGAAAATTAGGAAAGACAAAATTCAGAATGACACGGCACACAGGGACCGGGAAAAAATGATCACTTTATCAGTTTCAAATTATCAAAATATATCTATTTCTTTTTATAAGTTTATAGAGAATTGTTTTAACAAATGTTCGTTAGACAGACCTTTACTCGGGTACCGATTAATATTGATTTTATTCAACTTATCGAGTATTTTTCAAGGGACCGGGAAAAAATGTTCACTTTATCGAGAGATTCGTTAGACAAACCTTTACTCGGGTAAAACACGGGCGAAGCCGGGTACATCCGCTAGTATATATATATAAATGAATGTCTGTGTGTGTGTGTCCTCTATGGATTCAAAAACCATACATCCAATGCCGTGAAAATTTGGGATATTATCAGGTGTATCCCCGGAAAGGTTTACGAAAAATAATTTCTTGAATATCTTGAATATCCTTAGAGTTATTTGCAGATTTGTAGCTTTAACTCGCAAGCAGCGCCACCTTGCGACGGAGATAGGCTTAGGTCTGCCCCACCCCGTGAGAGAATGGATTCGTCCGGCCGCCGGCCGACAGTCCAAGTACCCACCGACCAATCAGGGCAGAGTTGGTGACACAGCTGTGCCAAGTTGACAAGAAAAAAAGCCTCGCGGGAGCTTGCCCAAGATGACCTCCGGGAACTTCGTCCATCTTCCATAAACGACCATGAATTTATTCAACCTTATCGAGTATTTGTCAAGGGACCGGGATAAAATGTTCACTAGATAAAACGATGATTTTGTAATGTAGAAAATTAGGAAAGACAAAATTCAGAATGACACGGCACACAGGGACCGGGAAAAAATGATCACTTTATCAGTTTCAAATTATCAAAATATATCTATTTCTTTTTATAAGTTTATAGAGAATTGTTTTAACAAATGTTCGTTAGACAGACCTTTACTCGGGTACCGATTAATATTGATTTTATTCAACTTATCGAGTATTTTTCAAGGGACCGGGAAAAAATGTTCACTTTATCGAGAGATTCGTTAGACAAACCTTTACTCGGGTAAAACACGGGCGAAGCCGGGTACATCCGCTAGTATATATATATAAATGAATGTCTGTGTGTGTGTGTCCTCTATGGATTCAAAAACCATACATCCAATGCCGTGAAAATTTGGGATATTATTAGGTGTATCCCCGGAAAGGTTTACGAAAAATAATTTCTTGAATATCTTGAATATCCTTAGAGTTATTTGCAGATTTGTAGCTTTAACTCGCAAGCAGCGCCACCTTGCGACGGAGATAGGCTTAGGTCTGCCCCACCCCGTGAGAGAATGGATTCGTCCGGCCGCCGGCCGACAGTCCAAGTACCCACCGACCAATCAGGGCAGAGTTGGTGACACAGCTGTGCCAAGTTGACAAGAAAAAAAGCCTCGCGGGAGCTTGCCCAAGATGACCTCCGGGAACTTCGTCCATCTTCCATAAACGACCATGAATTTATTCAACCTTATCGAGTATTTGTCAAGGGACCGGGATAAAATGTTCACTAGATAAAACGATGATTTTGTAATGTAGAAAATTAGGAAAGACAAAATTCAGAATGACACGGCACACAGGGACCGGGAAAAAATGATCACTTTATCAGTTTCAAATTATCAAAATATATCTATTTCTTTTTATAAGTTTATAAAGAATTGTTTTAACAAATGTTCGTTAGACAGACCTTTACTCGGGTAAAACACGGGCGAAGCCGGGTACATCCGCTAGTAATAAATAAATTTAACTAAACCTCTAATTTTCATATATAATATTTATTTTTCATTATTTATTTTAACTTCAATTTTTAATTTTTGAATGTATTATTATCATTAATTATTTTTGACCAATGACGAAGTTGTTTTCATGTGATCTACAATTTTTTTGTAAATTAAGTTTACTGTGCAATAAATTGATAAAGAGGGAGCAATCTCTCGAAATATTTTGAGAAAATATTTTTTTTTCTTCACAGATCCAGAGTTTGTTCTTTTTTATATAAACTTATTTGATGAATCGCCTTTTGACTCAAACCTTTAAATGTTCATTATTGAGTTTAATTGCTCCTATATTTTATTCAAAAGATTCTTACTAACTTAACCTATAGCCATTTTCATAACTGTTTTATTTTATAATCGAATTTTATAGGTTTAAAGTTCACACAATTTAAGTTAGTATTTGCCTTAAATGCATCGAATATTCATTCAGGAATAGGAACTTATATTACCATTGAAAACTAATAAATATATTACTATTTTTCACATTTAATTAATCAACCAGGCGCGATATTGAAATATTCGCACCTATTACAAAGTAAACAAACAAAATAACAAACAAATTAGAACTTAGAATTAGATATTTACAAATTTACATATATTAATCGACAGAGTTCATAAAATTTATATAGACAAAGTGGCTGATGTAAGAGAGTTAAATGATTTAGATCAGGAAACAAATGATGTCTCACTTCTGTAAAGTTCAGACAGTCATAGATAAGGTGAAGAGCAGTTTGTTTCTCAGTTTCTCAGCAGAAAATATATTAAATTTTGAAAGTTATTATATTAATTAGAACTTATATATAAATTTCAAACTTCGTTCTACAATCATAAGCCGCATTATATTTTATTATAAATTACTTTATATAATATTTACCAACGTAGAAATATGTCCAGAGTAGCCTAGTGTACATGGCATCTGCCCGGTAAGCGGAACACTGTGGGTTCGATTCCCATCCCTGGACACTTTAATTTTCCGTTTATCATTACTCTTCACAATTCATCTTTTCTTACTTCATCCCTAAGGTTAGAATTAATCGTTATTTCTCCTTAAAATAAATTTCGATTTTTCGTTCAAAAGAAAATTTGCGGTAAAATTTTTAAACTTCGTTTTACAATCATAAGCCGCATTATATTGTAATATAAACTTGGACATATATTTTTAGCTCGTTACAGATGTGACGGAGAAAATTCTAAACCAGAAAGATGAATTTTGAGATGTTTCAATTCATAATATATTCGATTTAAAACACTATAATTAGGAAAATAGAAAATATTAACAAGCTTGTAGTGGGATTATAAGAAAATATCAACACTATAATAAAAAGTAATTAACAATAAATGAAAAAATCTCAATTGCATTATTTCTATTGCTTGATTAAAACGGATATAAAATATATAAAAAAAGACCAATTTTAATTAAAATAAGGTATTTATATTTGAAGTAAATATAAACGTAAAGTATTACTTTAAAATGTTGCCAAGAAGGTGTAAAATGCTCTTATTGAAATATTCAATGTTGTTATTTAAACGTAAAGTGTTGGAATTAAAGATTGTTAAATATATTTAAAATAAAAGAGGCATATCCTGACCAGGAGCACATGTGCTTTCAGAAGGTAGAGCGCCATCTGGTGGAAAATAAATCAACTAAACATTGATTTAGCCTGTTCCCTGATATTTGGCCAACCCAATTTCTTGATATATCAAGAAAAGCCATCCACGAACGCGTTTCGCGCTGTTGGCGCTCGTCAGCGTGGAGTAGGCTGTACCAGTGCGACCAAAAATATTTTTGGTCACAGAGGCTTCTTTAGAAACCAAGATATATTTCTATTAATGTTGTTAGACGCCTTGCATTCTTACATTTCTAATGTTACATGACATCATTTCCTTGGTTAATTTGTTTTCATGGAAAACGACTGATCAACCGAAGAGATATGGAAAACGCCTTTTTGGAATTTTTGGCTTCAAGACAACCAGACCTTCATTAAAATGGCATAATAATGGTACCATCACGTATTTAGGCGAATAAAGAAAAAAAACTCTTAAAAACCCTTTCTGAAGATTTAGTAACCCACTGAAGACGCTGAGAACTATTTCAGAAAAGAAAAATATAGCAATAGAACTCTATAATTTCTACAGATCAATTGTAAATACATTCATACACAAAAGAGGTTGTGAGGAAAGTTTAGAACAAATGTGTAAATAAATCCCTTTTCAAACAAAGGCTCACGTGCACATGGGGAAAGGGAGAAAAAATTACTATATTATTTTGTTGTTGTATGGCGAATCCATACAGGGCAATGGGCCTTAATAAAAGCCTTGTTGTTGTTGTTACCATCACGTTGGCATAAGTTCTGTGATTCTAATGGTGCCTTATTGTTTAAATAAACACATTTTTGGCTTAGATATGGTGTCTTTAATTGGTCGCTTCCAAACGGCCATTATATATGGGACAACCTGATACAATTAACCTAATTTGGTAAAAATAACATTTTACACTTTTATTGACATTTTTATAATTAAATACAACATTTTAACTTCAATAACAACCTTTTTTAAAATTTATATAACAACATTTCATACTTTAATAACACCAGTTTAATTTTGTATGTGATATTCTTCATTTTATTTGATATTTTAGCAATTATATATATAACTAGCCGAATGACCCGGGCAACGCCCGTGTTTTACCCGATTGAATGTTTTGATTTAAATAATATTTGTTACAATTATAAATTGTGGTCATATGGCTTAGTGGTCATGGCATCTGCCCGGTAAGCGGAAGGTCGTGGGTTCGATTCCCATCCCTTGACACTTTTTTTATTTTATCCATTCTGACCAAAATCTATCCGTGAACTTCACACAGTGAACTTCACACAGACAGAATAAGGCAATTATATAAGTAGTAAAACATTTGAATTTACCAAATATTTGAAAAAGCAGATTAGAAGTGTTTTAACCATAATTTTATACTTTTATATGTTGTTGTTAAAATTCGAAATTTTCTATTTCAATATATCACAAGTTTAAACTATAAAATATTGTTTTTATCATGTTGAATGATTTATTAGCTTTTAATTCTCTCTGTGCTTCGCTCTTAAGATTACTTTCTCAAAATCAAAAATGGGCTTATTGAATTCTAAAATGTACTTTCTAAAATTAAAAGTAACCTTAACAAAATAATAGAGTACTAAAGTAAATAATTTCAATTAAAATAAAGATTTTCACTTAAGAAAATTGAAAAAGAAAATGTATTTCTCTTAAAGTTTCGATTCTTTTCGAAAAATATCGCCTAAAGTGAAAATATAGTTTTAAACATTTGAAATGTTATTTGGAAAGTGTTAAATGTTGTTATTAAAGTATAAAATGTTGTTATTAAAGTATAAAATGTTTTACTAAAGTGTAAAATATTTTTATCACAGTGTAAAATGTTATTATTGAAGTATAAAATGTTGTCTTTAAATTACAAAACCTATTGTATATATATAAAAAATAAAAATGTACTTATTAGAATAAAAAAGTGCTTTTTATAAAACCAACAATGAGGCTTTTTAAAAAAATCATTATTGATCTTAGCAAAAGGATAGTACATATTTAAACTAATTTCCTTTTAAAATGAATGCATTTCTCATCTAAAATTTTGAAAAAGAAAACCTATTACTGTTAAAGCTTCAAATAAAATCGAAAAAAATTGCCTAAAATAAAAATGTTATCATTAAAGTGTAAAATGTTGCTATTAAAATGTAAAATTCTATAATTAAAGTATAAGATGCTGTTATTAAAGTGTAAAATGCTTTTATTAAAGTGTAAAATGTTAGTTTTTAAAGTGCAAAACCTATATTTGTTTAAATACATAACATTTTATTAGACAGTTTTAAAATTCTAAACTCTAACTCAAACAAATTCAAATTAAATTTCAAAATATTGAAGATTGGAAAATAATAAACATATTTAAACGCTAAAAATTATACGTTAATATTAACATATTTAAAATATGAGGAAAAATTTATTACATTTTATATTTATAAAGATAGTTTTGTTAAAAGAAATATTGATTTCGTTTAAAATTCGTCCAAAAATAATGTTTTTAAAATAAAAATATTTTTGAAAAGAGAGATCTCAATTTATTTTTTTACATAAACATAAAAATACAAAAGTTTAATTACAATATAAAAGATCAAAGAAACTTAAATTGGAATTCTACGTGAATTCTACTCTAAACCTAGGGTTTAAAAATGTTAGGTAAGAGAAATTTAAAATCGCTAAAGAATAAATTTTAGAATCGTATGGAAAAAAAAAAGAATTTAAAAATAGAACAAAATTTTAAAATATGAAATTAAGCTGAAATATTTAATTCATTTATGTATTTTTCTCCTCAAATATAAACCATTATAATAGCTGTTTTTATATTAATGACATCATTTATAAATAACGGTATTTTCATTTTAAATAATATAATTTTATTTTTAAATAAGGAAATATTTTAAAGGACATATATCATTTTTAATGTACACATAGATTTTGCACCTTTAATACATTCTACTTTTTAATGATAACTTTTTACAATTCAATGACATTTTCATTTTTAATCTATATTTTCGATTTAAAAAATAGTTTAACAAAATTATGCTATCGATATTTTGTAGTTTTAACGGAAATTAAATTCAATATATAATTGTAATTTATTTATTTAAAACATTTTTATATTGATTTTAATTAAATAATAGAAATAAGGCATTAGAGTTTTTCTAAAGTTAATTACTGTTTAATATGGCGTTAAAATTCTTTCCTATATTCCAGCTACAAGATGCTTCTGAGCTTAAACTCTAGTATTCTCTTATCTATTGTTTGAAATAGATTTTATATAGGTATAATAAAAGCATCAAACTAGTTATCATTTTGGTATTGATGTCCAAGAATTACTATTTAATATTAAATAAAAAAGGCATATATTGGATCAAAATATCATTTATTTTACCAATATTTCAGTTGGCTGTTTCATTCAAAACTTTTTCATATGTGACGAGTCTAAATATTCTTAGTTAATATAACATAATTCAAATTCGAATGTCAATATTATTACCTGAATAAATTGAATCCTGAATGTACATCTCGAGCGTCAAAGTTAATGATAAATAATATAATGTTATGACAGTTATGAAAATATAGTCTCTGTTAAGAGACTATTTCTTGGAGAGACCAAATTTATAATTTTTAAAAATGTATATCCATGTCTATTATGGGATACTCGACTATATCTATATATATGCATAATATAACTGAGGTATATATAGATGAGATATTATAGATTTTATTTACACAATTACATAGTTACAATGTCTATTATTGTCAATAAAATATCAGAGAATATAACTCAAGCATACATAGATGAGAGACTATAGATATTATTTACACAATTACATAGTTACAATGTCTATTATTGTCAATAAAATATCAGAGAATATAACTCAAGCCTACATAGATGAGAGACTATAGATTATATTTACACAATTACATAGTTAGACATTGTCTATTATTGTCAATAAAATATCAGAGAATATAACTCAGGCATACATAGATGAGAGACTATAGATTATATTTACACAATTACATAGTTAGACATTGTCTATTATTGTCAATAAAATATCAGAGAATATAACTCAGACATACATAGATGAGAGATTATAGATTATATTTACACAATTACATAGTTACAATGTCTATTATTGTCAATAAAATATCAGAGAATATAACTCAGGCATACATAGATGAGAGATTATAGATTATATTTACACAATTACATAGTTACCATGTCTATTATTGTCAATAAAATATCAGAGAATATAACTCAAGCAAATATAGATGAGAGATTATAGATTATATTTACACAATTACATAGTTACAATGTCTATTATTGTCAATAAAATATCAGAGAATATAACTCAAGCAAATATAGATGAGAGATTATAGATTATATTTACACAATTACATAGTTACCATGTCTATTATTGTCAATAAAATATCAGAGAATATAACTCAAGCAAATATAGATGAGAGATTATAGATTATATTTACACAATTACATAGTTACCATGTCTATTATTGTCAATAAAATATCAGAGAATATAACTCAGGCAAATATAGATGAGAGATTATAGATTATATTTACACAATTACATAGTTACCATGTCTATTATTGTCAATAAAATATCAGAGAATATAACTCAGGCATATATAGATGAGAGATTATAGTTTATATTTACACAATTACATAGTTACCATGTCTATTATTGTCAATAAAATATCAGAGAATATAACTCAGGCATACATAGATGAGAGAATATAGATTATATTTACACAATTACATAGTTACAATGTCTATTATTGTCAATAAAATATCAGAGAATATAACTCAAGCAAATATAGATGAGAGATTAAAGATTATATTTACACAATTGCATAGTTACCATGTCTATTATTGTCAATAAAATATCAGAGAATATAACTCAAGCAAATATAGATGAGAGATTATAGATTATATTTACACAATTACATAGTTACAATGTCTATTATTGTCAATAAAATATCAGAGAATATAACTCAAGCAAATATAGATGAGAGATTATAGATTATATTTACACAATTACATAGTTACAATGTCTATTATTGTCAATAAAATATCAGAGAATATAACTCAAGCAAATATAGATGAGAGATTATAGATTATATTTACACAATTACATAGTTACAATGTCTATTATTGTCAATAAAATATCAGAGAATATAACTCAAGCAAATATAGATGAGAGATTATAGATTATATTTACACAATTACATAGTTACAATGTCTATTATTGTCAATAAAATATCAGAGAATATAACTCAGGCATACATAGATGAGAGATTATAGATTATATTTACACAATTACATAGTTACAATGTCTATTATTGTCAATAAAATATCAGAGATTATAACTCAGGAATACATAGATGAGAGATTATAGATTATATTTACACAATTACATAGTTACAATGTCTATTATTGTCAATAAAATATCAGAGATTATAACTCAGACATATATAGATGAGAGATTATAGATTATATTTACACAATTGCATAGTTACCATGTCTATTATTGTCAATAAAATATCAGAGAATATAACTCAAGCAAATATAGATGAGAGATTATAGATTATATTTACACAATTACATAGTTACAATGTCTATTATTGTCAATAAAATATCAGAGAATATAACTCAAGCAAATATAGATGAGAGATTATAGATTATATTTACACAATTACATAGTTACAATGTCTATTATTGTCAATAAAATATCAGAGAATATAACTCAAGCATATATAGATGAGAGACTATAGATTTTAATTACACAATTACATAGTTACATTGTCTATTATTGTCAATAAAATATCAGATAATATAAATAAAGCATATATAGATGAGAGACTATATAGGTTTAATTTACATATAAATACATATTTACATATCCAATATTGCAATATAACCTGAAGTATCACTCATACCAAATTCGATTGCAGCATACATGAGGCACTCAAGGGTTTATTCACATTAATATATATATATATTATATAGGTAATGTAATCTAAAGTAATCATAGAGAGAATATAAACAGATCCATTATAAGTGTTCTCCAAATATTCCTCGAGGTATAAATATTTGTGATTTAAACCATCTTTGAAAATATTCCTTCACAGAGTAAAACATGATAAAATGTTAACACAGAATCATCGTCTGCTATGTTATTTTCTATTGGTGCAGTAATAGAATTAGACTAGGCAAATTTAATATGGACCCATTTGCATTCAGTTGGACATCTAATTGCTAATGAAATTACCAGATATAATTAACTGATGTAGGCACTCCACCCCCCTTCGTTCTGTGAGTTATTTGAAATTATTTACTCCTTTATGAAGTTAGTTACTTACCATATAGAAACTTTTCTTTATCTTAGAACTTGGGAATCTTACCCTATTAGACTTAATTATATTTCTCTGTTGTTTGTGTGTTTCTAATTTATAGCAAGATGTACACACCTCTATTATATTGTAATTAGTTTATTTATTTTACTTTATATTGACTATATGTGGATTTTAATTAAATACTATTTATGTTTTGTAAGTTTGTGTAATTTAGCTGCAATATTAATATTAGTATTTCCCTCAATAAATGTATCAACAATATTGATTTTAAAATTGTCGTCTGATTAAATATTAATGAGGTTTAATTTAGTAAACAGCTAAGAGTGAGTTCAACATTAACGAGCCAAACATTCTCATTTAACATTTTATATTAATGCAGTAAGCTCTATTGAGATCTTGAGAAATATACTTTGCTAAATATAATAATTAGAAATTTTAATTGTAGATGGAATATAAATTTATAATTATGAATTGAATTCAAAAGTGTTGCAATTAACTTTAACAAATTGTTTGTTTACGTCCAAATGTTGTTTTAAAAAATGAAACATTTATATTGGTTTATTTTTGTACTTTAAAGGCAAAACATTACCCTTTTACGTGACAACATCTTTTTCAATTTAATAAAAACATTTTCATTTTTGTGAACATATTGGTATTAGAGTGTCCAATGTTGATATAAAGTGAAACCTCAATAAAGTGTATATATCTGATAGAATATATATATATTCAAACATTTACATAATTCTGCTGAATATTCTATAATGATTTATACATAGGTTTTGCAATTTTAAGAAAACATTATACACTTTAATAACATTCATAGCTCTAAAATAATATTTTACACTTTAATAACATTTTAAACATAAACAATAATATTCAAACATTTTCCACTTCATTAAAAGGTTTTTCCTTTGAATAACATTTTGAAATTTACTAAATATTTTCGGACACTTTAGCAGAAATATGTTTTTTTTTAATTTTCAATTGACACTCATTTTTCATTTGATATTCATTTATTTTAAAAATCGTGTTTTATATTTCATTAAGCCCGTTTTTGATTTTAATTCAGCCTATATTGAAGGCTTTGCGATTACAAGACAACAATTTACACTTAATAACAAAATCTTATACTTTAATAACATTTTACACACACACTTTAATGAAAACATATCTTTCACACTTTAATAACAACATTTTTTATTTTTAGCGATATTTTTTCATTACAATTAAAACGTTAACATCAATATGTTTTCTTTTTCAAAATATTGATTGAAACACAATTATTCTTAATGAAATTAATTCCCTTTAGTACTGTTTTTATTAGGTTAAGAGATTATTATTTTATTTAAAAAAGCAGATTTTGGATTTCAATATAAGCTCCTTTTTAATATTAATAAAGACATTTTTTTTATATTAAAGTTTTTTTGCACTCTTAAGAAGCACATTTAAAAGTTTGAAAATACAATTTTATGTGAAAATAACATTTTTCATAGTTTGTATATAATGGCGATTATTTTAAGATTTAAAAAAAAATCGAATTTCAACAACAACAAACTCAAGTAAAATAGGAATGTTTAAACTATATTTAATAAGAAAACATTATACTTCAAATTTAGAAGTATTAAATTATTTGACAATATTTTGAAGGGTAAAATAATATTTTTTATTTGAATTGACATTATAGTATTAACATCTTTCTCTCTCTCTCTCTCTCTCTTCGAGGACTTCAGGCGTGCGTCAGGAATAAGAGTCAACTTCGGTAAGAGCCAGGGTCTCTGGTGCGGGAGATGGAGGAACCGCACTGACTCCCCGTCGGCAATCTCCTGGAACAGGGAGAAAATCAATATTCTAGGGACCTTAGTGACTCCTGGAATGGGAACTTCGGCTCAAGATCAACACCTGCAAGAGTTGCTGGAGCGAGCCATTGCTAGGTGGTCCCCCTTTGTCCGCGGTCTCTCACTTGCTGGTCGAGCAAAAGCGGCCAATAGCCTGGTGCTCTCGGCCATCTACTATCATTTCCAGGCCTACCTTCCCAGCGAGACCACCATCGGAAGACTGCAGGCAAGATTGGCTCGATTCGTGTGGGGGCACGATCGAACCTCATGGCTTCCCAGTAGCATCCTGGCGCGGCCGATTTCTGTGGGAGGCATGGGACTTCTCGACGTGAGCACTCAGCTCCGGCTGTCGTGCCTTAAGGGTGTCCAGGCAGCACTGCGTGGAGGCCGTAACGCCCACTCTTGGCTCGCTGAGAGCGGGATGTGGCTGACTCCTGCGTCCACTCCTGGCATCTGGCTTCCCCCGCGGCGTCGTCGGAGTCTTCACCTCTTCGAGCCTGCCGCGATCTAAACCACCGGATCTTACAACCTGCACTTCTCCGGGCTCTTCGGGTCGTGGGCGACTGCCGTTTCCTGCGGCCTCCTGAGCTCCTGGCTCCTACAAGATGGCTGGGCTGGCGCATCGGAGAACTGACCGGGCCTGCTCCAAACATCACCATCGCTACGCGTGGCGCCCTCACGGACGTCGCTGCTCTGGGGAGCTTCTGCACACGCCTGATAACCCAGAATGCCCGGGGACGTTATCGCGTCGACAGCCTGGCGGACGCAATCGTGGTGCGCGGGACGACCACCGCCTTCCAGCGCCTAACCACCCGCACAGCCCGCCGCTTGCTTGAGCGTCCGCGCTTGGCTGCGCTGCCCATTACCCAGCTGTTCGGACGGTGGTTCCCCCACGTCAGCATCCCCATCTCCATCAGCTGGTCTTCCCTCCGGCGTTGCGCCTTCTCGGGGCACAATGCTGACGTTGCCGTGCGGCTGGCCCTGCACGCCCTTCCCCATCCAGCACATCCGGCTTCAGCCCGGGAGTCCTGCATCGCCTGTGGGTCCGGAGACCTGTCACTGGCCCACCGCTACTGGTCCTGTAGTCGGATCAGGCCTGTCATCCTGGAGGCCTTCACCATCCTCCAACGGCCTCCTGACCTGCAAAGCTGGATCTTCGGGCATGACCTGGAGGACGACGCCCTGGCCATCATGGCGTCCGCCAAGACCCGCATCTACAAGCACTTCCTGGGCCTGGAGATGCGGGGAGTCCAAGAAGACCCCCTCCTTGTCTGGAGGAGAACCTTATCAAGGTGGTGGAGCCTCCCTGGCTCCTAAAATCATTGTAAATTCCCATTATTTATTCATTACTTTTATCATAATCATTTTGTAAAAATTGACTAGACGTCAATAAAAGTGTTTCAATAGTCAATAGTCTCTCTCTCTCTCTCTGCTCCAAATAACGCCTGAAGAGGGCTGCCCTCCTCTCTGAACACCAAGCCGGCCCTTGTATTAACGCCAGCCGCAGGGACAACATCGACTGCAGCACCAACTCCAGCTCCATCGCAAGCCTTCACTGCAGTCCCCTCATCTGCTGCACAGGCCCAACCCACTGCTACTGTGGACCCAGCCCCTCCTTCACCAGGGGTTCCAAATGGCTCTCAAAAGACCAAATCCTCTTCACAGGAGAAGCCAAAGGCCCCTGTGGCACCGGAAGAGATGAAAGAGGAGGAGGTCCTAGTGTCGACCCCCTCAGGGACCCCCAAGAAAACCCGGATGCAGCTCAATAAGCTCCTTGAGACTGTCCCCAGCGACATCCTGGACCATCCTGGGCTTCTTGGGTTCGAGAGAGGAGAGGTCCTGGAGGCGCTAACCACCATCCCCGGTCTGAAGAGCCTACAGAAGAAGATGGGGAGCGAGCAGAAGACCGCGCTCAATAGGGTTGCCGAGATCCTAGTAAACGCCTTGCCCAACTCCCACTCCGCCATCTACAAGCGTCTCACGGACGTCCGTGCCCAGACGAGGAGCGCCCAATGAGCTTCAGTCTGGCATCCATCAACGCCCGCGGGCTCGCCGCTCGCGAGAGGAGCATTGAGCTCTGCCACTTCCTGCGCCAACATCGCGTAGACGTCGCCTTTGTTCATGAGACCAACACCTCGTCGCTGGATCTCATTCAACATCTGTGCCTGGGCTACAGCGCCGCCACCGTGCCCCCCGCAGCCCTCAGGGGTTCGGGCCTCGCCTGCTTCTTCGCGCCGGGGGTCGCTGTCCTGCGACAGCGCGTCCTGTGGCCGGGAAACATCTCCATCGTCTCCATCGACGTCCGCGGCCAGGAAGTGCGTGTAATCAACTGTCACTTGTCACACATTCCTCGCGAGCGGCTTGAGCAGCTGGAGTCCTTAACAGCAGCCGCGATCCAGGAGGACGCCTGGGTGGTGGGTGATCTCAACATCGACGAGCAGAGCCCGAGCGACATAACATCCGGCTCGGTGGAGGCCCTCACGGAGCTGATGGACCAGACAGCCCTCGTTGATGTAGCCACCCTCTTCGACGCCGAACACCTTCCAACCAGAGTGGCCAGCTGCAGGAGTCGGGTTGACGCAGCTCGCCTGGACAGAATTCTCTTGCCATCGAGACTCCTGGAAAGAGTGACACTGTACAAGACCATCTACTACAGGCTCTCTGACCATCGAGCTGTCCTCACCCAGATGGGCTCGCCTCCTTCCCCTCGCCAGCCCTGCGTGGCCGCCATGCTTCGTTCGGCTCTGGTGGATGAACATCTGCTGGCAACAATAGAAAGAACATCTGGATCTATTGCGGACATGTCCAGCGATGCTCTATGGATAAGATGGTCCAAGATCAAGGCCGAACTCCTGGCGGAGGTGAGATCCCTCCATGTCCCACGCGTCGCCGATGACGACCACATCTCGCGCGCCAGGCGGTATCTGCAGGCCAGACTGGAGGCAGCATCATCAGCCGCCGATTACCCATCGCTGACCGATCTTGTGCGCTCGCTTCGCGTCCGAAGGCCCGCTGGCACGACCATCCGGGATGAAGATGGGAACATCATCGACGGCGGGGAGCTGCGACGACGGGCATACTCCGTCTACCAGCGCCGCTTTTCCTGTGAATCCGGCGACCCCATCGCCGCCGCTGAGTTCATCCGGGGGACGACCACCACCCTCACCCTAGAAGAGGATGATCCACTGACCCGCCCTGACATCACCGGCGCAGATATCGCGGCGGCCATCCGCCGACTACCGCTCGGAAAGGCTCCCGGGTGGGACGAATTGCCCTGCGAGTTTCTCATCACCTACGAAGACTTCTTCGTAGAGGCTCTCAGGCGCGTCTTCGAGGCCTCCAAACTCCGCGGGGCCCTGCCTTTATCTATCAGGCGCAGCACCATCTGCCTCGTCCCCAAGTCCAACGGCGGCCCTGGGCTCAGCGGCTACAGGCCGATTTCGCTCCCCACAGCTGACTACCGCGTCCTGGGCAACATCCTCCTCCAGCGTCTGCGGCCCCATCTTCCCGCCTTGGTGCCTCGGTGCCAGACATACGCTGTTCCGGGAAGGTCTCCCAGTTGGAACGTGGCGCGAGTAGCCGACGAGATCGACATGGCTACGAGGAACGGGTCGGAGCTGGCTGTCATCTCAACGGACCTAGAGTCGGCCTTCGACACCCTGGACCGCTGCTTTCTGGTGTCCCTGATGGTCTCTCTGCGGCTGCCTCCTGCCTTCGTTGAGTGGTTCCTCCTCCTGTATGCCGGGGCGGATGCGGCGGTGCGGGCCGGAGGCCTCCACACAAAGCCCTTCAATCTGCTGAACGGGGTGAGGCAGGGCTGTGCCATCAGCGCCGCTTTGTTCAGCCTCGCCACTGGCCCTCTCCTGGTGCGCCTCGAGCGTGCGCTCGGCCCCGGAAACGTCCTCCCTACGCCGACGACATCGTGTTGCTCATCAGGCGCGACGAGCTCTTCGACGTGGTGAGAATCATCTTCGAGGACTTCCGGCGCGCTTCGGGAATAGGCGTCAACTTTGCGAAGTGTAAAGGCCTATGGTGCGGCGCCTGGCGGGCCCGCACCGACGCGCAGTTTGGCATCTCCTGGACATCGGAGCAGATCCGGGTACTGGGCTGCAACTTAACACCTGCAGTGTCATCCTCCGCCCAGGAACAACATCTCCTTGCACTGCTCGAGAGTGCTGTGGCGAGGTGGGTCCCCTTCACCCGCGGCCTCTCCTTAGTCGGTCGAGCCAGAGCCGCCAACTCGCTGGTGTTGTCCGCCGTGGTGCACCATCTTCACGGCTACCTGCCCACAGACTCCACCATCGCCAAGCTGCAAGCCCGACTAGTGCGCTTTGTCTGGGGACCTCGGCGTACTACCTGGTTGCCGGGCGGCGTTCTTGCTAGGCCAGTCTCCGTGGGCGGCTTCGGACTTCTCGACATTAGGACGCAGCTTCGCCTGGCGTGCTTGAGGGGCGTGCAGACAGCGCTGCGCGGAGGCCTCAACGCCTACTCTTGGCTCGCTGTGAGTGGGACGTGGCTGACCCCTCCAACATCTGGGACATGGCATCCACCTCGGCGCCGCAGGCTCCTCAAGCTCTGGGAGGCCGTCTCGGAGATATTGGAGCTGAACCACCGGGTGCTGCCGCCACATCAGCTTCAGGAGCTCCATATCATCGGGGACTCCAGGTTCCTCCGGCCTCCAGATCTTTTGGTCGCATCGCGGTGGGCGGGAATGCGCGTTGGCGATCTCACCAGCTCTTCATCTCTCCCTCTGCGCACCACCCGCGCCGCCCTCGCTGACATCGCGGCACTCACCACCTTCTGCAGCCGGATTGTGGAAGAAAACCGGAACCACACCCACCGAGTTGACAACATCAAGGACGGCATCGTGCTGCGCGGGACGGCCACTGCGTTCCAGCGCCTAACCACCCGCACTGCCCGCCGCATGCTAGAACGTCCACGCCTGGCTGCACTGCCCATCACCCAGCTGCTAGCCCGGTGGCTTCCCCACGTCAGCATCCCCATCTCCATCAGCTGGCCTTCTCTCCGGCGAGGTGCCTTCTCGGGGCACAATGCCGACGTTGCCGTACGGCTGGCCCTTCACGCCCTTCCCCATCCAGCGCATCCGGCCTCAGCCCGGGAGTCCTGCATCGCCTGTGGGTCCGAAGACCTATCACTGGCCCACCGCTACTGGTCCTGTAGGCGGATCAGGCCTGTCATCCTGGAGGCCTTCACCATCATCCAGCGGCCCCCTGACCTGCAGGGATGGATCTTCGGGCTTGACCTGGAGGACGACGCCCTGGCCATCCTGGCGTCTGCCAAGACCCATATCTACAGGCACTTCCTGGGCCTGGAGATACGGGGCGTCCAAGAAGACCCTCTCATCGTCTGGAGGAGGACTCTGGCAAGATGGTGGAGCCTTCCTCGATCATAATTTCATTGTACTATTATCATTTTTCTTCATTCATAATTGACTAGTAGTCAATAAAGTATGTTTAACCGTCTCTCTCTCTATTAAGTTGTAAATAATTTTGGTAAATATGAAATAGTAAATATAATATAAATACGGATATAAAATATAATTGTAAAATATAGAGTTTTAAATATGGATTTTGAAGAAAAATCGAAAATGTGTTATTTAATTCAAATTATTGGTAGTTTAGTTATTAAATGTTATATTTGAATGCTAAAATATTGCTATTTACATTGAATATAGTTTAGAAACATTTAAACTTTGGTATTATAATCTGATTTGTAATATGATGCATTAGTGTGCCATCTATTATCAAAATTCGAAATTATTTTAAAGGCGTAAGATTCTTTTTGAAAATAAACAATTTCTACTGCTGAGAGGGTTCACCACTGATGAGCCAGGGGCCCTCCCATTAATTTTTCCATTGCAGTAAGGCCAGTAGAAATTGTTCATTTTCAAACAGAATCTTACGCCTTTAAAATAATTTCGAATTTTGAATATGATTTGTATTTATTTAATTTAGAAATTTTGTTTTAAAATATCAAAAACAGCTATTAAACTATAAAATGTTGTTATTATAATTAAAATGTCATTATTATACTTTTAAATGTGCTTCTTAAATGAGCAAAACTTTTAATATACAAAAAAATATGTATTTATTAGAGCCAAAAATTCAGTCTATTTAGATAAAAAATATGATTTGTTAAATAAAAAATGATCTCTTAACGAAATAAAAACAGTAATAAAATAAACTAATTTCATTAAAAATTAATGTGTTTCAATTAAAATTTAAAATAGATAATATATTTCTGTTAAAGTCAAATAAAATCGAAAAATATCGCTTAATTTTCAAAATGTTGTTATTAAATTTTAAAATGTTCTTAATAAAGTGTAAAATATATTGTTTTACTAACGTGTAAAAATGTAGTCATTAAAGTGTAAAATTTTGTTAATAAATGTAAAATGTTGTAATTAAAGTGCAAAATGTTGTTATTAAAGTGTAAAATATTGTTATTAAAGTGCAAAATGTTGTTATTGAAGTGGAAAATGTTGTTAGTAAAGTGTAAAATGTTGTTATAAAAGTGCAAAATGTTGTTTTTAAAATGTACAATGTTGTTATTAAAGTTCAAAATGTTGTTAGTAAAGTGTAAAATGTTATTATTAAAGTGTTAATTGTTGTCAATAACGGTATTTTATGGCATAATATTAAATTTTAGAGTTTAATAGCGAATACTAAAAGATTTAAAACAAAATTTGATGTTTAACAACGACTTATCAAAACATAAATACAACATTTAAATTCTCAAAAACTACATAAATGCAAAAAAAAAAAAAACATTTTATACATTAAAAATAAACTATGTCATTGATTAACAATATTTTGAAATTTGAAGAATAATAAGTTTGATTTAAAAATTTGAATTTTAATATAATAACCTTTCTATTTAATAATATTTATGTTTATTTCATTCAATAAAACTTTTTAAGCCTAACATTTTGATACGAAATTAAGTTGTAATCATTTGCAGTAAATATGAGATAGTAAACGTTCTTCTCTGATTTTTAATATTGTCTCGTGGTAAATCAGGGAAGACAAACTTCAGGAAGACACAGCAATTTATTTAAGGCAAGAACAAACTATGTTGATAAAATATAAGATAAGCAATGAGGGAAGTTTACAGAGTAGTAAAATATAAACATCTAAATTGATAATCTGTTGATAAAATAATAAATATAAAATGAAAGGACTTAAAAGCACGAATGTTTCTTTTTTTACATAATACAAACTTCTACTGCCCTTACTGCGATCAAAAGATATATTGGGAGGGCTTGGTTCATCAGTGGTGAACCCTCCCAGCGGTTTCGCCAATTTAATCCACTAGACCGCTTCTCAGAGCTCTAATACTGTATTGGACGATTCTGCTTATATATCCAGCACTAAAGGACGGAATTTAGAAATGGTTTTCAAGAAAACTATGGACATAAGCTTATAGGAAAGTAGAATTACATTCAAATATTTGCATCGAACAATGCTCTTCCGCAAACAACAAAGATAAGGTCAGTTAGGCATAAATTAACACAAAGCAATAACGCACCATCTATACATATAAAATGAAAGAATTTAAAAGCACGAATGTTTATTTTATACATAATACACACTTCTACTGCCCTTACTGCGATGAAAAAATATATTGGGAGGGATTAGCTCATTAGTGATGAACCCTCCCAGCGGTTTCGCCAATATAATCCACCAGACCGCACCAGGACATAAAAGCACGTCCTTTCATTTTATATGTATAGATGGCGCGTTATTGCTTTGTGTTAAAATAATAAATACTTTGCTACAATTAAATAATATAAATAATGCTTCCAGGGATAAGTTTCTTATGCAACTTTTTATTTTCAAGTTTTAAGACTTTTAGGACTACGCGTTTCTAAGATTTATATATTTTGAAAAATTGCTTCCTCAAATGTTTTAATATATTTATCACAATATCGTAAGTACTTAAATTATGTAAATAATAATTTGCATAAAAGTATTTATCATTAACATGTTAATATGATAATCCTTTGAAGGACCAACAAGTCTAAAAGCTTGAAAATGAAAGGTTGCTCAAGAAAAATGATAAAATGTTATTAAAGTATAAAAAGTAAAAATTCCGAGGTTTACATTTTAAATTGAATAAAAATCGAAATAAAAGTGTTATCCAACTAATGGTTATTTTTAAATGTTGAAATATTAGTACTTTACATTAAATGCAGTTTTTTTTTTTATAATTAAACTTTCATTTATTTTTTTATATGTTGTTGTTAAACTTAGAATGTTTGTTTTAAATCTTAAAATATTCGCTATAAAACTCTAAAATGTTTATATTATAACATAAATGTCGTTATTGAACTTTTATATGTTGTTGTTAAACTTAGAATGTTTGTTTTAAATCTTAAAATATTCGCTATAAAACTCTAAAATGTTTATATTATAACATAAATGTCGTTATTGAACTTTTATATGTGGTTATTAAGTGTGCAAACTTATACAAACAAAAATATATATTTATTTATTGATATCAAAAATATATTTTTTGAAATCATACATGAGTTTTTAAAATCAAAATTTACCTAGGAGACACTAATAAATTGAATTGGTTTATTTTGAGGTAAAATTATATCTATTAAAAATATGAAAAAGAAAACATATTTATATGTTAAAGTTTTAAATAAAAAGAAGAAATCGCTTAAAATAAAATGTTATTAAAGTGTAAAATTTTGTTATTAAAGCCTGAAACTTAGTTTTTTAAGAATAAAATGTTGTTATTAAAGCGTAAAATGTTGTTATTAAAGCCTGAAACTTAGTCTTCAAAGCATAAAATGTTGTTAATAAAGCATTAAATGTTGTTAATAAAGCATGAAATGTTGTTATTAAAGCCTGAAACTTTGTTTTTAAAGCATAATAAGTTGTTATTAAAGCATAAAATGTTGTTTAATAAAATAGGTTTAATAAAACTTAGTTATTAAAGCGTAAAATGTTGTTATTAAAGCGTAAAATGTTATTAAAGCCTAAATCTTAGTTTTTAAAGCATAAAATGTTATTAAAGCCTAAACTTAGTTTTTAAAGCATAAAATGCTGTTTTTAAAGCCTGAAACTCAGTATTTAAAGCGTAAAATGTTGTTATTGAAGCGTAAAATGTTGTTATTAAAGCGTAAAATGTTGTTATTAATGCCTGAAACTTAGTTTTTAAAGCGTAAAATGTTGTTATTAAAGCCTAAAACATAGTTATTAAAGCGTAAAATGTTGTTATTAAAGCCTGAAACTTAGTTTTTAAAGCATAAAATGTTGTTATATAAGCCTGAAACTTAGTTTTTAAAGCGTAAAATGTTGTTATTAAAGCCTAAAACATAGTTATTAAAGCGTAAAATGTTGTTATTAAAGCCTGAAAAATAGGTATTAAAGCGTAAAATGTTGTTATTGAAGCCTGAAACTTAGTTATTAAAGTTATAAAATGTTGTTATTAAAGCGTAAAATGTTGTTATTAAAGCGTAAAATGCTGTTATTAAAGCGTAAAATGTTGTTATTAAAGCCTGAACCTTAGTTTTTAAAGCATAAAAGGTTGTTACGAAAATGTGACATGCTGTCATTAAAGTATAAAATATTGTTATCAAAGTATAAAAAGTATTGTTTTAAAATTGCAAAACCCCATATATATTTATATATATATAAATATTTCTTTTAAAAATCGCATTAGCATAATTTTAAAATATCCTAATTGTGTTTTATTAAAATAATTTTATTTTTATTTTCAAGGAGAAGATATATTTTATAAAATATTAAACAAGATATATTAAAATGGAAAATATGAATTTATATTTAATGTTCAAATATTAAACTAAATTTAAAATTTAATAAGCAAAGGAAAAAATAAATCTCAACTAATGGATACTTTCTAAAAATTAATGCAATAAATAAATATAAGTTTGGAGAAATATTTTTTCTATAGAAAAGAAAATTTGATATATAGGACAATTTTTCCTATAAAGAAATGAAAAATATTCTTAGCCCTAATAAATATTAAATAACGCTGAATTGAATATTAAACTTTCTAAATAAATAATTATTAAAAAAATCTTTTGACTTAAAAAAAAATCGAATTTATTAAAATAATTTTCTTTATTTAAATATTTTAATTTATTATTTAATAAACAATTAATTAAATAAGAAATAAAAACAAGCATAATATATTTAATAAACATTAAAGCAGAAGAAAATATCTAAATCGTTAAACTTTGAAAGAGAGAGAGAGAGAGAAAAAATGGAGGCCAAAATAATTCGAAAACTATAAAATTAAAGTCTCATAAATCACATTCAATTTTGGCACGGCTATATTCCTTTTATTGATCTGGCACCGCCTAAAAAAAATAAAATAAAATAATCATTAAATCAATAAAAATCTTTTGAGAAAGGATAAAAAAATGTTTGCCATTAAAATAATAGATTTTTTCCATTCGCTTTAAAATTAATCATTCTCTCTCTCATTTTTAATATTTTAAATATAAAATATATTAAAGTTTCATAAGGTTTTCAAACGAGATGGGATTAGAATTTAGTTGTCGCGAGGGGGCGCTAGTTGCTATGGCTTCTATTGATCGATCCAACTTCCCCTGAAATTAGATTACTTATCAAAATTTATCTTGAATAAACTAATAAAGAAAACATATTTATTCTCGCTTTATTTTTCCCTTTAACTATAAAACAGATCGATAATTGTTTTCAATCGATTTTTCAATGTTTGTTAATTAATTTTTATATATTTAATGATTATTTTTATCTAATTATATATTTAATGTAAAAATATTTATTTATTTAGGAACATAAACATTTATTTGGTTTTAATATTTTAAATTTATAATTAACACATTTTCGTATGTTATATTATTTAATGTTCTGTGAATTTGTTAAATATATTTCTTGTCAATTAGATTTGGCAACATTGTTGTTTAGATCTAATTAAATGAAACCTGTTTCTATTCCCTTTTTTTATTGGCGAAATCAATTCATTGTTGTTACAATACGCTAATTAATTAAAAAATATATTTCTATATAACATTTTTAAAATCTCTACATTTACAATTTTTGTAATAAATAAATTTATAGGCAATGTGTTTCTTTTCAATAAAATCATCAAATACATGTAATATAAATAATTGAAAAGAAACACATTGCCAGTAGATTTATTTGTTACATGTTTTAACGATAGATTTTTTTATTTTATTCTATTATTACAGTAGCACGAAGTCTATCAGACTATTGTGCTATATTAGAATTATTTACATATATATCCCTAATTATTTACACGATTAATTAGTAGTGATTTATAAATCTGTGTACAAATTACTCTGAACTTGCCAAAGTGTTCATAAGATTGAGATTTAACGATAGATGGCAATAAAATTTATAAATTGTAATATTTTGTTTTTATCTGATTAATCATAGAGTTTGTGAAAATATAGTTTTTATACTGTTGAATTTTACGAATATATAAAAATGGTTTTTTTACAACTATATTGCCTTCGTATATTGTCGGATAATTGATGACCTATGGATACTTTCCAGGATCCTGGGTTAAATATATTACACTAGACGAATGGCCCGGGCAACGCCCGGGTTTTACCCGAGTGCGAATATATTTTAAAAACGTTGTCTTGGGTGGTCGCTATAGACAGGGTGGTCTGTATAGACAGGTGTATGTATCACACAGCCGATAACAGGGTTGTCTAGAGTGGCCGCTATAGACAGGGTGGTCTGTATAGACAGGTGTATGTATCACACAGCCGATAACAGGGTTGTCTAGAGTGGCCGCTATAGACAGGGTGGTCTGTATAGACAGGTGTATGTATCACACTGCTGATAACAGGGTTGCCTAAGGTGACCGCAATAGACAGGGTGGTCTGTATAGACAGGTGAATGTATCACACAGCCGATAACAGGGTTGTCTAGAGTGGCCGCTATAGACAGGGTGGTCTGTATAGACAGGTGTATGTATCACACTGCTGATAACAGGGTTGCCTAAGGTGACCGCTATAGACAGGGTGGTCTGTATAGACAGGTGGATGTATCACACAGATGATAACAGGGTTTTCTAGAATGGCCGCTATATACAGGGTGGTCTGTATAGACAGGTGGATGTAACACACTGCTGATTACAGGGTTGCCTAAAGTGTCCGCTATAGACAGGGTGGTCTGTATAGACAGGTGTATGTATCACACAGCTGATAACAGGGTTGTCTAGAGGGGTGCAGGGAGGACACGTGTTCGCCGGCGGCAGCCAATGGGCGCGCATTCTATCCGTGAGCTTCAGAATAAGGCAATTATATAAGTAGATAATCTAAAATGCAAATATATATATATTTTTTTAAACATGTATTTTATTTTCATCATTGACTGTTCTACATTTTTGACTATAGATTTAGAAGATACACTTTGAATATTTCTTTAAATTAAAGATACTTCAGTCAGTAAATATTTTTTATATATAAAAAAAGATTTACTGACCGAAGTATCTTTAATTTAAAGAAATATGAATACCGGCCAGGCAGCCTCTATCTTTACGACTTTGAATATTGTTGTAAATATGTAAAATTTCGACTTAGAGCGTTATGTCCCCTTAGGTACACTTGCACTTTAAAAATGAACAAAGATTTTGAAAGAAAGAAAGAAAGATATTTTAAATATGTACAGAATTAGTATGCAAGTTAGTTAGATGAAAAGATAAAATATATATATCAACACAATTGATATATGTTAAAAGGGTTAGTATGCAAATATGTAAATTTAAAAATGTAAATATGTATAGTTGCTCTACCTATTTTTTTAATTAACGAATATAGGATTCATTTTATACATTATACACAGTATATATCTATGATAAATATTTAATGTATAATTTGCTTCAAGTAATTCAAAACAAAAACTACTTGATGGATAAATAATTATCTTTCCTATTTTTACGACTGCATCTTCATTTCTCCATTTTCTCCATCTTTTTCAACAACAAAACAAAATATTCATAACATATATATGTTATATTGTTATTTATATTATTATGTGAATTTGTTAATAGTGTATTTATAACAAATCTATAAGCAATGGATATTATCAAATGATTACATTAGCAAACTAATTCAAAGTAAACAAAAGATGTTTGTTATTCGACATTGTTGTCATATTTGTTCGGAACGTTTTGGCCTCTGTATAAATATGAATTTATTTCAATTAGAAATGAATAAACATTTTTAAAATTAATTTTTAAAACTATGTTAAATAAAAATTAAATGTGAATTGAATAGCAATTGAATAAATCAAATTGGATTAAATTGAAATTATTATACTGTAGCAAAGTATGTATTATTTTATTAACAGAGTATCATTTTTTATGTTTATACTTTGATACTCTGTAAAATTCCCTCTTTGCTTATCTTTTGTTTATAATTCTTAGTTTGTTCTTGCCTGAAATGAATTGTTGCCTCATCCCGAAGTTGGTCTTCCCTAATATTCCACGTGGCAATATATTAAAATGAAAGAATAATTTTAAAATATATTTTGATAAATTCAAGATTCTCTCTCTCTCTCTCACAATTTTTTAATTTTTCCTGTTGAAGAACGAGAGCTTGAAAACTCGTGAATTTAGATAATAAACAAACAACGTTTTAAAGATAGAGGCTGCCTGGCCGGCATTCATAGTTCTTCAAATTAAAGATACTTCGACCAGTAAATCTTTTTATTGTCTCGACGTTTCGACAAAAATCGTTTGTCCTCATCAGAAGCGAACAAAAATAATTACAAAAATCTTTATAAATATTATTAATATTTTTAAATTTATTTTTGTTTTATAATTTCTAATTGAAAATGTTATGATTATAATGTTTTGATGTTGGAATGATAAATAATTGGAGTTGCAGTCGTGAAAATAGGAAAGATAATTATTTACCCATCAAGTAGTTTTTATTTTGAATTACTTGAAGCAAATTACACATAAAATTATTTTTTACAGTAATATAGAATTTATGAAATGAATACTATATTCGTGAATTTAAAAAAAGGTAGGTTAACTATACATACAAGTATGTATACAGTACTTGTATTTACAACAATATTCAAAGTGTTCTAAATATATGGTCAAAAATAAAAGAATGGTCAATGATGAAAATACAATAAACGTTTCAAAAAACAAAATATTTGCATTTTTAGATTATATAATATACATATACATATTTATTATAATTTATTTGAAAGATCA
>CP092878.1:75133969-75288375 GCA_030710605.1 Cordylochernes scorpioides | reverse complement strand
GTTTGGTTCTATATATACCTAATTATGATAATAACATTATTCATCGTCTGTCTAAAAATGCAAATTTTTGGTTTAAAGTAAAATTTTGTTATTTTAAGATATTGTAAAAAAAATAGTACAAATGTGATATTGTACTGGAATAAAGTACATTAATTATGAAAAAGAAAAAAGACATCTCCTTATTGTGTAACTGAAAGTTGATTATGGTTTACGTGGTTAGTTTTTTTGATTAATTAAGAATAGAATTTTGGACAATTCAGAAATAATTAAATATCAAAGAGAATAGTTGATATTTATTCTGATAGATGGCGCAAGCCATCTGCAACTTTTAGTTGCACGATAAGTAGATGCCTTTTTCTTTTTCATAATTTAATATATTGTTACATCAATGCACCCTGCATTTATTAAAAATATTCTATGATATTTAACATTTATTTAAAACTGACTATATAAAAGGGCATCATTCATTTTTATAGTTTCATCTCTTTTGTAATATTGTTATTGTACATATATCTTGATTGGTTATTGGAGCGAGAGAGGAAGACTGAGGATCACGACCTACGAGGAAGAATAAATAAACACAATGACTTTGATTTACTTTTATTTGCGTTTCTTTATCTACTTTAAGTACCCGCTCAGTGTATAACACCAAGAAACCAAGGTCGATGACCCTGCAAAGCTGCAACAATATGTACACAACAATAAGTATATATTGTAGCACAAAGTATTTGTTATTTTATTAACAGAGAAGATTATCCATTTTGATATTTTGTTACTCTGTAAACTTTCCTCATTGTTTATCTTATTTTTTAAAATCAATTATTGTTTAAGAAAAAAAAATACATTTGCTGATCGTAACACTGAAAGTTGCTGATAGCTTGCGCCATCTATCGGAATAAATATCAACTAATCGTTGATTTATGCCGATAGATGGCGCAAGCCATCAGCAACTTTCAGTTTAACACAAAGCAATACCGCGCCATCTATACATATAAAATAAAAGGATTTAAAAGCGCGAATGTTTCTTTTATACATAAAACGAACTTCTACTGTCCTTACTGCGATGAAAAAATATATTGGGAGGGCTTGGCTCTTTCAGTTTCAGTTAAACTTTCAGTTTAACGATCAGTAAATGCGTTTTCTTCTTAATTTATCTACCTGATCTAAGTACAAATTCACTTTTGTTCTGTTTTTCACAATTATAGTTTGTTCTTGTCTTTCCTAATTTTCAACGTGGCAATACGATGTATTAGCGCGCCATTTATTATAAGAAATTTAAACTATTTTCAATGCGTATAATTCTTTTCGAAATAAAACAATTTTCTACTACCCTTACCATTGAAGTAATTGTAATGATAATTAAAAAAAGAAGCAGACGAACAGTGACATCAAAGATTTTCCACTTTCTTAAGTTTTAAACCCATGAGTATATTTCATGCAACAAAAGAAACATCTAAATGCAATTAAATCATATCAATTATATACAGTGGTACCTCGACATACGAGTGCCCCAACATACGAGTTTTTCGAGATACGAGCCGACGAGCAAGTGATTTTTTGCTTTGAGTTACGAGCGAAATTCGAGATACGAGTTCGGTTCGGTAGTGTTGAAGATATTAATCTGTGATTTTAAATGGGAATTTTGTATGGGGAAATTTGCTTCGAGATACGAGTAATTCAAGATACGAGCAAGGTTGCGGAACGAATTAAACTCGTATGTCGAGGTACCACTGTATATGGATATTTATATATATATATCTTTTAAAATTACAAAATATATTTCCTTATAATGAGTTTCTTTTTAATTTTAAAATTCTTGCTTTTTTTTAAGCCCGTTGAAGAGCAATTATCGCTTGAAAGCTAAAATTTAAAATAATTTAAAAAACTCATTGTGAGAAAATATTTTGTAATTTTAAAAGTTTTTCACAATTTTATCATGAATAAATAGCTTTGAAGCCGATATCTTTATTTATAGATTTCAATCTGTATCTGATATAAATTGTAAATTAATTGAAAATATTTGATATTTAGTAAACATACTTCTTATTCAGAGATATCTCACTCAAAATATATATTTTAATTTGTTTATATTGCCACGTGGAAAATTAAAAAAGACCAACTTCAGGATGACACAGCAATTAATCCAAGGCAAGAACACACTATGAATGATAAACAAAAGAAAAGCAATGAGGGAAGTTTACAGAGTAGCAAAATATAAACATATAAAATGATACTCTGTTAATAAAATAATAAATACATTGCTACAATATATATTTTCAAAATTTTATTTTATTGCAAACTTCAGTATAAATCTAAAATATGCGCTATAAGTTTAAAATATTATCTTTTGATGTATGTGTGGTTAAATAGAATAATATTCTTTTTTGCATATCCCTAGTACACGTGATACAGGCCATGATAAACATGGTGGGCAGAAGTAGACGACTGCATTTACTGTAAGTACACCACATGTCTACAAATGTGAAAAGCAGTTCGACTTTGCACTTACAAATGTGCTAGAGCCCCGTTTGGTTACTTGCACTCGTTGGTGAGGTTGGAACTTTAGAAAAATCGGGGGCCATTGGAGCATTTTTTTTAAATCAGAAAAAAAAAGTGCCCAATGCGGGATTGGAACCCGGGTCGTAGAGGTTGAAAACCAATGGTTTAGAGTCCAAACTTTAGACCATCCTTCCACCGATCTCCTAAATCATATTCTTAATAAGGTGTAATGATTTCTACGATAAAATATATATTTGTTGTATAAAATGAATATAAAATATAGAAATATAAGGCACAAATAAACTTACAGGAAAGTAATGGTTATAACGTATCAATCATGAAGTAAAAATTTCAAATAATACATTTAAAACATTTAACATTCATTTATTGAACAAAACTAAAACATTACGGATATTTTTCATATTTTTACACAGCCATTATATTTATATTTCTAAAAGGTAACTATATTTTATCTCTTTAAAGTAATTAACTATATTTCCGCAAACATTATATACCTGTACTTATATTTGAAAATAAATCTGGTGAAATATATAGAAAGCCCATTAAAATAAAGCAGAATTAATTAAATTTAAAAATAAATGTTTATTTTATGTTATTTTATATGAGATATATTTATTATAATATCGTTTAGTAACAAAAATAATTCAACTATAAAATTTAAAGGTTGCTCTCTTTTAATGATTTTAAAAAATAGGAAAATGAATTATTTTGATAATGCAGAAAAAAAGAGGGAGAGATTTAATGGAGAAAAATGTCAAGATAAAAATAACTTGGGGAAATTCAAAACAATTTTAAATTTGAAATATCAAATTAAAGTGGAACGCTTCGTTTTTTTTTCTTTTTTGCAGTATAAAATAAAACATCAAATGCATTTTTCTACAATACGAAGCTATAGAAATTCGATACACGAAATAAAAGAAAATAAAATTTATCCGGAAGTTGAAAATAAATTAAAGCAGACGGACCAAAGTATCAAATAATTACCTGAAAAATAAATAAAAACCTTGTTCTCTATTTTGAGAAAGACGACAAAAAAATCAATAACTGAAATTATTATATAAAAAATAACAACTGTATATAAAAACAAACAAAAGAACTATCAAAATATAGCTAGAATGTGTAGCGAGAATGAAAAAATATTAATACTAAATAAAACATAAGAATGACCCATAGTTATTATACCCGAATATAAATGGTGTCGTGTGGGGCTAAAAGAAATTAAAGCAGACGAACGCAATAAACAAGCAGCGTTGCCAGGCTGGGCTACAAGAAGCGAGCATTACTCTGCCAATGAATCATTCTCAATCGATTACCTCTTCTTCCATTAATATTTTGGCGGTCGCTTTTTCGGCCAGGAATTAATTCATTTAGAGGTTATAATGATCATCTCTCTAATAATGAATGATAGGTAGAGACAATATAGCAGCCGACCATTCTATTACAATATACATATAAATTCTTATGTGTGATTATTTGATAGAGCAACTACATTATTTACCTTACCTAATCAATTCCTTTCTTTTATATAACTCTATCATACATGTTGTATCCTTTCTACATAATCATCTTTTATTTTGTTAATTATAACGTTTGTTTTTATCATTATATTTAAATTTTATTTGATTTACGTTACATTATAATTTAAATGTACCTATATACATATTTTATCTGAATGAATTTTTGTTTATTTTATGTTGAAATCTGAATTTATAAGAAAAAATAATTTTTGTCATATTTTCCCGTTATAATAATTTTCACTTTTTCATGTTGATAACACAAAACATTTGTGTTTGATTACATTCACAGGTTATAATTAAAATTATAAAGCTATTAGAATAAGTATATATGTGATAATTACATATATGTATTTATTTAAATAAAAAGGCATATATTGGATCAAAATATCATTTATTTTACTATTTAAATTTGCCATTAAGATATCATATATTACCATATATTGATCCATTATATGCCTTATTTTAAAATATTTATTTATGAATTGCTCTATTTTCAAAATAAGTATTTATATATTTAAAATATTTTCTGTTTTCTCTCACTCTCGAAGTTATGAATACAGCTGAAATTTAAGCTGGGAAGCAGCTTGTAGAGGAAATATAAGAACAATTTAACACTATATTAAACAGTGGTTAACTTTACTTGAAAAAATCTAAAATATTTTTTTTTCCATTGTTTGATTAAAACTGATAGAAAATGTCTAATATAAACAAATTCAAATATAAAAATATTTCGATAAAACTAAAAATAACTATAGTAATATTGTTGAAGTATTTTAAAAAATCGAAAAATCCGTTTAAAAATGAAAATAATATTATTAAAGTGCGAAATATTGTCATATAAATGAAAAATGTTATTAAAGTATAGAATGTTGTCATTAAAATGCGATATCTTGTCATTAAAAAGTGTATATTATTGTCTTCAAAGTGCAAAAGGTTGTCATTAAAGTGTTAAATGTTGTCTTTCAAATTTACAAAACCTATATATATATATATTTATAAACAAATTAATATTGTTAAACATATTTTTAATTCATTTAAAAAGTTTTCGTCATATAAATATTTAATTATAATTTAAACAAAAATGAAATAAAATCTATTAACATGGATTTAGATATTATATGAATTATGCAAATATATTTTAAATATTTCATTAATATATAGAACTTGGCTTCTATTCAACACTGATCTATTAAAGTAGTTTTGTTACTATAGACAAATTTTAAAGCCCTTCTCTAGATGATGTTATAGATTTAATAATTATTTATTTTTATAATATTTTAAAACTTTATCATTTAAAAATCGTTAATATTTTAATAGTAATAAATATCAGAGAGAGGTATATATATAGAAATATAAATATATTTTTGAAAAATAATATGTTTTAAAATTCAATTGAATATATGTAATATATTAAATAAAAAAAAAAAGAAACTTAATTACCTATAAATTTCAATAGGATAATTGAATATATCTTATATTCGAGGTAAGGGAATAAAAAAAGTAATTAATTATCAAGTAATGTTTAGATTGTCGAATGCAAATTTTACTTACAAAAAAAAAAGAAGAATGAAATATCAATAATTAGCAAATATGCTTATTTTATTTTAAACAAATTTAACTATATAATATTATATTTTTGGCAAATGAATTTATAAAAATAAAAACACATTTAACCAACCCAAAAGTTAAAACAAATCTATTTACAACTGAACAAAATAATAATTTTAAAAAAGCTTTTTTGTTTTTGGTCAAATTAGAAAAAATATTTATATTAAAAAAAAATTAAATTCGATAAAACATATTTATATATATATATACCCAATAAACCCAATATTTATAATTAATATGTTGACATTTCTATTGTATATAACAAATATATAACTCATAGATCTACATCATATATTGATTTTGTATTTGCGTGTATCCAACAAATCTTCAGAAATGTTTATTCCATTAATGAAAATAATAGATGGTAAATAATTTCTACTCGATATAAGATTAGCTTAATTTTATATCTAAATTTAGAAATAGAACAGATAAATAGATCCATTTACAATAATAGATATACAGAGATAAAAAACAGAACAACCATCAATGAATATATAATTAGAAAGCCCCTGGTTAGCAAATCCAATTGATAGCAGACGACCTCAGGCAGAATTGTTCCTTACCTTTCCTAGACTTATATCGTTATTAAGTGGAGCGCTCAAGTTTTTACTCACACTCTTTCTGAAAATGATTGTTTATATATAAATAATTTTGAATATTTATTTTTTGCTTTTATAGTGAATATCATTATTTCTATAATTATTTATTGCCTCGCGTGCACCCTATTCCTTCTATGCAAATTCTACACGCCATATTTACATATAATACCGATTAATATAATGTTGAAAGAAAATTTTAGAAGTTGATATCCATTTACAATAGTTTATCTGAACAAATTACAACGATGCATTTTTTAGAATCTTTTGTGCGTTGATTGTTGATGAACCACGAATAATTAGGTATTTATTTCGATATTATATTATTTCAAACTTCGTCGCCTATTTATTTTGGATTGATTATTTAAATAAACACGAGCGTTTTGATAATTAGACATTGATGTCAATATAATTATATTTACTTAAAAACAATACTTGTGTAAACAATATCCACAAGGTCATTAATTGAGAAAACATATTTACGATAACAATTTTGCCATGTAAAAATGCAGTGTTGCCAAGTTAAATATACAAAACAGAGTTTCGGGAGATAAAATATAAAGTATATAAAACATTGCAAATATCAATATACACTCATGGACAAAACTTGGGAAATTGGAACTCTTTGATAACGCCGGTCATCTGTATTTTTTTAAGGAGATATAGACAAATTATATTACACTTCACTTCAAATTCTCTATCTTACTTTTCTAAAATGTATAAACATCTTTTTTAGACGCGTAAATTTTTTTTTTGAAATTAAACAATTTCTACTGCCCTTACTGCAATGGAAAAATAAATGGGAGGGCCTGGCTCATCAGTGGTGAACCCTCCCAGCAGTTTCACCAGTTTAATATATCAAAATAATCTTACGCGTCTAAAATAGTTTCTAATTTTCATAACAGATGGCGCGCTAGTGCATCGTAATATAAACATCTTTAAAATAGATATAATCTTGAAAGATAAAACTTGCGATAAATTTCTATCTTCTATCTTGTCTAATAGGTAAAACTTGCTTCAATTCAAAAATAAACTTACACATCAAAATTAGGTTAAATTTCTTATAACAGATGGCATTCTAAGACATCATCATAAAATTGATACAGAGAAATATATAAGCAGAATGATCCAAAACAGTATTAGAGCTCTAAAAAAGCGGTCTGGTAGATCCAATTGGCGAAACCGCTGAAAGGGTTCACCACTGATGAGCAAATCCAATCTTAATATATTTTTTCATCGCAATAAAGACAGTAGAAGTTTGATTTATTTGTGAAAAGAAACATTTGCGTATAAATGTTTTCATTTGTTATATGTAGATGGAGTTTTATTGCTTTGTATTAAAGTTGCATAATATCAAAAGAAACATTCGCGTCTTAATGTTTTTATTTGTCTTATAAATTAGGGAATATAATTATAGCTAAATTAATTTTTAAATTGTTATTTGACCAACATTAATGCTTCACTCAGAAACATATCTCCCTTTTCTAAAATGTATAAACATCTTTATCAAATAGATATTTTCTAGAAAGATAAAAAATGTTTATATGGCCGGTGAAAATATAAAATAGAAAATCTTTTCCCCGATATATATATTTGTATTTAATATAACTTCAGCCAAACAAAATGAAAGGAAATAGTATTTCTATTTTAGAATATAATCCAATATTGCTGTGGAAAATATATATTTCTTCTGTGATATAGAATTCATTTATTGTGTTTTGACCATGTTTGGTTGTTCTGTATCATATGCTAATCAAAATATATATTTTACCTCTTATTATTTAAATTTTTAAATTATTTTTTATTATTTAGGTTTTGTGTGTGTGTGAGTGGTCAAATTTCTTTTTTTTTCTTCTTTTTTTTTTCAATGGAAAATAATAAAAAATATTTTTATTTTTTGCAAAATTTACATTTAAAATATATATATTTTACTCGGTTTTTCTTCATTGTTAAACATTGAATAACTATTTTATCGAATAAAAACTTGAAGAATGAGTATATATATAAATAGTGCAGACATACAAAAGTAAATTGATTGAAATATTTTATTATCAAACTATACCTGGGGTCTTAAATATATTTGTAATATGAGTATCATTGTTGTGTCTCCGACATTATCGCTATTCTAACACCTTTTATCGATTTTAAAATAGGAACAAATCTTTAAATGATATTGTGTCGAAGAAAGAATTTATTATATAATTTAATATGAAAAAGTGAAAGAAAAAATAAAAGATAAAAAGATCAGGTGTTGAAATCAAAAATAAAAATGGCATATCCTGACCAGAAGCAAATGTGCTTTACAGAAGGCAGAACGCTATCTGGTGGAAGAGAAATCAACTAAACATTGATTTAGCCTGTTCCCTGATATTTGGCCAACCCAATTTCTTGTTAAATCAAGAAAAGCCATCCACGAACGTGTTTCGCGCTTTTTGGCGCTCGTCAGCGTGGAGTAAGCTGTACCACTGCGACCAAAAATATTTTTGGTCCTAGAAGCTTCTTTAAAAACCAAGAAATGAGTATTTAATATTATTCAATAAATATTCAACATATTATGAAAATATATATTACTCTGTATTTGTAAAATCATCTTTAAAATATTCCTTTGCTTGCTTGCTCAAGATTCTCTAGCTGTAGATAGTTTGGTTGATTTGTTAATAATTGTCGACTGGTCGTGGTGACGCCATCAATAAATACTTTCACATCTCGAGATATACAAAGACTTGATTTCTACGTTACAATATCTTTTAAAGTTAAACCTATATAATACAGGCATATTATAAAGAAATGATTATATATTGATAAAAAGAGGAGAAAATGTATAAGACTGGTGTCTTAATTAAAGCTTTGTGTGCGTGTGATTAGAGTAGGGCATTTTTAAATGGAAATTATAAACGTGCGAAACCGCTGGGAGGGTTCACATCTGATAAGTCATGGCTTCACCCCGCTAAACTTTTAAACATTGTTGATTAAACTGGCGAAACCGCTGGAGTTAACCACTGATGAGCTTTACCCTTCCTCTCTTAATTTTTACTCATTGAAAATAAAAATGGCGAAACCGCTGGGAGTATTCACGACTGATGAACCATATTCCTCTCCTCCTCTCCTTTTCTCTTTCAAATTTGAATTATTGGAAATTAAACTGCCGAATAACTGAGAGGGTTTACCACTGATGAGCCACGCCTTCCCATTTCTTTTTCAAATTTTAATCGTTTGAAATTAAACTGAAGAAACCACTGGGAAGTTTTTCAAATTTTAATCATTCCAGTAAATGGGTTTTAGAGAAATAGTTTTTAAATATAAAAAGTAGCAATAAAAATGTTTATGTTAAAATAATCATGAAAACAAGGAGGTTGATTAACGCTTTGAAGAAGGATCACAATGATAAATCCAAGTCCCATGTTATCACATCTTCAAACACCTGAGAAGGTTCCCCAGAATAAGTTCCATGAGGTCTAAACAAATCCCTTTCATAATTTGCTTCATTTCTCGTGTTAGAACTTTTGTCACCTATTTTGAGCATAATATCCACTGCCATTAATATGTTTAACACAACGCAATAACGCGCCATCTATACATAAAAAATGAAAGTATTTAAAAGCGCGAATGTTTCTTTTATACATAAAACGAACTTCTACTGTCCTTACTGCGATGAAAAAATATATTGGGAGGGCTTGGCTCATCAGTGGTGAACCCTCCCAGCGGTTTCGCCAATTTAATCCACCAGACCGCTTCCCAGAGCTCTAATATTTTATTGGATCATTCTGCTTTTATATGCTACACTGAAGGATGGAATATCAGAAATCGTTTTCAAGTAAACTATGGACATAAGCTTATAGGACAGTAGAATTATATTCAAATATTTGCTTCGAGCAATGCTCTTCAGCAAACTATAAAGACAAGGCCATTAGGAATAAATTAACACAAAGCAATAACGCGCCATCTATACATATAAAATAAAAGGATTTAAAAGCGCGAATGTTTCTTTTATACATAAAACGAACTTCTACTGTCCTTACTGCGATCAAAAAATATATTGGGAGGGCTTGGCTCATCAGTAGTGAACCCTCCCAGCGGTTTCGCCAATTTAATCTACCAGACCGCTTCTCAGAGCTCTAATACTGTATTGGACGATTCTGCTTATATACGCAGCACTGAAGGGTGGAATATTAGAAACATTTGCGCTTTTAAATCCTTTCATTTTATATTAATATGTTTAAGAACACTTCTTTAGACAGAGAAAGTTTTTCTATCATTTGATATGTCCTCATGGTCCGGTTATTCTTTATCAATTCCCCGTTATAGTCAAATTTCGGTCCGTCATTACAGAGGTAGGTCTATATGGTATTTCTTTATCATTACTATCAAATTCAATTGTTTGGAAACTCTGAATACATCTTTGCATTATGTTTATATCCATTATTTATTTATTAAAAACACACGATATATCCTGTTTAGATATTTGCGTGTGAATAGTAAAACTATTTTAAGTTAGATTGTGGAATAATTGCAATGGAGATTAAAAAGGTATACACCGATAAAATTAATTGCAAAAAGTTTCTTTATTTTATATAAATAAAGAATATAAAACGGCAAGCTCTTTCAAGCGTTAGCTCATCATCAGGCCAATTATGATTTTTAAAGCCAAAATATATTTTCAAGTGTAAATATGCAAAACACCTACCACATCTCTATACATATTGTTGAAATTTGCAGGATAATTGGCCTGATGATGAGCTAACGCTTGAAAGCTAGCCGTTTTATATTTTTTATTTAAAATAAAGAAACCTTTTGCAATTAATTTTATTGGTGTATACCTTTTTAAAACTATTTTAAATGTTTTTGAAAATAGAGCAATCCATAAATAAACCATAATTAAAAAGGCATATATTGGATCAAAATATCATTTATTTTACCAATATTTCAGTTGGCTGAACGCCAATCTTTATCAAGGTGTTATAACATATTTAATGTGTGTCAACAACAAACTCAGCGCCACATAACGTCAACAGAATTAAGTTTTAAAAATATTTTGTTATATTGAATGGGGAGAAAAAAAAGAAATATACATTTATGTTATGGACAAAATAAATTTTGTAAAAGAATTTATAAAAAAAAATTGTTGTTGACACACATTAATATGTTATAACACCTTGATAAAGGTTGGCATTCAGCCAACTGAAATATTGGTAAAATAAATGATATTTTGATCCAATATATTCTTTTTTAATAAAAAATATATTTATTTTAAATGTATGTTTTAAAAATATACAGAGGGTGTTCACACTTATAGGAAACAAGTTTTATTATAAAATATTAAAAATTAACACCATATTTGAAATTTTCAAATGTTCTATTTGAAAGCCTTTTTGTTTATTTACAGAACGGCACCTGATTTTCCACGATAGCAGACACTTTCTGATCATGGTCATACTCAAAAGATTCCATTCTTCCGTTACCACTTTCCAGAGCTAATCTTACCTATTTCGACATAATTAAAATATGCAAACAAGATGATATCAACATTTCTAAAAAAGGTATTTATAATATTATTCACGACAAAAATATTAAGTTTTTATTCAAAGCACCTACGGAGAAATGGACAAAAGATTATCACCCTATATCTGTGAGAACTCCTGCAACTGTCAAAAAAGTGAAAAAATATATTACAAAAGAAAATCCTATGCCACAAAGAGATATAGCCAAATTAATAGGAACATCAGTGTCAACAATAAATAAAATAATAAATAAAGATTTAGGCCTAAAATCTACAAAAAAAAAAAAACATGCGGTTCACAAATTGTTTCAGAGCCATATTCGTCAGCGACACACTATCAGCAGATATTTTTATGAAAATTTCTTGGCTGCTGATAGATGGAAATTTATTGTTACATATGATGAAGCATGGGTATATTTAACCGATTGCGACAGAAAAAGAGCTATATACTATCAAAAAAGGGTGGAAAAATCTAGGCCAATTTGGTTGAAGGAATGTGCCGAAAGTTACCCCGAAGGATTTATGGTGGCATGCGGTATATCATATGGAGGAAAATTAAAAATAAGAAAAGTTGGAAGAAATGCCAAATTAAACTCGGAGTACTATTAAAACAACATTTTAGAACCTATATTTTTAAATGATATTCCCTCTATATATGGAAAACAGAGCAACAAAGTCTGGTTTCACCATGATAACGCCACAAGTCATACCTCATCTTCAACCCAAGCTAATTTGGAAGATCTAAGGCAAAGAACAGAAATCAACACTATTCCAAAGAACAGAACCCCTGTAAAATCTCCTGATTTAGCCCCGATGGATTTTTGCATTTTTGGATGCCTTAAAAGAGCACTTGGAAAGAGACACCCTAGGACAATTGAAGGTCTCTGGAAAGTGGTAAAAGAAGAATGGGATCTTTTGAGTATGACCATGATCAGAAAGTGTCTGCTATCTGTAAATAAACAAAAAGGCTTTCAAATAGAACTTTTGAAAAATTTCAAATATGGTGTTAATTTTTAATATTTTATAATAAAACTTGTTTCCTATAAGTGTGAACACCCTCTGTATACACAAATTATTTTTTGTATTAGAAAGAGGGTGTGTGAAATAATGGCTTAGTTTCCATAGACAGACTTTAGATTCGATTAAATAACAGTAGCTGGAATGTCTCCAGACTTAAACAGAAACTCCATCACCGACCGTTGTCTGATTCTTGTGTTTACTTGAGGCTGCATTTCTGAAAGAATACAAAGGATATCTTAATTCTGTTCACAGATATTAAAATAGGAACATTTACATACAGTAGAACCTCTATTAGAGGACACCCGCGCTAGAGAACACCTCTCTACAAAAGACAGTTTTCATTTGCAAAACTACTATTTTTACAATTTAGCCATTCTCCGGTAAGAGGACATCTCTCCCAAAAGGACACCTTGGCTCTTCAATTAGGTGTCTTTTACAGGGAGGTAGTTCTACTGTAATCAGAAAACATTGTATTAACGTTAATGAATTATTTAAATATTTTTTATAAGCCATTGTAAGAGCATTACTAATTAGCCGGCCTTTATATAGACTATAAAAAGGTGGAGTATATTTAACGTACACAGTACATTTAATAAGTAATACTATACCATATCTAGGAGTATAGGGAACTATGTTTAAAGTAAAGGAATTTATTACATTGAACAACAACAACGAATTATTCTAACGATCTATTAAAAAGATAAATTGGTGCCTGAGAAAATAAGAAAAAAACTTTTAGAAAATTCCCATAAAAGCTCTTCTCCCTCCCTTCATATTTATTTAAGAATAGTTCTAGTAGTAAAATTTAGTAAATTTTAGTTAAGGAATTTAATTAAGGGAAGTTTCAAATGGGGGGTTAGTTATTTAGGCGAGCTAGTCTTTCTTTTATAGCGTATTATATATATAGGATAACATTAAGAAAAAATTACAAAATATTAATATATTTGTTTGTTGATTTAAGAATAAGAGGTTATATATATATATGTTATATTAAAATATTATTCTATTCAAAATTATATTTCATAGATCCAAATACTCTGTTTAATCGACCGCCAGAGGTCATGGAAAAACTCGTTGTTGTTCTTTCCCGTTGGCCGGCTCAAATCTTTTGTACATTATGTAAATAATCTTTTCTTTTCCTTGTTCTACTCGCCTTAAGCCAGGCATTACTTTCATCAAATTGTTTTTTAAAAAATATATTTCATAAGTTCAATTAAAAAAGTATCTGATCAAAACCATTTTTAATATTATTCTTTCAAGATTTTAACCACGACTGCATTTCCATTACCATAATCCTCAACATGATCAAAAATCGAGCAGAAAATCTCTATTCATTTTTATATAACATATATATATTATAAATAAAAATATTTTCTTCTGATATTTGAAAATATTAGAGCTATATAGAATTATAACTTGATGTTGATTATTTTGAGAATAGAGAATATTGTTGAGCATTTGCTTGATCTTGGAATCCATGAGTATGTGATATTGTTCTGCAGTCATGGTAATAATTAAATAATATTATTAAAGTAGTCATCAAAAATAGCTTTAATTGAACTAAAAGAATTTATTTGAAAAAATAATTTGATAAAAGTACTGCCTGGCTTAAGGCGAGTAAAAAAAGGGGGAAAAAAGATTATTTACATAATTACAAAGATTTAAGCCGGCCATCGGGAAACAACAACAATCAGTTTTTATAAGGGAAGCACGACCTCTGGCGGTCGATTTAGCAGAGTATTCGATTCTATGAAACATAATTTTAAATAAAATAATATTTTATTATAACATATATATATATTAAAAATAAAGAAGGCATCTCCTGACCACGAGCACATGTGCTTTTTAGATGGCAAAGCGCCATCTAGGGGAGCAAAAATAAACTAAACGTTAATTTAGCTTGCTCCGTGATATTTGGCCAACCCAATTTCTTGATAAATCAAGAAAAGCCACCCACGAACGCGTGTCGCGCTGTTGGCGCTCGTCAGCGTGGAGTAGGCTGTAACCACTGCGACCAAATAATATTTTTTGGTCCCAATCGCTTCCCGAGAAATCAAGAAATGGGTATTTAAGGCCAAATTTGCGTAAAGACGCAATTTTGCTCCAGTAGATGGCGCTCTGCCATCTAAAAAGCACATGTGCTCGTGGTCAGGAGATGCCTTCTTTATTTTTAATATCAACACCTGACCCACTTATCTTTTATTTTTTTCTATTGTTTTTTCATATATATATATATATGTTATTCTGAAAATAGAGCAATCCATACTTAAATCATTAGATAATAAAAAGGCATATATTGGATTGAATAAAAAAAATATTTTCCAATATTTCGGTTGGCTGAACGCCAACCTTTATCAAGGCATTACATTTTGTATAAATAAACTCAGCTCTGCATAGTGTTATAATTTGTATATGTATAATTTGTTATTTTTATAATAATTTTTCATACACAAATTTCCCCCACCTACTTTGTATTTTAAATGATTTCAACTGTGATATTATAACACTATGCGGCGCTGAGTTTGTTTATACAAAAATGTAATGCTTTGATAAAGGTTGGCGTTCAGCCAGCCGAAATATTGGCAAATAAATATTATATTCAATCCAATATATGCCTTTTTATTATTTATATGTTATAATAATTGTATATAATTTTAAAATTATAATTTCCAGATCAAATTACTCTGTTAAATATACCACCAGATGTCGCGGTTTTTCCCTATATAAATATATTGTTGTTGTTTCCCGTTGGCCGGCTCAAATCTTTCTGTACATATGTAAATATGTATTTCATTTTCTTTATTTTTACACCTTAAATCGGGCAATACTTTCTCAAATTATGTGTTTTATATTTTATAAGCTTAATTAAAACAAACTAGCAAATAATGATTTAAGCAGTTTTATTATTTCTACCACGACTTAACTATCACAAATATACTTATGTATTTAAAAATATTCAGCAAGTAATAATTCAGAGAAGTTTTGGCTAATCAACTAAAGGTAGATTGAATTGGTGAAACTGCTGGGAGGGATCCCCACTGATGAGCCAAGCCCTCCCAATAATTATCATCGCAGTAAGGACAGTAGAAGTTTGTTTAATATATAAAAGAAACATTCGTGCTTCAATGTTTTTATTTCCTATATATAGATGGTATGGTTTCACTTTATAATTAATTATACCTAATTGGCATTGTACTTATTGTTTGCGGAAGAACATTGCTCAATGCAAATATTTACATGTAATTCTACTGTCCTAAAAGCTTATGTCCATAGTTTGCTCAATTACCATTTCAAAGATTCCACCCTTCAGTATAGCATATATAAGCAGAATGATCCAATACATGTTTTATGTTTAAAAGAAACATTCGTGCTTTAACTTTTTCATTTTCTACTAACTGAATTTGAGAATTCGAAACTATTATAGACGCGTATGATTCTTTTTAAACTGGTGTTCTATTAGCGGTTTATTAAATCGTGTTTTCACCTGTAGAGGATCTTTCATGCCTGAAAGCTCTAGAAATTTGAATTAAATATTTAAAGGAAATTTATCCCTGGAAGCACCTGATATGTTCACCTATCAGACTTAAAATAAATATAGGGTTGAGACCAGCAGTCGAAGGTTGTGATTAATGTATAGATACACAACACAAATTGACTTCAGTGATAATTAATCGGTTTAACGTTGTCTCCAACATGTCTGGCACCACTGGCCAGCAGACGATATTACCAAAGATTGTACCAAAGTGTCCTGTATGCGACCCTATACCCCTATCTTGAAGATTTCCTTGAGAACCTCTTGCCTGAATACAGGCCTATTCTTGTTGAATTCCTCAACGCTGTCATCGCTGGGGACTTGGATTCCATAACGGACTGTCCGAATTCAAGGCGACTTTAAGCTCCCGATCCAGACGTCCCTCCGGTGAAGGCCTCATCTGGTGTACATATTTCCTATGCTGTTCTAAACTTTGTAAACTCTCTTTTGACTGTTGACTAGATGTCAATAAACTGTTTTTAATTGTCAATTGTCAAAGATTGTACCATTGGAGAAATGCGCTTAGCAACATTAATGAAGGTATTTTATTTAAACGTTTTGAATATTATATAGGCTATATTGTAGCAGATTATTTATCACTCTGTGAAGGTATTTTTTTATTTCGATAATTGTATTTTATACACTGTGAAAATTTCTCATTGCCTTTTTATTATCTTATTAGTTTTAATATGTTCTTACATTAAATAAATTGCTGTGTCATTCTGAAGTTTGTTTTTCCTAATTTTCTACGTGAAACAATATGCAGTTGAAATTTGAAAATTAATATTTTTAGCAATGTGTTTTTTATTTTCACATATCAAATAATATATCAACAGACTTTACTGCAATGATATAGGTTATTGAATGAGAGGGCTTGGCTCATTGTAGTGAACCCTCTCAGCGGTTTCGCCAAATTGATCTCCAGACAGCTCTACTATTGTATTGGATTGGGTTTCTTATGGAAGACAGCTTTGGGTTGGTAATAGTTAAAAAAAAAAACAGACATATCACACATCTTCTATTTGCCATGGTAGAAACAAGACCATTCTATCTTTATCTAACTCTGCTCTCAACAGTAAACTGTGTGCATCCATATATGCAAATTCTTGTAATTATATGCATTCTAAACTATTATACACGCGTATGTTTCTTTTAAAAATTGAACAATTTCTACCGCTCTTACTGCAATGAAAAATTAATAGAAGGGCCTGGCTCATCAATGATCAACCCTCCAGTGATGAGTCAGGCTCTCCCATTAATTTTTCCATTCAGTAAGGGCAGTAGAAATTGTTTTATTTTTAAAAGAATCATACGTGTCTATAATAGTTTCGAATTCTAAAAACATATGGCGCGCTAATGTATCATAATATATATATGCATCTCTACAGACCTATAAGTTTATGTCCAAGGTTCCCTAGACATCCCTAAGCTGCCTACTATAGTAAATACCGGGTATATAAGAAAACCACTCCAATACAATAGTAGAGATGAATAGTGGAGATGAATTTGGCGAATGATACCATCAAATACAGGTAAAATGTACTGTACATTGAACCATGGGATAATAAATAATTAGATCATGCATAAGCGTGTTATAAGTTCCTGAGGAAAGGTTCATATACAGAGATGGTCAATAAATAGCACTCAGTGTTATAAGTGACAGGTTTACAGATGGCTTTCTGTCTGGATTCTCCAAAACTGGTGTTGTGGTTCATTATTTATCATCACTAGTAAAGATTTAACTAGAGTGATGCATAGTGACATCGCTCTGATGTACATTTAAAGGGAGAGGTGCCTCTTTTGGTAAGGGGGTCGATGGAAGAATGGTCTAAACCGTTGGTTTTCGACCGCAACGACCCGGGTTCGATTCCTGCATTGGGCACTTTTTTCTGTTTTGAAAAAAAAAATGCTCTAATGGCCCCCGATTCTTGTAAAAGTCCAACCCCACCAGCGAGTGCAAGTAACCAAACGGGGCTCTGGCACATTTTCAAGTTCAAAGTCGAACTGCTTTTCACATGTGTAGACATGTGATGGGCTTACAGTAAAAGTAGTCGCCTTTTACCCAATATGATTATCATGGCCTGTACCACGTGTACTAGGGATAAGGAGAAAAAAGGTTCCTCTTTTGGTACATATATTGTAGGGAAATGTAGAGATTGTTGGGAGGAAAAGTTGAGATTCGTAGAGGAGCATCAGCATCTCACGCCGGCCTGTCCTATCCAATAACCACTAGCCAACTAACAATCCAACAAAGCTGTGATATATAGACAGAGATGTCAATTAACATAAACTATACTAAAATTAAATATTAATGGGAGTGCCTGGCTCATCAGTGGTAAACCCACCAGCGGTTTCGCCAGTTTAATTTACCATGTTAGAGTATAACATCAGTATCAGTATAAAAGTAGAACCGAAAATATGCAATATAACAGCGGTATGGTAGATTAAACTGGCGAAACCGCTGGGAAGGTTCACCACTGATGAGCTAGGCCCTTTCATTAAATATTTATTGCAGTAAGGGCAGTAGAAATTTTTTTCTTCAAAATAATCATATTCGTCTATAAAGGTTTCATATATATATATGACGTCTATTTTGACGGGAGAGGCGACCTTTGTCTTTTTAGATCAATATCCTCCAGGCAAAATTTCCATCTATATTGATATATCTATGATTTATATTATATTTTATAAAATAAATCTATAAATATTCTAAAAAATATTATTTATTATTTGAATATTATATCAAATATCTGCATATATTATTTGATTTATTGATAAATCCATTTTTAAGTACACATATCTCCATTTTTTATATCCCTAAAAGAAAATATATAAAATAATTTGTTTCAAAGTCTCGAATTTATTTTGGCTTAGTATTGATGTAGGACTTTATTCTGCTTGAATTACATTAGAAGAGAAATATTTTTAAAATTGAATTTGACTTTTAAAAAAACTGCACGTTTTTAATTTCGAAAATATAAAAAAAATTGAAAGCATTTTTTTTAAATTATTTTTTTCTTTAAAATCTTTCTCGAGAAAAACTAAAAATCGAATAATTTCGTAATATATATATATTTTAAAAGATGAATATAAAATATTTATATATTTATCTTTTTCGTGTTCCTTATTTTAGGGTAAAAAAACTTGAATTATTTTTTCTTCATCTTTTGTTTTTTTATTTCTTTAATATAAAATGCAATTACTTTAAGTAGATCAATATGAATAAACAGATATAAGTTGAGATGTTTTTTGTTTATATTTGTTTATTTAACATATATTATGTAAATATGTTATGTGCCGGTTATGTAAATTTCTCTTTTTTTTTTGCATATTCATTCAGAAGATTTACATATTTAAAAATTAAAAAAGGCATATTCTGACCAGGAGCACATGTGCTTTTTAGAAGGCAGAGCGCAATCTGGTGGAACAGAAATCAACTAAGCATTGATTTAGCCTGTTCCCTGATATTTGGCCAACCCAATTTTTTGATAAATCAAGAAAAGCCATCCACGAACGCGTTTCGGGCTGTTGGCGCTCGTCAGCGTGGAGTAGACTGTAACACTGCGACCAAAGAGGCTTCTTGAGAAACCAAGAAAGGCCAAACTATTTCACATTTACATATTTGTAAATATAATTCTGTATATAAGGATGTGTAAGTTTAATAAACGTGTGTCCGTTATAAATCGGGTGTTAGTGAATTATTAGTGTCATCAGTGTGTTGTGGGCACTTTTAAGGAAGCAAATTCGGTTGGAGACCAGAAGAAGTCTGACAAGAAGATACAGTCAAGCTCTGACATAACTATTTAGAATAGGTCAAACATATCCAGGAGGCTTTCCGAGCTTAGTAAGTGAGGCAGTGATCGTATCTGAAACAATAAATTATCACAATATTATGGAAAAAACAATAATGAAACTTTAAAAAGATATAATCATATGTCTCTATGTGAGCAAAGGTTACCTAGAAACATATAAGAAAAAGATTATCCGCTTTTTAAAATTTAATATACATATTTATAGGTTGTCCAAATCCAAAGGAACAGGTTAAATCAACGTTTAGTTGATATCTGTTCCACTAGATGGCGCTTCTACCATCAAAAAGTTCATGTGAACGTGGTCAGGATATGCCTTTTTTGTTTTTAATAACAAACACTTGACCTTTTTATTTATTTTCACATTGTGACGTTTCCTATATAGAAATAAGGGATAGTCACAATACTTTGTGTTTTAATAACCATAAATACCATACCATATTACCATAAGGTATCTGTTTGATTTGTTAGCGTCTTGTACAAAACAACGAATCACTAACCTATCATGAAGACGTAACTTTATTTACTCGCCTCTGTTGTGATATGTTATTTTACATATCCTACATGAACCAAAACATTAACTTGTGATGATGATATATTCAATCACTGAATAACCTAACATCTTCCCTTTTTTTACTAGTCTTTAAATCTACTTGGTTTTTTCACCAGTCGACCTGATCTGGTTCTAGTCTCTGATGCAGCATTCTCAGGTTCACTTACCGTGGGGCTGTCACTCTTTGATTGGATTCTGCATTCGGTAGTTTCAATTCGGGTTCTTTTCACAATGTTGTCTCCTCCTGCTGATGAAGTAGATGGTAAGCAATTTGATACAGTTTGTTTTTGATCAATGCTTTCTTTTCTTCCTTCTTCTTGATTGTTTGTAGATTTTTGATTTGCTGAAGCCTGTTGTGGTTTTATCCAGGTTCTATTTCTTCTGTAGGTTCTACCATGAATATTCACATCATAGGATCTTGTGTTGTGTTCATTTGTGATGTTAGCTTTGGACCATGATGGGGTGGTATTGGGTGTTCTGACATACACTTCTTGTCCTATGTCTAAGTCTAGTAAATATTTAGATTTTCTATCATAGTAGTATTTTGCCTGTTGTCTTTTGATGGATATTTTATCTGGAATATTTTCTGGAATTGATGGTTTAAGTAAATTTGGGTGAATTGGCAGTATAGCTCTCGTTCTTCTAGACATGATTCTTTGTACTGGGCTTGAATCTATGTCTATAGTGGGTGTATTTCTCCAATTTAACAAATTTTGCCAAAAAAATCACTATTTTCTTGTTTAGATTTCTTCAGTAAGTTTTTGGCTATTTTAACTGCCGCTTTAGCTTTTCCATTTCCCTGACTGTGAAGTGGTGATGATGTAGAATGTTGAAATTGCCATTCTTTGCTGAATTTTTGGAATTCAGTCGATGTAAATTGCCTTCCATTGTCTGAGACTATAATTTGAGGAATTCCATATCTGCTGAATTGTCTTTTGCAGCATTCAATTATGTATTCAGATGTTGTATTTTCTAGGCATTAAACTTCAAAAAAATCCGAGTAATGATCCACTATTATTAAGTAATTCTGTTTGAAGATTTCGAATATATCAAGAGATATTCTTTCCCAGGGATAATTTGGAATTTTGTGAGATTTCATTGGTTCTCTCACTTGATTCTGTGAATTTGATAGACAAATAGAACAATTTTCAATTTCTTGCCCTATTTGTGCATTCATTCCTGGCCAAAAGATATTGTCTCTTGCTCTTCGCATACTTGAATTAATTCCAATATGTCCTTGATGGGTTTTCATTATCATCTCTGCTCTTAATTTATTTGGAATTACAATTCTATCATTCTTTAGTATGATTCCATCTTGAACTGTTAATTATTCTCTAAAATTCCAATATTCTCTGGTTAGCATTGAAGTTTGATTTTTATTTGGTGGCCATCCATTTAGAATAAGTTTCTTCACTTCACACAGAATAGGATCAGATGATGTTTCTTCTCTAATTCTCAGGACAGTGTCACTGCATACACTTAATGTTTCCATAACATTGACTGTGGCAATTTCTTTGTAAATGATGTCAATGGGATACACATCATATTTCAGATTTTCATTCCTTACATCTTTGATGCAAGCTCTTGAAAAGATGTCCGCCAAGTGCATTTGAGATCCTTGGACATGTTCTAGTTCTAAGTTATATCTTTGCAGTCTTAAAAGCATTCTTTGGAGTCTTTGTGGCGCTTTTAGAATAGATTTATTAAATATTGACAAAAGAGGCTTGTGATCAGTTTGCACAATCACTTGACATTTGCCCAAAATGTACTGATGAAATCTTTCGCATGCAAAAACAATTGCAAGACATTCTTTTTCTATCTGAGCATAGTTTTGCTCAGTCTTGCTTAGACTTCTAGATGCAAAAATTATTGGCTGGCTTTCTTGTAGTAGGGTAGTTCCAAGTCCATGTTTACTTGCATCGCATTGTATAGCTATAGATTTGTCCGCATCAAAATATCTTAAAATTGATGCTTTTGAGGCTAGATCTTTGATTTGTTCAAATGCAGCTTGATGATTCTTGCTCCATGACCATGTTGAATTTTTCATTGTCAATTTTCTCAAAGGTTCACTAACACTGGTCAACAAGATTTTTGCACAAGAGAACCTGATTATGTTTCTAGTGTAACTTTTCATGCTGAACTCAAAAATCTAATCAGAAATTTCCCATCACCTATGGTTTTTGCGTGACGGCCTTTTTTTAGTATTGGGATAAATACACTAAAAATTGCAAACAATGTCACGTAACTGGTTTATCAAAAAATATTTTTCTTTGTCCACAAAGAAATAGCATCTTATCTACATGTCCTGAATCCAAATATACCATTAGTTTTTTTTCTATTACACAATATCTCTGAGATACACCTACTTGAATTTGGAAATATTGTTAATATATAGGCATATATGAACGAAACATATTTATTATTGAAAAGCAGTGACAGTGGATTTTCTTCTATACTTTGCTTGTGGTAGATCCCTCTTGAGTGCCCAGCAGTCGTCGGCAAGCATAGCGGGACTCCATTTACCTTGGTACCGCTTCTCCATGCTTGATTTAGCTTGATGAAACCTCTCACCATGCTCATCGCTAACTGCGCCAAGATTGTCTGGAAAGAAATCTAGATGTGAATGCAGGAAATGGATCTTGAGGGACATGTTACATCCCAGTGCCTTGTAGGAAAGCAACAGATCATTAACTATGTCTCGGAAATTTTCAACCTTGACACTTCCTAAGAAGTTTTTGCAAACGTTTCTAAAGGAATTCCATGCTGCTGCTTCAACTTCATTCAAACTATTTTGAAAATTTCCATCGTGCTGCAATTCTTAAATCTGAGGTCCAACGAAAATGCCTTCTTTAATCTTCGCTTCACTTATACTAGAAAATTTTTGTTTTAGGTAGGCAAATCCACTGGCATTTCGATCCATTGCCTTGACAAAGTTCTTCTTTAATCCCAGTTTAATATGTAATGGTGGTAAGTAAATATTTTCTGAATCGATCAGGGGTAGATTTGCAATATTTTTATATCCTGGAGTAAAGATTTTACGGTTTGGCCAGATTTTTTTAATGTAATGCCTTTCCCTATCTCTGCTATCCCACTCACACAGAAAACAACAAAATTTTGTATATCCAAGCTGTAATTCACGCAAGAGAGCAACGACTTTCAAATCGCTGCATATTTTCCAACCGTATCTTTCATATTCTATCTTTTTCAAAAGCAGTTTCATATTTTCGTAAAGTCTCTTTTATGTTGGATGCATGTATTTATCCCAATACTAAAAAAAGATCGTCAGGCAAAAACCATGGGTGATGGGAAATTTATGATTAGATATTTGAGTTCAGCATGAAAAGTTACACTAGAAACACCATCAGGTTCTCTTGTGCATAAAGAAAAAAAAATTGTAGACCTGTGTAATCATTGAAATATTTGGCATGAATTTACATAGGTATGTTGCAAAACCAAGGAAACTTTTGAGTTCTGTTATACTTTCTGGATGAGGCATTTCTTTTAAGGCTTTAACTTTTTCTGGATCTGGCTTTAATCCATGTGGAGTTATTATATGTCCTAGGTATTTTACTTCTTTTAGTCTGAGCTTGACTTTATTGATGTTGAATTTCAAATTAGCTTGTCTGGCTGTCTTGAAAAGATTTTCAAGATTTCTATCATGATCCTTCAGTGCTTCTTCATATGAGTCACCTTTTCCCAAAATCAGAATGTCATCAGCTATTATTTCAATTCCTTCAAGACCTTGGAAGATTTCATAGAGTCTTCTTTGGTATTCTTCAGAAGCAGTCTTTAATCCAAATGGCATTCGAAGAAATTTGTATCTTCCAAAGGGAGTCCAGAATGTTGTAAGGTTCGATGATTCATCAGAGAGCTTCACATTCCAAAAACCATCTTTAGTGTCCACTACTGTGAATATTTTGGCATTTTGAAGTTTTGGTATTATTTCCTCAATTGTCGGTATTGGGTATTCAGCTCTTTTCAAGGCGACATTTAATTCTCGAGGATCAATGCATATTCTTAACTTCTTAGTTGACTTTACTAGTACTAGATTGCTAATCCAGTCTGTTGGATAATCAACTTTGGCAATGATATTTTTCTTTTCCATGTCAATCAATTTTTCTTTTAATTCTTTTCTTAAGGTAATAGGTACTCTTCTAGGTGCTTGCTTGATGGGTTTGATTGTAGGATCTGTTTCTAGTTTGTATTCCCCTTGTAAGCATCCAATGCCTTCAAATATGTCTTTATATTTATCTAGAAGGTTATTTTGTTTTGTCCATGTGGATTCAATTTTGCATAAGTCAGCTTTAATTTCTATTAAATTCAATTTCTGGCAAGTTTCAGCACTTAGAATATGTTTTTCCCAATGATCTATCACTTGGAACACTATAGGATGTTGCTTGCTTTGGTGGGAACAGTTGATTTTGATTTGTCCTCTTGGCTTTAATATTTCTCCTCCATAGCATCTTAGTTTGATGTAGCTTGGTTTAAGAGAAGGATTGCCATCTTGCATGATTTTGCATAAATCTGCAAAATTTAAAACATTGACAGTTGCTCCTGTATCTATTTGGAAAATTATGCTTTCCTTGTATCCATTCAATTCTAATTCTAATTTAGTCATCAATTTTCTAGCAGAAATTTCTGAGACGTATTCTAAAGAATAAAAATCTTCTTGTTCATCATTGGAGTTTTGAGATTCAAGGCTTTGAACTGTTCTCATTCTGGACTTGCAAACTTTTGCCCAATGATTCTTTTTGTTACACTTTCTGCAGGTTTGATTCCATGCAGGGCATTTTTGTCTATTGTGCTCATGGAATGTTGCGCAATATCTACAAGGAATGTTCTTTTTCATTTTATTTTGATTGACTGTTTTCTTTCTTATATTCAATTTGTTCACCTCCTCTTGAGTGTTTTTAGTTAAGTTTTCAATTTGTTTGTTAGCGCTTTCATTAGCCTTACACACATCAATTAGTTTTTGCAATGTTAGTTGAGGATCACTGATCAGCTGTCTTTTGGTTTGCTTGTCAATTATTCCCAAAACTAACCTATCCCTGATCATTTCCTCAGTCATTGCACCATAATTGCATGTGGAAGACAATTTTCTTAATCTACATATATATTGTTCAATACTTTCATTTGTTTCTTGATTTGTTTGGTTGAAAATTGATCTTTTATAAATAATGTTAATTTTTGGTGTAAAATGCTGAGTCAATGCATTTATTATCTCATCTGAGTTATTTCTTTGTTCATCTGAAAGATCGAGATGTTCAAATATATTATAAGCTTCTTTGCCTATAATAGACAATAAGGTTGCAACTTTTAATTTGTCTTCTTTATTGTCCAACCCTGTTGCTATTGAAAAGTTACGCCAATGCGATTTGAAATATCTCCAGTTTTCTTCTATATTTCCTCTGAAATTAACTGGTTCAGGTGGCGGTATTTGTAAATGCATATCTTTTGTCTATTTAATATACGATAAGGCTTATTTATTATTTTATTAGTCTTAACGTAAAATTGAACTTACCGCGATACTTTTTTTTTCGTTTGTTTTCAAATCACTTTTCTGACACCATGTTTGATTTGTTAGCGTCTTGTACAAAACAACGAATCACTAACCTATCATGAAGACGTAACTTTATTTACTCGCCTCTGTTGTGATATGTTATTTTACATATCCTACATGAACCAAAACATTAACTTGTGATGATGATATATTCAATCACTGAATAACCTAACAGTATCCCTAATATATAAACAAAAAAAAACTTATGCAAAACTACAAAAATAAAGTATTGCTCACTGCCTAACTATTAAGAAAAATCAAAGAATAATTCAATATTTTGCATATATAAATACAAAGCATGTTACACACATATTTATATATATAATATACATTTGATAAAAGAATACATTTTAAAATAAAAATGATTTAAATATTTATTCATTTCTTATACTATATACGCACAGATAGTGTAAAACCTTCAATATATAATAGTTAAAAATAAACGGAACAAAATATTTAAAGAAATAAAAATATTTTAACCCGTTTTTTTAGAAAACCTAACAACGTTTAAAAATGTTAAATTGATTATTTAAGTTCGTTTGAATTCTAATTTAAAAATGCATCCATTAGCAAATTGAATATTTTAAAATTTATTTAAAATATTTAGAAAATTATTTATAGTGTTGGGTACTTGTGTGATTTTTATATGGAATTCCAACTTTAAATATTTAAACTTTACAATTTTATAAGCAAACTTTTCAAATTTAATTGAAATCCTTTAACCATTGTAGATATTTCGTTATTTAAATATTATTGTTCGTTTAAAGGCAACATTTTATACTTTAATAACATTTTACAATTTTGAATAAACAGTTTACACTTTAATGATACTTTTCATTTTAATAACAACAATTCATACTTTAATGACATTTTTTTCATTTTAATATAACAGTAATTAACAATTTATAATAGCATTTTTACAATATAAAAAAACAGTTTACACTTTAATGACATTTCTCATTTTAATATAACAGCATTTTACAATTATAAAAAAACATTTTTTCTTTTAATGACATTTTTCATTTTAATAACAACATTTTATATTTTATAATATCATTTTACATATAAACAAAAATATTTTATACTTTTTAATGGTATTTGACAATTAAAAAAAAACATTTTACACTTTAATGATATTTTCGACACACAAAAAAAAAACACATTTTAATAACAACTATTTAAACTTTAATAACTACATTTTTATTTTTATCGCATTTTTTTATTTAAAAAATAATTTGTCATTTATATTTTTATATACTTTCCAATTTTTATAGACACATACTTTAATTCTAATTAAATAATTAAATCGAAATTTAATGATATTCATAAAAAATATAATAATAAATAAATTTAACTAAACCTTTAATTTCATATAATATTTATTTTTTCATTATTTATTTTAACTTCAATTTTTAATTTTTGAATGTATTATTATCATTAATTATTTTTGACCAATGACGAAGTTGTTTTCATGTGATCTACAATATTTTGTAAATTAAGCTTACTGTGCAATAAATTGATAAAGAGGGAGCAATCTCTCGAAATATTTTGAGAAAAAAATATTTTTTTTTTCTTCACAGATCCAGAGTTTGTTCTTTTTTATATAAACTTATTTGATGAATCGCCTTTTGACTCAAACCTTTAAATGTTCATTATTGAGTTTAATTTCTCTTATATTTCCATCAAAAGATTCTTACTAACTTAACCTATAGCCTTTTTCATAACTGTTTTATTTTATAATCGAATTTTATAGGTTTAAAGGTAACACAATTTAAGTTAGTATTTGCCTTGAATGCATCGAATATTCATTCAGGAATAGGAACTTATATAACCATTGAAAACTAATAAATATATTACTATTTTTCACATTTAATTAATCAACCAGGCGCGATATTGAAATATTTGCACCTATTACAAAGGAAACAAACAAATTAGAACTTAGAATTAGATATTTACAAATTTACATATATTAATCGACAGAGTTCATAAAATTTATTTAGACAAAGTGACTGATGTAAGAGAGTTAAATTATTTAGTTCAGGAAACAATCGATGTCTCACTTCTGTAAAGTTCAGACAGTCATAGATAAGGTGTAGAGCAGTTTGTTTCTCAGTTTCTCAGCAGAAAATATATTACATTTTGAAAGTTATTATATTAACTAGGACATATATATAATTTTCAAACTTCGTTCTACAATCATAAGCCGTATTATATTGTTTTATAAATTACTTTATATAATATTTACGAACGGAAAAATATGCCCAGGGTAGCCTAGTGTACATGGCATCTGCCCGGTAAGCGGAACACTGTGGGTTCGATTCCCATCCCTGGACACTTTAATTTTCCGTTTATCATTACTCTTCACAATTCATCTTTTCATACTTCATCCCTAAGGTTAGAAATAATCGTTATTTTTTCTTAAAATAAATTTCTATTTTTCGTTCAAAATAAACATTTGCGGTATAATTGTCAAACTTCGTTCTACAATCATAAACCGCATTATATTGTATTATAAACTTGGACATATATTTTTTAGCTCGTTACAGATGTGACGGAGAAGATTCTAAACCAGAAAGATGAATTTTGAGATGTTTCAATTCAACATATAAAAAAATCGATTTAAAACACTATAATTAGGAAAATAGAAAATATTAACAAGCTTGTAGTGGGATTATAAGAGAATATCAACACTATAATAAAAAGTAATTAATTTTAATTGAAAAAATCTCAATTGCATTATTTCTATTGCTTGATTAAAACGGATATAAAATGTATAAAAAAGACCAATTTTAATTAAAATAAGCTATTTTTATTTGAAGTAAATATAAACGTAAAATATAACTTTAAAATGTTGCCAAGAAAGTGTAAAATGCTCTTATTGAAATATTCAATGTTGTAATTGAAACGTAAAGTTTTAGAATTAAAGATTGTTAAATAGTATATTAAAAATAAAAAAGGCATATCCTGACCAGGAGCACATGTGCTTTTCAGAAGGCAGAGCGCCATCTGGTGTAACAGAAATCAACTAAACATTGATTTAGCCTGCTCCCTGATATTTGGCCAACCCAATTTCTTGATATATAAAGAAAAGCAATCCACGAACGCGTTTCGTGCTGTTGGCGCTCGTCAGCGTGGAGTAGGCTGTACTAGTGCGACCAAAAAGATTTTTGATTACAGAGGCTTTTTTAGAAACCAAGATATATTTGTATTAATGTTGTTATACGCCTTGCATTCTTACATTTCTAATGTGACATGACATCATATCATTAGATAATTTGTTTTCATGGAAAACGGGTGAATAACCGGAGAGATGTGAAAACGCTTTTTTAGAATTTTTGGCTTCAAGACAACCAGACCTTTATTAAAATGGCATAATAATGGTACCAACACGTATTTAGGTGAAGAAAGAGAAAAACTATTAAAAACACCTTCTAGAGATTTAGCAACCCACTGAAGACGCTCAGAACTATTTCAGAAAAGATAAATATAGCAATAGAACTCTATAATTTCTACAGATCAATTGTAAATAGATTCATACACAAAAGAGGTAGTGAGGAAAGTTTAGAACAGATGTGTAAATAAATCCCTTTTCAAACAAAGGCTCACGGGAACATAGGGAAAGGGAGAAAAATTACTATATTATTTTATTGTTGTATGGCGAATCCATTCAGGGCAATGAGCCCTAATAAAAGCCTTGTTGTTGATGTTACCATCACGCTGGCATAAGTTCTGTGATTCTAATGGTGCCTTACTATTTAAATAAACTAATTTTTGGCTTAGACATGGTGTCTTTATTTGGTCGCTTCCAAACGGCCATTATAAATGGGACAACCTGATACAATTAACCTAATTTGGTAAAAATAACATTTTACAGTTTTATTGACCATTTTATAATTAAATACAACATTTTAGCTTCAATAACAACCTTTTTTTAAATTTATATAACAACACTAGCGGATGTGTACCCGGCTTCGCCCGGGTTTTATCCGAGTGAAAGTTTGCCTAACGAATATTATACATATGTATATTATGTATATTATGAAGTATATTATGATATATAAGTATATTGTGATGTATATTATGAAGTATAATAAACAATGCTAAAGATTAGTTTTAATTATTAATCAAGATTGTGTGTGAATATGTGAGAAAGATGTAATATCGTTGTTGTTTTCTTGGCCGACTGTTTTACATATGGTGTTATCTTAAAATTGCTTGTTTTGAATATTTTTTTTAGATTGAGTTGAATGAATTGCTGATTCTTTTTTGTATTTATATATAAATAAAATTAACTCTGTTGAATTTTTTTTTGTATTTTATCGATAACAGCAAAGTTATGTATTTTAAAGTTAGGAAAAATATTTTGATGTTAAGCAAAACCCGCTCCATCTCGTTTTACATAAATGTTGAAAATTTGGTCGAAATTGATGCATTGTAACGAAAGTTTTTAGCGAACACCACTTATGAAATTTCCATTTATATAGAAGATATATAATAAAAATGAGTTTTAAAAATTGTTAAAAAAAAAATGCATCGGCCGGGAATCGAACCCTGGCCGCCCGCGTGGCAGGCGAGCATTCTACCACTGAACCACCGATGCTTTAAAAAAATCAAATTCATTTATCGTCGCGACCAGTGCTGCGCCCTAGCGGTAAAAGACTGGAACTAACGCTTTTTGGTTCTTTATTTAAAAAAAAAAGCACATTAACTTTTATAGTTTTTTGAATAGCCTATATGTTAAACGAAATCTTCAGCTACCTACATGCGAAATTCCATAATGATTGAGTCAGTAGATTTTGCGTGATGCGATAACAAACATCGATTTCGCATTTCATTTTTATATATATAAGGATTTACTCTTCATTGTTGGCTTTTTATCTTACATTCATTCTTCATTGTTGGCTTTTTATATTACATTTACTCTTCATTTTTGGCTTTTTATCTTACATTCACTCTTCATTGTTGGCTTTTTATCTTACATTCATTCTTCATTGTTGGCTTTTTATATTACATTCACTCTTCATTGTTGGCTTTTTATCTTACATTCATTTTTCATTGTTGGCTTTTTATATTATATTTACTCTTCTTTGTTGGCTTTTTATCTTACATTCATTCTTCATTGTTGGCTTTTTTAATTACATTTACTCTTCATTGTTGGCTTTTTATCTTACATTCACTCTTCATTGTTGGCTTTTTATCTTACATTCATTCTTCATTGTTGGCTTTTTATATTACATTCACTCTTCATTGTTGGCTTTTTATCTTACATTCATTCTTCATTGTTGGCTTTTTATATTACATTCATTCTTCATTGTTGGCTTTTTATCTTACATTCACTCAGTTGGCTTTTTATATTACATTTACTCTTCATTGTTGGCTTTTTATCTTACATTCACTCTTCATTGTTGGCTTTTTATATTATATTTACTCTTCATTGTTGGCTTTTTATCTTACATTCATTCTTCATTGTTGGCTTTTTATCTTACATTCACTCTTCATTGTTGGCTTTTTATCTTACATTCATTCTTCATTGTTGGCTTTTTATATTACATTCACTCTTCATTGTTGGCTTTTTTATCTTACATTCATTCTTCATTGTTGGCTTTTTATATTACATTCACTCTTCATTGTTGGCTTTTTATATCATATAGAAAATCATAGTTTTATCTAGTGAACATTTTTTCCCGTGTCACATTGCCGTGTCATCCTGAGATAATCTTACTTTTGATAAATAATATTTAAGATAACAAACTTAGTGATAAGAAAACTTGTTATCATCGTCACAATGGGGGCGCTGCTTGCGAGTTAAATCTACAAATCTGCAAATAACTCTAAGGATATTCAAGATATTCAAGATATTATTTTTCACAAACCTTCCCGGGGATATACCTAATAATATCCCAAGATTTCACGGCGATTGGATGTATGGGTTTTGAATCTATAGAGTACAAACAAACAAACAGACAGACAGACATTCAATTTTATATATATATAGATATAGAGATTTACTCTTCATTGTTGGCTTTTTAACTTACATTCATTCTTCATTGTTGGCTTTTTATATTACATTCACTATTCATTGTTGGCTTTTTATCTTACATTCACTCTGTTGGCTTTTTATATTACATTTACTCTTCATTGTTGGCTTTTTATCTTACATTCACTCTTCATTGTTGGCTTTTTATATTATATTTACTCTTCATTGTTGGCTTTTTATCTTACATTCATTCTTCATTGTTGGCTTTTTATATTACATTTACTCTTCATTGTTGGCTTTTTATCTTACATTCACTCTTCATTGTTGGCTTTTTATCTTACATTCATTCTTCATTGTTGGCTTTTTATATTACATTCACTCTTCATTGTTGGCTTTTTATCTTACATTCATTCTTCATTGTTGGCTTTTTATATTACATTCACTCTTCATTGTTGGCTTTTTATCTTACATTCACTCTGTTGGCTTTTTATATTACATTTACTCTTCATTGTTGGCTTTTTATCTTACATTCACTCTTAATTGTTGGCTTTTTATATTATATTTACTCTTCTTTGTTGGCTTTTTATCTTACATTCATTCTTCATTGTTAGCTTTTATATTACATTTACTCTTCATTGTTGGCTTTTTATCTTACATTTATTCTTCATTGTTGGCTTTTTATATTACATTCACTCTTCATTGTTGGCTTTTTATCTTACATTCACTCTGTTGGCTTTTTATATTACATTTACTCTTCATTGTTGGCTTTTTATCTTACATTCACTCTTCATTGTTGGCTTTTTATATTATATTTACTCTTCATTGTTGGCTTTTTATCTTACATTCATTCTTCATTGTTGGCTTTTTATATTATACTAGACGAATGGCCCGGGCAACGCCCGGGTTTTACCCGAGTGCGCATATATTTTAAAAACGTTTTAATTCAAATACTATTCGTTACAATTATAAATTGGCGCCATGGATGTCACTCTTGTGAAACGTCCCGTTCCAAACTGTGTGTTTTTTAAATGTTTTAATTAAAATACTATTCATTACAATTATAAATTGGCGCCGTGGATGTCTCTCTTGTAAAACGTCCCGCCCCAAAATGTGTGTGTCTTGAAAATATAAAAATAAAAATGTGAATTTTCATAAAGATTTCATCATGTCGATTTTTTTTTTGCATTTCACCTACTAAATCGATAGAGATAATTACATTTGCAACATGAACTTGAGTATATTGACTAAATAGAAAACTGCATAGTAATAAAGATCATTTTTTAAAGGCACCATATCGTTTTTTTTCAATAAAATCGAAACAAAATTAACGATAAATAACGATAATTGCCTTAAAAAAAAGAAACATTCGCGGTGATTTTGTCTTGCATTCGTTTATACAATTATTATATACGAATGACCCGGGCAACGCCCGGGTTTTACCCGATTAAATGCTTTTATTCAAATACTATTCGTTACAATTATAAATTGGCGCCGTGGATGTCATTCTTGTATAATATATAAATGAGTTTTAAAAATTGTAAAAAAAAAAAAAATGCATCGGCCGGGAATCGAACCCGGGCCGCCCGCGTGGCAGGCGAGCATTCTACCACTGAACCACCGATGGTTATGAAAAATCCCATCCGTGAGCTTCAGACAGACAGAATAAGGCAAATATATAAGTAGATTTACTCTTCATTGTTGGCTTTTCATCTTACATTCATTCTTCATTGTTGGCTTTTTATATTACATTTACTATTCATTGTTGGCTTTTTATCTTACATTCACTCTTCATTGTTGGCTTTTTATCTTACATTCACTCTTCATTGTTAGCTTTTTATCTTACATTCATTCTTCATTGTTGGCTTTTTATATTACATTCACTCTTCATTGTTGGCTTTTTTTATCACATATAGAAAATCATAGTTTTATCTAGTGAACATTTTTTCCCGTGTCACATTGCCGTGTCATCCTGAGATAATCTTACTTTTGATAAATAATATTTAAGATAACAAACTTAGTGATAAGAAAACTTGTTAACATCGTCACAATGGGGGCGCTGCTTGCGAATTAAATCTACAAATCTGCAAATAACTCTAAGGATATTTAAGATATTCATGAAATTATTTTTCAAAAACCTTCCCGGTGATATACCTAATAATATCCCAAGATTTCACGGCGATTGGATGTATGGGTTTTGAATCTATAGAGTACAAACAAACAAACAGACAGACAGACATTCAATTTTATATATATATAGATATAGAGATTTACTCTTCATTGTTGGCTTTTTAACTTACATTCATTCTTCATTGTTGGCTTTTTATATTACATTCACTATTCATTGTTGGCTTTTTATCTTACATTCACTCTGTTGGCTTTTTATATTACATTTACTCTTCATTGTTGGCTTTTTATCTTACATTCACTCTTCATTGTTGGCTTTTTATATTATATTTACTCTTCATTGTTGGCTTTTTATCTTACATTCATTCTTCATTGTTGGCTTTTTATATTACATTTACTCTTCATTGTTGGCTTTTTATCTTACATTCACTCTTCATTGTTGGCTTTTTATCTTACATTCATTCTTCATTGTTGGCTTTTTATATTACATTCACTCTTCATTGTTGGCTTTTTATCTTACATTCATTCTTCATTGTTGGCTTTTTATATTACATTCACTCTTCATTGTTGGCTTTTTATCTTACATTCACTCTGTTGGCTTTTTATATTACATTTACTCTTCATTGTTGGCTTTTTATCTTACATTCACTCTTAATTGTTGGCTTTTTATATTATATTTACTCTTCTTTGTTGGCTTTTTATCTTACATTCATTCTTCATTGTTAGCTTTTTATATTACATTTACTCTTCATTGTTGGCTTTTTATCTTACATTTATTCTTCATTGTTGGCTTTTTATATTACATTCACTCTTCATTGTTGGCTTTTTATCTTACATTCACTCTGTTGGCTTTTTATATTACATTTACTCTTCATTGTTGGCTTTTTATCTTACATTCACTCTTCATTGTTGGCTTTTTATATTATATTTACTCTTCATTGTTGGCTTTTTATCTTACATTCATTCTTCATTGTTGGCTTTTTATATTATACTAGACGAATGGCCCGGGCAACGCCCGGGTTTTACCCGAGTGCGCATATATTTTAAAAACGTTTTAATTCAAATACTATTCGTTACAATTATAAATTGGCGCCATGGATGTCACTCTTGTGAAACGTCCCGTTCCAAACTGTGTGTTTTTTAAATGTTTTAATTAAAATACTATTCATTACAATTATAAATTGGCGCCGTGGATGTCTCTCTTGTAAAACGTCCCGCCCCAAAATGTGTGTGTCTTGAAAATATAAAAATAAAAATGTGAATTTTCATAAAGATTTCATCATGTCGATTTTTTTTTTTGCATTTCACCTACTAAATCGATAGAGATAATTACATTTGCAACATGAACTTGAGTATATTGACTAAATAGAAAACTGCATAGTAATAAAGATCATTTTTTAAAGGCACCATATCGTTTTTTTTCAATAAAATCGAAACAAAATTAACGATAAATAACGATAATTGCCTTAAAAAAAAGAAACATTCGCGGTGATTTTGTCTTGCATTCGTTTATACAATTATTATATACGAATGACCCGGGCAACGCCCGGGTTTTACCCGATTAAATGCTTTTATTCAAATACTATTCGTTACAATTATAAATTGGCGCCGTGGATGTCATTCTTGTATAATATATAAATGAGTTTTAAAAATTGTAAAAAAAAAAAAAATGCATCGGCCGGGAATCGAACCCGGGCCGCCCGCGTGGCAGGCGAGCATTCTACCACTGAACCACCGATGGTTATGAAAAATCCCATCCGTGAGCTTCAGACAGACAGAATAAGGCAAATATATAAGTAGATTTACTCTTCATTGTTGGCTTTTCATCTTACATTCATTCTTCATTGTTGGCTTTTTATATTACATTTACTATTCATTGTTGGCTTTTTATCTTACATTCACTCTTCATTGTTGGCTTTTTATCTTACATTCACTCTTCATTGTTAGCTTTTTATCTTACATTCATTCTTCATTGTTGGCTTTTTATATTACATTCACTCTTCATTGTTGGCTTTTTTTATCACATATAGAAAATCATAGTTTTATCTAGTGAACATTTTTTCCCGTGTCACATTGCCGTGTCATCCTGAGATAATCTTACTTTTGATAAATAATATTTAAGATAACAAACTTAGTGATAAGAAAACTTGTTATCATCGTCACAATGGGGGCGCTGCTTGCGAATTAAATCTACAAATCTGCAAATAACTCTAAGGATATTTAAGATATTCATGAAATTATTTTTCAAAAACCTTCCCGGTGATATACCTAATAATATCCCAAGATTTCACGGCGATTGGATGTATGGGTTTTGAATCTATAGAGTACAAACAAACAAACAGACAGACAGACATTCAATTTTATATATATATAGATATAGAGATTTACTCTTCATTGTTGGCTTTTTAACTTACATTCATTCTTCATTGTTGGCTTTTTATATTACATTCACTATTCATTGTTGGCTTTTTATCTTACATTCACTCTGTTGGCTTTTTATATTACATTTACTCTTCATTGTTGGCTTTTTATCTTACATTCACTCTTCATTGTTGGCTTTTTATATTATATTTACTCTTCATTGTTGGCTTTTTATCTTACATTCATTCTTCATTGTTGGCTTTTTATATTACATTTACTCTTCATTGTTGGCTTTTTATCTTACATTCACTCTTCATTGTTGGCTTTTTATCTTACATTCATTCTTCATTGTTGGCTTTTTATATTACATTCACTCTTCATTGTTGGCTTTTTATCTTACATTCATTCTTCATTGTTGGCTTTTTATATTACATTCACTCTTCATTGTTGGCTTTTTATCTTACATTCACTCTGTTGGCTTTTTATATTACATTTACTCTTCATTGTTGGCTTTTTATCTTACATTCACTCTTCATTGTTGGCTTTTTATATTATATTTACTCTTCTTTGTTGGCTTTTTATCTTACATTCATTCTTCATTGTTAGCTTTTTATATTACATTTACTCTTCATTGTTGGCTTTTTATCTTACATTTATTCTTCATTGTTGGCTTTTTATATTACATTCACTCTTCATTGTTGGCTTTTTATCTTACATTCACTCTGTTGGCTTTTTATTATACATTTACTCTTCATTGTTGGCTTTTTATCTTACATTCACTCTTCATTGTTGGCTTTTTATATTATATTTACTCTTCATTGTTGGCTTTTTATCTTACATTCATTCTTCATTGTTGGCTTTTTATATTATACTAGACGAATGGCCCGGGCAACGCCCGGGTTTTACCCGAGTGCGCATATATTTTAAAAACGTTTTAATTCAAATACTATTCGTTACAATTATAAATTGGCGCCATGGATGTCACTCTTGTGAAACGTCCCGTTCCAAACTGTGTGTTTTTAAAATGTTTTAATTAAAATACTATTCATTACAATTATAAATTGGCGCCGTGGATGTCTCTCTTGTAAAACGTCCCGCCCCAAAATGTGTGTGTCTTGAAAATATAAAAATAAAAATGTGAATTTTCATAAAGATTTCATCATGTCGATTTTTTTTTTGCATTTCACCTACTAAATCGATAGAGATAATTACATTTGCAACATGAACTTGAGTATATTGACTAAATAGAAAACTGCATAGTAATAAAGATCATTTTTTAAAGGCACCATATCGTTTTTTTTTCAATAAAATCGAAACAAAATTAACGATAAATAACGATAATTGCCTTAAAAAAAAGAAACATTCGCGGTGATTTTGTCTTGCATTCGTTTATACAATTATTATATACGAATGACCCGGGCAACGCCCGGGTTTTACCCGATTAAATGCTTTTATTCAAATACTATTCGTTACAATTATAAATTGGCGCCGTGGATGTCATTCTTGTATAATATATAAATGAGTTTTAAAAATTGTAAAAAAAAAAAAAAAATGCATCGGCCGGGAATCGAACCCGGGCCGCCCGCGTGGCAGGCGAGCATTCTACCACTGAACCACCGATGGTTATGAAAAATCCCATCCGTGAGCTTCAGACAGACAGAATAAGGCAAATATATAAGTAGATTTACTCTTTATTGTTGGCTTTTCATCTTACATTCATTCTTCATTGTTGGCTTTTTATATTACATTTACTATTCATTGTTGGCTTTTTATCTTACATTCACTCTTCATTGTTGGCTTTTTATCTTACATTCATTCTTCATTGTTGGCTTTTTATCTTACATTCACTCTTCATTGTTAGCTTTTTATCTTACATTCATTCTTCATTGTTGGCTTTTTATATTACATTCACTCTTCATTGTTGGCTTTTTATATCACATATAGAAAATCATAGTTTTATCTAGTGAACATTTTTTCCCGTGTCACATTGCCGTGTCATCCTGAGATAATCTTACTTTTGATAAATAATATTTAAGATAACAAACTTAGTGATAAGAAAACTTGTTATCATCGTCACAATGGGGGCGCTGCTTGCGAGTTAAATCTACAAATCTGCAAATAACTCTAAGGATATTCAAGATATTCATGAAATTATTTTTCAAAAACCTTCCCGGTGATATACCTAATAATATCCCAAAATTTCACGGCGATTGGATGTATGGTTTTTGAATATATAGAGTACAAACAAACAAACAGACAGACAGACATTCAATTTTATATATAAAGATTTCATACTTTAATAACACCAGTTTAATTTTGTATGTGATATTCTTCATTTTATTTGTTATTTTAGCAATTATATATATAATAAAACATTTGAAATTTACCAAATATTTGAAAAAGCAGATTAGAAGTGTTTTAACCATAATTTTATACTTTTATATGTTGTTGTTAAAATTCGAAATTTTATATTTCAATATATTACAAGTTTAAACTATAAAATATTGTTTTTATCATGTTGAATGATTTATTAGCTTTTAATTCTCTCTGTGCTTCGCTCTTAAGATTACTTTCTCAAAATCAAAAATGGGCTTATTGAATTCTCTCTCTCTCTCTAAAAGGTACTTTCTAAAATTAAAAATTACCTTAACAAAATAATAGAGTACTAAAGTAAATAATTTCAATTAAAATAAAGATTTTCACTTAAGAAAATTGAAAAAGAAAATATATTTCTCTTAAAGTTTCAATTCTTTTCGAAAAATATCGCCTAAAGTGAAATATTGTTTTAAACATTTGAAATGTTGTTTGGAAAGTGTTAAATGTTGTTATTAAAGTTAAAATGTTGTTATTAAAGTATAAAATGTTGTAATTAAAGTCTAAAATGTTGTTATTAAAGTATAAAATATTTTTATCACGGTGTAAAATGTTATTATTAAAGTATAAAATGTTGTCTTTAAATTATAAAACCTATTGTATATATATATAAAAAATAAAAATGTACTTATTAGAAAAAAAAAAGTGCTTATTATAAAATCAACAATGAGGCTTTTTTAAAAAATCATTATTGATCTTAGTAAAAGGATAGTACATATTTAAATTAATTTCCTTTTAAAATGAATGCATTTATCATCTAAAACTTTGAAAAAGAAAACCTATTACTGTTAAAACTTCAAATAAAATAAAAAATATTGCCTAAAATAAAATTGTTATCATTAAAGTGTAAAATGTTGCTATTAAAGTGTAAAATGTAATTATTAAATAATAAAATGTTGTTCTAAAAGTGTAAAACCTATATTTGTTTGAATACATAACATTTTATTTTATTAGAGTTTTAAAATGCTAAACTCTAACTCAAACAAATTCAAATTAAATTTTAAAATATTGAAGATTGGAAAATAATAAACATATATAAACGCTAAAAATTATACGTTAATATTAACATATTTAAAATATGAGGAAAGATTTATTACATTTTATATTTATAAAGATAGTTTTGTTAAAGAAATATTGATTTCGTTTAAAATTCGCCTGAAAATAATGTTTTTAAAATAAAAAATATTTTTGAAAAGAGAGATCTCAATTTATTTTTTACATAAACATAAAAATACAAAAGTTTAATTACAATATAAAAGATCAAAGAAACTTAAATTGGAATTCTACGTGAATTCTACTCTAAACCTAGGGTTTAAAAATGTTAGGTAAGAGAAATTTAAAATCGCTAAAGAATAAATTTTAGAATCGTATGGAAAAAAAAAAGAATTTAAAAATAGAACAAAATTTTAAAATATGAAATTAAGCTGAAATATTTAATTCATTTATGTATTTTTCTCCTCAAATATAAACCATTATAATAGCTGTTTTTATATTAATGACATTATCTATAAATAACGGTATTTTCATTTTAAAGAATATAATTTTATTTTTAAATATGGAAATATTTTAAAGGACATATATCATTTTTTCGTGTATACATAGATTTTGCACCTTTAATACATTTTACATTTTAATGATAACTTTTTACATTTCAATAACATTTTCATTTTAATCTATATTTACGATTTAAAAAATAGTTAACAAAATCATGCTATCGAAATTTTTAGTTTTAATAGGAATAAATGTTAATATATAATTGTAATTTATTTATTTAAAATATTTTTTTATATTACAATGTCTATTATTGTCAATGAAATATCATGAATATAACTGAAGCATATATAGATGAGTGACGATAGATTTTATTTACACAATTTCATAGTTAAAATCTCTATTATAAATAAAAAGGCATATCCTGACCATGGGCACATGTTCTATTATTTTTTCAAATGTGTATACTTGGCAATAAAATATAATATATCATAGAATATAACTCAAGCATGTATAGATAAGTGGCTATAGGTTATATTTACACAGTTACATAGTTACAATGTCTATTGTTGTCAATAAAATATTAAATATCAGAGAATATAACATAAGCATATATAGATGAGAGATTATAGATTATATTTACACAATTACATAGTTACAATGTCTATTATTGTCCATAAAATATCAGAGAATATAACTCAAGCATATATAGATGAGAGACTATAGATTATATTTACACAATTACATAGTTACAATGTCTATTATTGTCAATAAAATACATAGAATATAACTCAAGCATGTATAGATAAGAGGCTATAGATTATATTTTCACAATTGCATAGTTACAATGTCTATTATTGTCAATAAAATATCAGAGAATATAACTCAAGCATATATAGATGATAGATTATAGATTATATTTACACAATTACATAGTTACAATGTCTATTATTGTCCATAAAATATCAGAGAATATAACTTAAGCATATATAGATGAGAGATTATATAGATTATATTTACACAATTGCATAGTTACCATGTCTATTATTGTCCATAAAATATCAGAGAATATAACTTAAGCATACATAGATGAGAGATTATAGATTATATTTACACAATTACATAGTTACCATGTCTATTATTGTCCATAAAATATCAGAGAATATAACTTAAGCATATATAGATGAGAGATTATAGATTATATTTACACAATTACATAGTTACCATGTCTATTATTGTCCATAAAATATCAGAGAATATAACTTAAGCATATATAGATGAGAGATTATAGATTATATTTACACAATTACATAGTTACCATGTCTATTATTGTCCATAAAATATCAGAGAATATAACTTAAGCATATATAGATGAGAGATTATAGATTATATTTACACAATTACATAGTTACCATGTCTATTATTGTCCATAAAATATCAGAGAATATAACTTAAGCATATATAGATGAGAGATTATAGATTATATTTACACAATTGCATAGTTACCATGTCTATTATTGTCCATAAAATATCGGAGAATATAAATAAATCATAGATGAGAGACTATATAGGTTTAATTTACATATAAATACATATTTACATATCCAATATTGCAATATAACCTGAAGTATCACTCATACCAAATTCGATTGCAGCATACATGAGGCACTCAAGGGTTTATTTACATTAATATATAAATATATATCTAATATATAGGTAATGTAACCTAAAGTAATCATAGAGAGAATATAAACAGATCCATTATAAGTGTTCTCCAAATATTCCTCGAGGTATAAATATTTGTGATTTAAACCATCTTTGAAAATATTCCTTCACAGAGTAAAACATGATAAAATGTTAACACAGAATCATCGTCTGCTATGTTATTTTCTATTGGTGCAGTAATAGAATTAGACTAGGCAAATTTAATATGGACCCATTTGCATTCAGTTGGACATCTAATTGCTAATGAAATTACCAGATATAATTAACTGATGTAGGCACTCCACCCCCCCTTCGTTCTGTGAGTTATTTGAAATTATTTACTCCTTTATGAAGTTAGTTACTTACCATATAGAAACTTTTCTTTATCTCAGAACTTGGGAATCTTACCCTATTAGACTTAATTATATTTCTCTGTTGTTTGTGTGTTTCTAATTTATAGCGAGATGTACACACCTCTATTATATTGTAATTAGTTTATTTATTTTAGTTTATATTGACTATATGTGGATTTTAATTAAATACTATTTATGTTTTGTAAGTTTGTGTAATTTAGCTGCAATATTAATTTTAGTATTTCCCTCAATAAATGTATCAACAATATTGATTTTAAAATTGTCGTCTGATTAAATATTAATGAGGTTTAATTTAGTAAACAGCTAAGAGCGAGTTCAACATTAACGAGCCAAACTTTCTCATTTAACAATTTATATTATTGCAATAATCTCTGTTGAGATCTTAAGAAATATACTTTGCTAAATATAATAATTAGAAATTTTAATTGTAGATGGAATATGAATTTATAATTAGGAATTGAATTCAAAAGTGTTGCAATTAACTTTAACAAATTGTTTGTTTACGTCCAAATGTTGTTTTAAAAAAATGAAACATTTATATTGTTTTTTTTTTGTACTTTAAAGGCAAAACATTACCCTTTTACGTGACAACATCTTTTTCAATTCAATAAAAACATTTTCATTTTTATGAACATATTGGTATTAGAGTGTCCAATGTTGATATAAAGTGAAACCACAATAAAGTGTATATATCTGATAGAATATATATATATTCAAACATTTACATAATTCTGCTGTATATTCTATAATGATTTATACATAGGTTTTGCAATTTTAAGAAAACATTATACACTTTAATAACATTCATAGCTCCAAAATAAAATTTTACACTTTAATAACATTTTAAACATAAACAATAATATTCAAACATTTTCCACTTCAAAAAAATATTTTTCCTTTTAATAACATCTTGAAATTTACTAAATATTTTCGGACACTTTAGCAGAAATATGTTTTTTTTTTTTTAAATTTTCAATTGACACTCATTTTTCATTTGATATTAATTTATTTAAAAAAGCGTGTTTTATATTTCATTAGGCCCGTTTTTGATTTTAATTCAGCCTATATTGAAGGCTTTGCAATTACAAGAAAACAATCTTATACGTTAATAACATTTTACACTTTAATGAAAACATATCTTTCACACTTTAATAACAACATTTTTTATTTTTAGCGATATTTTTCCATTACAATTAAAACGTTAACATAAATATGTTTTCTTTTTCAAAATATTGATTGAAACACAATTATTCTTAATGAAATTAATTCCCTTTAGTACTGTTTTTATTAGGTTAAGAGATTATTATTTTATTTAAAAAAGCACATTTTGGATTTGAATATAAGCTCCTTTTTAATATTAATAAAGACATTTTTTTATATTAAAGTTTTTTTGCACTCTTAAGAAGCACATTTAAAAGTTTGAAAATACAATTTTATGTGAAAATAACATTTTTCATAGTTTGTATATAATGGAGAATATTTTAAGATTTAAAAAAAATCGAATTTCAACAACAACAAACTCAAGTAAAATAGGAATGTTTAAACTATATTTAATAAAAAATATATATACTTCAAATTTAGAAGTATTAAATTATTTGACAATATTTTGAAGTGAAAAATAATGATTTTTATTTGAATTGACATTATAGTACAGTAGAACTTGGATAATTCGAACTTCTTTAATTCGAAAACCTCTTTAATTCGAATATTTATCTTGGTCCCTAGAACCTTGGTCCCTTTATTCAAAACATCTTTAATTCGAATTTTTGGATAATTCGAATTTTTTTTATGGTCCCTTGGGGTTCGAATTATCCAAGTTCGACTGTATTAACATCTTTCTCTCTCTCTCTCTCTCGCAGTCCATCGGTGGCGGAGTCTTTCTCGCGGTGGGCGCCACCAATGAAGACCTTGTATATATTTTATATATATGTATATTTATCTATTACTTTATATATTTATATCTATTTATTCATGTATTTTTCATTATATAATCTTATTTATTCATATTTTTATTTATTCTGTATTTAACCTTATATAATCTTATATGGACGTTAAAATAAATCAGGTTCAATCTCAATCTCTCTCTCTCTCTCTCTATATATATATATATATAAACCTTTATGTTTTATTTATTTGATAAAACTCTTATAAACTTTACATTTTGAGACACGGATTAAGTTGTAATTATCTTTGGTAAATATGAAATAGTAAATATAATATAAATACGGATATAAAATATAATTGTAAAATATAGAGTTTTAAATATGGATTTTGAAGAAAAATTTGATATGTGTTATTTAATTCAAATTATTGGTAGTTTAGTTATTAAATGTTATATTTGAATGCTAAAATATTGCTATTTACATTAAATATAGTTTAGAAACATTTAAACTTTGGTATTATAATCTGATTTGTAATAAGATGCATTAGTGTGCCATCTATTATCAAAATTCGAAATTATTTTAAAGGCGTAAGATTCTTTTTGAAAATAAACAATTTCTACTGCTGGGAGGGTTCACCACTGATGAGCCAGAACCTCCCATTAATTTTTCCATTGCAGTAAGGCCAGTAGAAATTGTTTATTTTCAAACAGAATCTTACGCCTTTAAAATAATTTCGAATTTTGAATATGATTTGTATTTATTTAATTTCGAAATTTTGTTTTAAAATATCAAAAACAGCTATTAAACTATAAAATGTTGTTATTATAATTAAAATGTCATTATTATACTTTTAAATGTGCTTCTTAAATGAGCAAAACTTCTAATATACAAAAATATATGTATTTATTAGAGCCAAAAAATCAGTCTATTTAGATAAAAATTATGATTTGTTAAATAAAAAAGGATCTCTTAACAAAATAAAAACAGTAATAAAATAAACTAATTTCATTAAAAATTAATGTGTTTCAATTAAAATTTAAAACAGATAATATATTTCTGTTAAAGTCAAATAAAATCGAAAAATATCGCTTAAATTTCAAAATGTTGTTATTAAATTTTAAAATGTTCTTAATAAAGTATAAAATATATTGTTTTACTAACGTGTAAAAATGTAGTCATTAAAGTGTAAAATTTTGTTAATAAATGTAAAATGTTGTAATTAAAGTGCAAAATGTTGTTATTAAAGTGTAAAATATTGTTATTAAAGTGCAAAATGTTGTTATTGAAGTGGAAAATGTTGTTAGTAAAGTGTAAAATGTTGTTATAAAAGTGCAAAATGTTGTTTTTAAAATGTACAATGTTGTTATTAAAGTGCAAAATGTTGTTAGTAAAGTGTAAAATGTTATTATTAAAGTGTTAATTGTTGTCAATAACGGCATTTTATGGCATAATATTGAATTTTAGAGTTTAATAGCGAATACTAAAAGATTTAAAACAAAATTTGATGTTTAACAACGACTTATCAAAACATAAATACAACATTTAAATTCTCAAAAACTACATAAATGCAAAAAAAAACATTTTATACTTTAAAAATAAACTATGTCATTGATTAACAATATTTTGAAATTTGAAGAATAATAAGTTTGATTTAAAAATTTGAATTTTAATATAAACACCTTTCTATTTAATAATATTTATGTTTATTTTATTCAATAAAACTTTTTTAAGCCTAACATTTTGATACGATATTAAGTTGTAATCATTTGCAGTAAATATGAGATAGTAAACGTTCTTCTCTGATTTTTAATATTGTCTCGTTGTAAATCAGGGAAGACAAACTTCAGGAAGACACAGCAATTTATTTAAGTCAAGAACAAACTATGTTGATAAAATATAAGATAAGCAATGAGGGAAGTTTACAGAGTAGTAAAATATAAGCATCTAAATTGATAATCTGTTGATAAAATAATAAATATAAAATGAAAGGACTTAAAAGCACGAATGTTTCTTTTTTACATAATACAAACTTCTACTGCCCTTACTGCGAAAAAAATATATATTGGGAGGGCTTGGTTCATCAGTGGTGAACCCTCCCAGCGGTTTCGCCAATTTAATCCACAGACCGCTTCTCAGAGCTCTAATGCTGTATTGGACGATTCTGCTTATATATCCAGCACTGAAGGACGGAATTTAGAAATGGGTTTCAAGAAAACTATGGACATAAGCTTATAGGAAAGTAGAATTACATTCAAATATTAGCATCGAGCAATGCTCTTCCGCAAACTATAAAGACAAGGTCAGTTAGGCATAAATTAACACAAAGCAATAACGCACCATCTATACATATAAAATGAAAGAATTTAAAAGCACGAATGTTTCTTTTATACATAATACACACTTCTACTGCCCTTACTGCGATGAAAAAATATATTGGGAGGGATTAGCTCATTAGTGATGAACCCTCCCAGCGGTTTCGCCAATATAATCCACCAGACCGCACCAGGACATAAAAGCACGTCCTTTCATTTTATATGTATAGATGGCGCGTTATTGCTTTGTGTTAAAATAATAAATACTTTGCTACAATTAAATAATATAAATAATGCTTCCAGGGATAAGTTTCTTATGCAACTTTTTATTTTCAAGTTTTAAGACTTTTAGGACTACGCCTTTCTAAGATTTATATATTTTTGAAAAATTGCCTTCTCAAATTTATGATATATGTAGTAATTTAAAAACGGATAAACCTCCCCCCCCCCCCCCCCGTCTATTGGTGGTGTGGTCGCTGATGGCGGGTTGAACAGTTGATAGTCTTTTAGCGCCGATTCAGGTTACTTCCCGGATTCATGTTTTACCATTGCCGTTCTGCAATTTGTATCGTTTTTTAAGTTTTTTAATTTTTTAACATTTTTCACGATTAGCATGCTTACGTAGTTGTTATATATCAATAATTTAGATATGCAAAATTTTAACCTGAATTGTATTTTCGCCGTACTATATACATCACATATGCAAATATACCTCTAGTAGATTCCTATATAAAGTCTTTGGTTACCTTAGTTTGCTACCTGTTGAAGGGCGTGACTGCCCGAAAGCTTGTCACACGTTTATCTGAATAAAAATCTTTTCTCCTTAATTTTCATTTCTATTTTTAAATATTCAATGGAGAAAGTTTTCACGTAGTTCTGCTTCCTCAAATGTTTTAATATATTTATCACGATATCGTAAGTACTTAAATTATGTAAATAATAATTTGCATAAAAGTATTTATCATTAACATGTTAATATGATAATCCTTTGAAGGACCAACAAGTCTAAAAGCTTGAAAATAAAAGGTTGCTCAAGAAATATGATAAAATGTTATTAAAGTATAAAAAGTAAAAATTCCGAGGTTTACATTTTAAATTGAATAAAAATCGAAATAAAAGTGTTATTCAACTAATGGTTATTTTTAAATGTTGAAATATTAGTACTTTACATTAAATGCATTTTTTTTAATAATTAAACTTTCATTTATTTTTTGATATGTTGTTGTTAAACTTAGAATATTTGTTTTAAATCTTAAAATATTCGCTATAAAACTCTAAAATGTTTATATTATAACATAAATGTCGTTATTGAACTTTTATATGTGGTTATTAAGTGTGCAAACTTATACAAACAAAAATATATATTTATTTATTGATATCAAAAATATATTTTTTGAAATCATACATGAGTTTTTAAAATCAAAGTTTACCTAAGAGACACTAATAAATTTAATTGGTTTCTTTTGAGGTAAAATTATATCTATTAAAAAATGAAAAAGAAAACATATTTATATGTTAAAGTTTAAAATAAAAAGAAGAAATCGCTTAAAATAAAATGTTATTAAAGTGTAAAATTTTGTTATTAAAGCCTGAAACTTAGTTTTTAAAGAATAAAATGTTGTTATTAAAGCGTAAAATGTTGTTATTAAAGCCTGAAACTTAGTCTTCAAGGCATAAAATGTTGTTAATAAAGCATGAAATGTTGTTATTAAAACCTGAAACTTTATTTTTAAAGCATAAAAAGTTGTTATTAAAGCATAAAATGTTGTTATTAAAGCCTAAAACCTAGTTATTAAAGCGTAAAATGTTGTTATTAAAGCGTAAAATGTTATTAAAGCCTAAATCTTAATTTTTAAAGCATAAAATGTTGTTATTAAAGCCTAAAACTTAGTTTTTAAAGCATAAAATGCTGTTTTTAAAGCCTGAAACTTAGTATTTAAAGCATAAAATGTTGTTATTAAAGCATTGAATGTTGTTATTGAAGCGTAAAATGTTGTTATTAAAGCGTAAAATGTTGTTATTAAAGCGTAACATGTTGTTAATAAAGCGTAAAATGTTGTTATTAAAGCCTAAAACATAGTTATTAAAGCGTAAAATGTTGTTATTAAAGCGCAAAATGTTGTTATTAAAGCCTGAAAAATAGGTATTAAAGCGTAAAATGTTGTTATTGAAGCCTGAAACTTAGTTATTAAAGTTATAAAATGTTGTTATTAAAGCGTAAAATGTTGTTATTAAAGCCTGAACCTTAGTTTTTAAGGCATAAAGGTTAGTTACGAAAATGTAACATGCTGTCATTAAAGTATAAAATATTGTTATTAAAGTATAAAAAGTATTGTTTTAAATTGCAAAACCCCATATATATATTTTTATATTAGATAATTTATATATATAAATATTTCTTTTAAAAATCGCATTAGCATAATTTTAAAATATCCTAATTGTGTTTTATTAAAATAATTTTATTTTTATTTTCAAGGAGAAGATATATTTTATAAAATATTAAACAAGATATATTAAAATGGAAAATATGAATTTATATTTAATGTTCAAATATTAAACTAAATTTAAAATTTAATAAGCAAAGGAAAAAATAAATCTCAACTAATGGATACTTTCTAAAAATTAATGCAATAAATAAATATAAGTTTGGAGAAATATTTTTTCTATAGAAAAGAAAATTTGATATATAGGACAATTTTTCCTATAAAGAAATGAAAAATATTCTTAGCCCTAATAAATATTAAATAACGCTGAATTGAATATTAAACTTTCTAAATAAATAATTATTAAAAAAATCTTTTGACTTTAAAAAAAAATCGAATTTATTAAAATAATTTTCTTTATTTAAATATTTTAATTTATTATTTAATAAACAATTAATTAAATAAGAAATAAAAACAAGCATAATATATTTAATAAACATTAAAGCAGAAGAAAATATCTAAATCGTTAAACTTTGAAAGAGAGAGAGAGAGAGAAAAAATGGAGGCCAAAATAATTCGAAAACTATAAAATTAAAGTCTCATAAATCACATTCAATTTTGGCACGGCTATATTCCTTTTATTGATCTGGCACCGCCTAAAATAAAATAATCATTAAATCAATAAAAATCTTTTGAGAAAGGATAAAAAAATGGTTGCCATTAAAATAATAGATTTTTTCCATTCGCTTTAAAATTAATCATTCTCTCTCTCATTTTTAATATTTTAAATATAAAATATATTAAAGTTTCATAAGGTTTTCAAACGAGATGGGATTAGAATTTAGTTGTCGCGAGGGGGCGCTAGTTGCTATGGCTTCTATTGATCGATCCAACTTCCCCTGAAATTAGATTACTTATCAAAATTTATCTTGAATAAACTAATAAAGAAAACATATTTATTCTCGCTTTATTTTTCCCTTTAACTATAAAACGGATCGATAATTGTTTTCAATCGATTTTTCAATGTTTGTTAATTAATTTTTATATATTTAATGATTATTTTTATCTAATTATATATTTAATGTAAAAATATTTATTTATTTAGGAACATAAACATTTATTTGGTTTTAATATTTTAAATTTATAATTAACACATTTTCGTATGTTATATTATTTAATGTTCTGTGAATTTGTTAAATATATTTCTTGTCAATTAGATTTGGCAACATTGTTGTTTAGATCTAATTAAATGAAACCTGTTTCTATTCCCTTTTTTTATTGGCGAAATCAATTCATTGTTGTTACAATACGCTAATTAATTTAAAATATATTTTTATATAACATTTTTAAAATCTCTACATTTACAATTTTTTGTAATAAATAAATTTATAGGCAATGTGTTTCTTTTCAATAAAATCATCAAATACATGTAATATAAATAATTGAAAAGAAACACATTGCCAGTAGATTTATTTGTTACATGTTTTAACGATAGATTTTTTATTTTATTTTATTATTACAGTAGCACGAAGTCTATCAGACTATTGTGCTATATTAGAATTATTTACATATATATCCCTAATTATTTACACGATGAATTAGTAGTGATTTATAAATCTGTGTACAAATTGCTCTGAACTTGCCAAAGTGTTCATAAGATTGAGATTTAACGATAGATGGCAATACAATTTATAAATTGTAATATTTTGTTTTTATCTGATTAATCATAGAGTTTGTGAAAATATAGTTTTTATACTGTTGAATTTTACAAATATATAAAAATGGGGTATTTACAACTATATTGCGTTTGTATATTGTCGGATAATTGATGATCTATGGATACTTTCCAGGATCCTGGGTTTAATATATTATATAATCTAAAATGCAAATATATATATATTTTAAACATGTATTTTATTTTCATCATTAACTGTTCTACATATTTGACTATAGATTTAGAAGATACACTTTTTGAATATTTATTTAAATTAAAGATACTTCAGCCAGTAAATATTTTTTATATATAAAAAAAAAGATTTACTGACCGAAGGATCTTTAATTTAAAGAAATCTAAATGCCGGCCAGGCAGCCTCTATCTTTACGACTTTGAATATTGTTGTAAATATGTATAATTTCTTTTTTCGACTTAGAGCGTTATGTCCCCTTAGGTACACTTACACTTTAAAGATGAACAAAGATTTTGAAAGAAAGAAATAAAGATATTTTAAATATGTACAGAATTAGTATGCAAGTTAGATGAAAATATAATAAAATATATATATATATATATCAACACAATTGATATATGTACAAAGTGTTAGTATGCAAATATGTAAATTTAAAAATGTAAATATGTATAGTTGATCTACCTATTTTTTAAATTAACGAATATAGGATTCATTTTATAAATTCTATATTACTGTGAAAAATTATTTTATGTGTAATTTGCTTCAAGTAATTCAAAACAAAAACTACTTGATGGATAAATAATTATCTTGCCTATTTTTACGACTGCATCTTCAATTCTCCATCTTTTTCAACAACAAAACAAAATATTCATAACATATATATGTTATATTGTTATTTATATTAATATGTGAATTCGTTTATAGTGTATTTATAACAAATCTATAAACAATGGATATTATCAAAAGATTACATTAGCAAACTAATTCAAAGTAAACAAAAGATGTTTGTTATTCGACATTGTTGTCATATTTGTTCGGATCGTTTTGGCCTCTGTATAAATATGAATTTATTTCAATTAGAAATGATTAAACATTTTTAAAATTAATTTTAAAACTATGTTAAATAAAAATTAAATGTGAATTGAATAGCAATTGAATAAATCAAATTGGATTAAATTGAAATTATTATATTGTAACAACGTATGTATTGTTTTATTAACAGAGTATCATTTTTTATGTTTATACTTTGATACTCTGTAAAATTCCCTCTTTGCTTATCTTTTGTTTATAATTCTTACTTTGTTCTAGCCTGAAATAAATTGTTGTCTCATCCCGAAGTTGGTCTTCCCTAATATTCCACGTGGCAATATATTAAAATGAAAGAATAATTTAAAAATATATTTTTTGATAAATTCAAGATTCTCTCTCTCTCTCACAATTTTTTATTTTTTCCTGTTGAAGAACGAGAGCTTGAAAACTCGTGAATTTAGATAATAAACAAACAACGTTTTAAAGATAGAGGCTGCCTGGCCGGCATCCATAGTTCTTCAAATTAAAGATACTTCGGCCAGTAAATCTTTTTTATTGTCTCGACGTTTCGACAAAAATATTTTGTCCTCGTCAGAAGCGAACAAAAATAATTACAAAAATCTTTATAAATATTATTAATATTTTTAAATTTATTTTTGTTTTATAATTTCTCATTATATATGTTATGATTATAATGTTTTGATGTTGAAATGATAAATAATTGGAGTTGCAGTCGTAAAAATATGAAAGATAATTATTTACTCATCAAGTAGTTTTTATTTTGAATTACCTGAAGCAAATTACACATAAAATTATTTTTTTACAGTAATATAGAATTTATGAAATGAATACTATATTCGTGAATTAAAAAAAGGTAGGCTAACTATACATACAAGTATGTATACAGTACTTGTATTTACAACAATATTCAAAGTGTTCTAAATATATGGTCAAAAATAAAAGAATAGTCAATGATGAAAATACAATAAACGTTTTCAAAAAAACAAAATTTTTGCATTTTTAAATTATATAATATACATATACATATTTATTATAATTTATTTGAAAGATCATAGTCTTTTGTAATATAAATATTTGTTTTTGACTGGTGATTTAGATGTTGTACAAAATTTGAAATATCGAAGATACGCCCTTGCAGATTTAGAACAATTTTTAACACTTTGCCAAATGTTTTGATTTTTGTTCGCTCCTGACGAGGACAAAATATTTTTGTTGAAACGTCGAGACAATAAAAAAGATTTACTGGCCGAAGTATCTTTAATTTGAAGAAATACTTTCTAAAGATACTTGATCGTTTTGAATAATAATATACGGTATATCGAAATTTCAAATTCAAACTGTCCAAAAACGTTAATTTATTTTCGAATGTAATCTTTTAAATGAAATATGTAAAAATATATGGAATAGATAAAATATTTGAATAAAATAAACGGTTTTTATATTAACAAGTTTCAATTAAAACGAGATAACAATTAACACAAGCTTAATTAAGACCTTCAATCTTATATCCAGTATGTATTCGTGAAAAAAAAGGAGAAGAAGAAAATTTGATTTTCCTAATTTATATGGGAAATATGTAAATATAGAGTTATAATTATATAGATTCAATTTACATAGGTAATGGGTATACGTTTGTTTTGTTGTTTATATAAATATTCCAACATTAACAACAATAGACAACAATGATATGAGAGATATACATTGATGTTAACAACAATAAACAACAAAGATAGCTGAGATATACATTGATTTTAACAATTTACAACAATGATATATGAGATATACATTTATGTTAACAAATATTTTCAACAATGGTAAGTGAGCGATACATTGATGTTAACAACAATTTACAACAATGATATGTAAGATATACTTTGATGTTAACAACAATATACTACAATAGAAGCTGAGCTATACATTGATGTTAACAACAATTTACAACAATGGAAGCGGAGCTATACATTGATGTTAACAACAATTTACAACAATGATATTTGAGATATACTTTGATGTTAACGACAAATCACAACAATGGAAGCTGAGCTATACATTGATGTTAACAACAATTTACAACAATGATATGTGAGATATACATTGATGTTAACAACAATTTACAACAATGGAAGCTGAGCTATACATTGATGTTAACAACAATTTACAACAATGATATTTGAGATATACTTTGATGTTAACAACAATTTACAACAATGAAAGCTGAACTATACATTTATGTTAACAACAATTTACAACAATGATATTTGAGATATACTTTGATGTTAACGACAAATCACAACAATGGAAGCTGAGCTATTCATTGATGTTAACATCAATAAACAACAATGGAAACTAAGCTATGCATCGATATGTTAACAACAATTTAAAACAATGATAGCTGAACTATACATTGATGGTAGCGACAATTTACAACAATGACAGCTGTATTAAACATTGATGGGGGTGACAATATGCAACAATGGTATTTAAACTATATATTATTGTTAACAACAATGTGCAACAATGTAAGATGAGCTATACATTGATTATAACAACATTGTACAACAATGGAAGCTGAGCTATACATTGATTATAACAACAATGTACAACAATGAAAGTTGAGCTATACATTGATGTTAACAACAATGGAAGTTCAGCTTCCATTGTTGTTAACAACAATGTACAACTATGGAAGCTGAGCTATACATTTATTATCACAACAATAAGCATCAATGGAAGCTGAGCTATACATTGATTATAACAAAAATGTACAACAATGGAAGCTGAGTTATACATCAATTATAACAACAATGTACAACAATGGAAGCTGAGCTATATATTGATTTTAACAATGATATGAGAGATTAACTTTGATATTAACGACAAATCACAGCCGATTATATCTCTGTAGAAATTAAATTGAAATTTCCAAAGACATTGTATCAAATTTGTATTGAAACTTCCAAACTATGAAAATTAAAAAAATAAATAAACTTTTTAAGAAGAAAACTTCCCCCTTTCAGCTTTAAAGGAAATTTTAAAATTTAATTTGGAACTTTTATACTTCTATTTCTATCTGTTTCCTATCCATATCATATTTAAGGTCTGTTTTATTATATCTTTCTGTTTCTTAACAAATATAGATTTTTCATTATTTACTTTGATAACGTAAAAACGTGAAGAGAGAAATATCCATTTATTCCTTTACTTTGATTCAATAAATATTCATGGAATGTAATTGATATCACATTAAAAGAGAGAGAGAGTTTTATAAATAAAATTATATTTCAGATGATATGATTTCTCGAGAAAAAAGTTAATTTAACGTCATTGATGCCGCCTATGGTTTTTCTAAGTAAACAGGAAATTTTGATCACACTTGGCTATCTCGTGTGTCTTCAATAAAGGTCACTGTAATATCTTTCAGGGTTATTGTCTGAATCCCGATATACATGCTAAAAGGTACAACTTCCTTAAGTTCTGTCCATGAGTGTATACACACTTGGCTATCTCGTGTGTCTTCAATAAAGGTCACTGTAATATCTTTCAGGGTTATTGTCTGAATCCCGATATACATGCTAAAAGGTACAACTTCCTTAAGTTCTGTCCATGAGTGTATACACACTTGGCTATCTCGTGTGTCTTCAATAAAGGCCACTGTAATATCTTTCAGAGTTATTGTCTGAATCCCGATATACATGCTAAAAGGTACAACTTCCTTAAGTTTTGTCCATGAGTGTATACACACTTGGTTATCTCGAGTGTCTTCAATAAAGGTCACTGTAATATATTTCAGAGTTATTGTCTGAATCCCGATATGCATGTTAAAAGGTACAACTTTCTTAAGTTTTGTCCATGAGTGTATACACACTTGGCTATCTCGTGTGTCTTCAATAAAGGTCACTGTAATATCTTTCAGAGTTATTGTCTGAATCCCGATATACATGCTAAATGGTACAACTTCCTTAAGTTCTGTCCATGAGTGTATACACACTTGGCTATCTCGTGTGTCTTCAATAAAGGCCACTGTAATATCTTTCAGAGTTATTGTCTGAATCCCGATATACATGCTAAAAGGTACAACTTCCTTAAGTTCTGTCCATGAGTGTATACACACTTGGTTATCTCGTGTGTCTTCAATAAAGGTCACCGTAATATCTTTCAGAGTTATTGTCTGAATCCCGATATACATGCTAAAAGGTACAACTTCCTTAAGTTCTGTCCATGAGTGTATACACACTTGGTTATCTCGTGTGTCTTTAATAAAGGTCACTGTAATATCTTTCAGTGTTATTGTCTGAATCCCGATATACATGGTAAAAGGTACAACTTCCTTAAGTTTTGTCCATGAGTGTATACACACTTGGTTATCTCGTGTGTCTTCAATAAAGGTCACTGTAATATCTTTCAGAGTTATTGTCTGAATCCCGATATACATGCTAAAAGGTACAACTTCCTTTAGTTCTGTCCATGAGTGTATACACACTTGATTATTTCGTGTGTCTTTAATAAAGGTCACTGTAATATCTTTCAGAGATATTGTCTGAATCCCGATATACATTCTAAAAGGTACAACTACCTTAAGTTTTGTCCATGAGTGTATACACACTTGGTTATCTCGTGTGTCTTCAATAAAGGTCACTGTAATATCTTTCAGAGTCATTGTCTGAATACCGATATACATGTTAAAAGGTAAAACTTCCTTAAGTTTTGTCCATGAGTGTATACACACTTGGGTATCTCGTGTGTCTTCAATAAAGGTCACTGTAATATCTTTCAGAGTTATTGTCTGAATACCGATATACATGTTAAAAGGTAAAACTTCCTTAAGTTTTGTCCATGAGTGTATACACACTTGGTTATCTCGTGTGTCTTCAATAAAGGTCACTGTAATATCTTTCAGAGTTATTGTCTGAATACCGATATACATGTTAAAAGGTAAAACTTCCTTAAGTTTTGTCCATGAGTGTATACACACTTGGTTATCTCGTGTGTCTTCAATAAAGGTCACTGTAATATCTTTCAGAGTTATTGTCTGAATACCGATATACATGCTAAAAGGTAAAACTTCCTTAAGTTTTGTCTATGAGTGTATCTTTCAGAGTTTAGTAAATTTGATACAACCTAATCTTGAATGAAAGTGTGTTAAATATGTTACTATATCATACGTTTGATGAAATATTGAATAATACATAATGCTGCAACGAATATATTATAATAACCTATTCTACTGTATTATATGTCATAAATATAGTATCGCATCAGAATCAACCAATTGTTATGCAAATTCCTACAATATATATATACTAGCGAACCCGGCCACGCGTTGCTGTGGCTAAATTGTAATATGTTAAATTAACATTATACTAAACTATTCAGTACAGTAAAGGTAATATTCACTTATAAAGATAAAAATGTTTTAGCCGATCTAAAGCCCTACGGGATTGAGAATGGAACGTTACGTTAAAATTTGAAAGTGATTTTTATATATATAGATAATATAGCCCTTCATTGTAATCATCGATTATAATCACTGCATTAATAAATGTCAGTGAACTCGTTTATATGTATTGTTTTTTGTTTTCGAGATATTCTAATAGAACGTGCTCACATTTTCTGTAAAATATTTATATATGCACAAACACAGAATATAATCACTATGTCTTAATTTCGCTATAATTATTGTTATAAATAGTATTCTAAAATAATTCGCCAGAAATCGGCCTGATAGTATACTAAACAACTTCCCAAAGTTTCATGGCAAACATCTAAAATAAAATAATACTTTTAATACTTTGCTACAATATTAAAAAGAGGGGGGCTTAGGTGTTTAAAATGTAAAATGTGCTCTAAATAGTATTACATAGAGCCTTCATAACAAACATATTTAAAATAAACCAATCAAAATATAATAATGCTGTAAAAACAGACCTTGCTACAATAATATAAAAGAAACGAAAATAAAAAAAACACCCACGCTGAGCCTCGAACCTAGGTTTGTTACAAATATTATTAAAAAATTGTTTATGTTAATTATTATTTTAAAAAGCCTACATTTTAAATAAAATAATATTTTTAATAATTTGCTACAATAATATAAAAGAAATGAAAAAAAAAAACACCCACGCTGAGCCTCGAACCTAGGTTGCGGGGGTACGAAGCTGTGTACCTAACCTATAGGCTAAGCTTGACGTTACAAATAAGCTCATGCGAGGCTATTTCACGCCATACGTCTGCCGCGAGGGGGTTGATATATTATTTTATTAAATATTTTATTTCATATTCAAATACTCTGTTGAATCGACCGCCAGAGGTCATGCTTCCCCTATAAAAACTCATTGTTGTTGTTTCCTGATGGCCGGCTCAAACCTTTTGTACATTATGTAAATAAGGTTTTCATTTTTTTTTATTCTTACGCCTTAAGCCAGGCAGTACTTTTAGCAAATTATGTTTTTTTAAATATATTCCTTCAGTTCAATTAAAACAATTACTAATAAAGTTATTTTTATTATTATACTTTCAAGATTTTTGCCACGACTGCATTACCAATACCATTGACCTAATACTAATGTATTTCAAAATATATCAAATCTGAAGATCATAATCTCAATCTTAAAAATACTTACAATAGCAACAAAAAATCTCTTATTTTATATAACATACTAGCGGATGTACCCGGCTTCGCCCGGGGTTTACCCGTGTGCATATCTACCCGAGTGATATATATTTAGATAAGAATTTTTTTTATAATTGTTTGTTATTAGCATAATCTATTTGTTTGCATCAGCATAATTTAATCAAAATTGTACTGAAATCAGAATATCCACTTTTATATAATTTGAATTAGCCTATCGTTTTCCTTGTATTTTTTGTACATATGTATTAAAATATTGGTTCGAATTAGTGAACTCCTACAAATTTGTATACCGGACATACATTCACTTTTAGACATAATAGCAGAGTGACCCGGGGTACGCCCGGGATTTACCCGAGTGCTTATCTGCCCTAGTGAATATATATTTGGTTAGAGCATTCCTCGGGCATTGCCTGGGTCACTCTGCTAGTATATAATATGGGGAAAGCGAACACCGAAAAAAAGGTAAAGCGGACAGAACATTGCAACAATATTTATTAAGATATATATCAGCATTATAAATTTATATGTAAGCATTACTTGGTATATATTACTGCGCATGCTAAAATTTAAGCAATGGCTTCTGCAATTTTATAAAACCTGTCTATGAACAATATTTTTAGTTTTTCCATCTTTACAATATATGTACAAATGATTTGGTGAGCCAACTCTTGAGCATGCTACATATAACTGCCCATGGGAAAAACATGGAGATTCAAGATTGACACCACAACACTTGAGGGATTGCCCCTGGGCCTTGTTGATGGTGATGGCAAATGCCAACCGTACAGGGAATTGCAAGCGTTTAAAAAGAAAAGGAAAGTCATTCGGTATCAATGGAATGCGAGGAATCAACACATCTTTTCCATTCTCCTTCCCAGTTAAAATTGTTGCCTCAATGACATTAGGCAACAGTCTTTTTACGCAAAGTCTTGTACCGTTACAAAGCTTAGGAGGGTCAAGATTTCGGAGGAGCATGATGGGCGAGCCAATCTTAAGCCGTAGATGATGTGGTGGCAATCCAGATGGGTTGAGAGAGTTGAGAAACTCAGACGGATAATTCACAGTGTCATCAACATCAACCATTGTATTAATTGAATTGTATTCAGTTACGGAGCCAGGAAGCATATCCTGGATGCAGTTGTTTATTTCATCAACAGCGTCGTTTCTAGGAGCAAGAATTGTTCGCTCACACAACCATCCGTGATTTCTGAAATTTTCTGCTATATTTGGAAAAACTTTATCTATAAGTTCCCCAACAGATGAAACTATATTTCCAAAATCAAGAGGAAAAGATACATCACACATTGGGGATCCATTTGGGAATGTACCTTCACCAATCTGTAAAAGCTTGCGAGCGAAATTCTGTGCAGAGTGTTCCCCTAAAACTTGTACTCTCAAATTGGTTCTTAATGTAATATTTTTAATGTGCTTCCAAAGAACTGAAGCTTTAAGGCAAGCATTGATTTCATCAGCAGGAGTTGACCTCGGTATGACTGGGAGAGTTTGACGAAAGTCACCGGCTAGAAGTAGTAGAATTCCTCCCATTAGTTTATTATTTCCCTTTAAGTCTCGCAAAGTTCTATCGAGGGCTTCAAGAGAATGCTTATGAGCCATAGTGCATTCATCCCATACAATGATTATACAACTTTTGAGTACTTGGGCCTGACCAGATGTACTGCTAATGTTACATGTGGGATATTGTTCGTTAGCAATGTTTAATGGTAATTTAAGCATTGAATGCGCTGTACGGCCTCCAGCAATGAGTGTGGCAGCTATCCCTGATGAGGCAATAGCAAGTGCAATTGCATTCTTTGATCGGACTTCAGCAAGTAATAAATTAATTAAAAATGTTTTCCCAGTTCCTCCGGGTGCATCAAGGAAAATAATGCCACCCTGTTGTTTATTGATGCAGTCCATAATGCTATTATATGCCTCTCTTTGATCTTCAACCAAGAGAGGCTTCTTGGAATCAACAAACCTGCGAAGTTGTTCAATATTGTAGTTCTTTTCTCTCATAAGTTCTCTATTTAATATTGTCGGCTGACATCGCTCCGGGGATTGCAAGCCTAGCTGTGATAATGTCCTATCATTGATGGCCAGACACTTATTTTGTAACAATAAAAGAGCTTCATTGAAAATATCGGATGAGAAGTTTATGTCAAGAGTAGGGTTAGCTCTTCTGGCTTTGATAAGTACATCTTCACTCATGCTCTCACGATATTTCTCCCACAAATTTTGAGGATTGGATGGGTTGCAGGTGGTCAGTAGAATGGCAAAGAGTTCTCTGATTTGTTCAGGAAAAGACTGACTTGCTGCTTCTGATAATACATTATCCCAGTGTTGATCATCCTCAAGTAAGCCAAGCTTTTGGCAAGCTTCTCTGAATGTGCGACATTCTTCACCATTAACACATTTTAAAGATGAAAATGAAGTTGGTCCTCGGACTGTATGAAGCAGCATTCTGAGAAAAAAACATTCCGCATTGTTAGGGTGAACAGTATATACTCGACCGAGAGCTTCACTGGCAAATATGCCTTCATGTTCGGGAACTGATGTTCCTTGCTTCCTTCTGCAGAAACTCTTTCTTGAAGCATTCCAAGTGTAATATCGTGGAACCTCAGGATAGAGCAAATTTTTTGCGAACGGGTCCTGTTGACACAATTGAAAGAAAGCCGTTAAAGTAGTGTTTGGTGGTGCTGCCGCAACTGTCCGGGCATTAGCATTGGTGAAATACACCCTTTGGCCATTCTCCAAATGAACACTAAGGTGAACAACGTTTGGATGACGTTCATGAATAGGAAAACTCAATATCCGCCAAACTGCTTCATTGCTACTGATATATCTACCCAACAGGTACTGAGATATTTCATCATTAGTGTTTTCTTTGGAAAGTCCAAAAATGGCCATATCATTGCCCTTATTCACATATTTGCAAATATACTTGATAGACTTAACTGAATGACAATATTCAACATTTATGTGGGCCTTCAACATTCTAGAAAGAAGTGGGGAGTATGGAACAACCCATTTGTTGTCAACTTCAATTTCAGTGTTTCCTCGGCCCTTCAGCCTGCCTTTGAAACCTCCATTTTCTGGGGCTCGTCTCCTATAGCGAGGATAACCATCAAACCCAGTTTGTGTATCACTAATCAGGTCTCTTGGGTAATTTTTGCTGCACTTGCCATTTTTCATACATGGTGCATTTATATTAAAAGTGCCACATGGTCCATGGATCATATTTTTTATCACCACTTCATAGAGATTGGGGTCTTCCTCTGGGTTTGGTATCTCAGCGGAAATAACATTATCAATTTGAATAGGATGAATTTTGTCTTTAAGCCAGATTAAAATATGTGAATGTGGTAGTCCGCGTTTTTGCCATTCAATTGTGAACATCCAACATCGAGTCTCCCCAAATATGCATTGCTTTGTTATTAGAGCAATTAATTTATTCAACTTTAATTTGAACACTCTGGCTGTCAGGTCATGGCGGTCCATCGGTTTCTGTCCATTAAAGAGTTCGGCATTAATTTCAGGCCATGAAGGGTTACATGTAAATGTTATAAAAAGATCGGGGCGTCCATAAGTTCTAACAAAGACCATGGCATCTTGTGTGTACTCGTGCATGTGTCGAGGACTTCCTGTGAAAGTAGCTGGCAGTATCACCAATTTTCCAAAATTAGCAACCATCCCATCATTGGCAACAGCATCCCTCAAGTGAATGTATTCTTCCACTCTGAGCTCTTTTTGATTAAGACGGATGTAAAGAAGACGCTCGCTCTCAATTTTTGCATACATATCTACAATATATTGACTGAATAATTGCCTGCAATTTAAAATGTGATTATAAACATTATCCCTGGCCATTATTCTATATGAATAAAAGCTCATAGCTGAAACTTTTCTATTAGTTGGTACACCTGTATTTTGGTCTATCTGTCTATAGTTAAAATGGTAGCCATCCTCGCCGTCCCAAAATATTATAGGATATTGAAGTGGATCATAAGATCTATGTGTTTCAGAAATGCGTTTCAGTGCATTGCTGCGGCGTTGTATAATGATGTCACGTTGATTAAACTCATCCGCTGATAGAACTACAGCAACGTCATTACTTTGAGGAGCATTGAAACGGCGTTCGTGTTCACCTGATGGTGTTTTATCAGCCCTTATTACTAACTTGTATTCATCTGATGGCATATTCTCCAATGCTGTTTTAAATATTTTTATAAGTTGATTGCATCGATGAAACATACGCTGTAGGCACAATACTGTACCATGTCGCAAGGCAGAACTGAAATGGCATCTTTGGTTCACCTCTAGCTGAGCATCTTCCACGAAGAATATTTGTAAAAATTGGGGAGGCTGATCAAGTGAGGGTAATAATGAACCTGCTCTATGGTACACCTGACCTTGAACCCTGAAAGTTGTTGGAAAAACACTTTCTTCTGAAAATGATGTGGCACCAAACGAAGTCATTTGGAAACATGAATTGTATTTTCTTATATTCCTTAAAAAATGATTGGATTCGGATGAATTGCCAGACATCAAAGAAAAAAGCTCATCTGGTGGTAATTGCGGAGGTGAAAGATAAACTTTTCCATTTTTACAGCAGAAGCCAGGAGGCTCATCTTTAAATTTCTTTGCTTTACAGTAGTTACATACTATAGACATTTGGCCGATAGTAATACTTGGGTGTTGTTCGTAATTTTTGCACGAATCATAATTGAAACCTTCTAAAAGTAAATTGGAAAGTCTATCACGCGAGTTTCGTGAGGCCAAAGTTCTTTCCCTGACATGCAGAATCCTGGCCGTATGTTCTTGTGGGGTTTCTGCCGCTCTCGAAGTACTGACCCTGTTTCTATTTTGCCGAAGCCTGTTCTCACGCTGTCCCACGGATTCCGCCGCTCTTGAGGTACTAGCCCTGTCTCTCTCTTGTTGAAGCCTGTTCTCACGCTGTTCCAAGGATTCCGCCGCTCTTGAGGTACTGGCCCTGTTTCTATTTTGCCGAAGCCTGTTCTCACGCTGTCCCACGGATTCCGCCGCTCTTGAGGTACTGGCCCTGTCTCTCTCTTGTTGAAGCCTGTTCTCACGCTGTTCCAAGGATTCCGCCGCTCTTGAGGTACTGGCCCTGTCTCTCTCTTGTTGAAGCCTGTTCTCACGCTGTCCCAAGGATTCCGCCGCTCTTGAGGTACTGGCCCTGTCTCTATCTTGTTGAAGCCTGTTCTCGCGCTGTCCCACGGATTCCGCCGCTCTTGAGGTACTGGCCCTGTTTCTTTTTTGCCGAAGCCTGTTCTCACGCTGTCCCACGGATTCCGCCGCTCTTGAGGTACTGGCCCTGTCTCTCTCTTGTTGAAGCCTGTTCTCACGCTGTTCCAAGGATTCCGCCGCTCTTGAGGTACTGGCCCTGTCTCTCTCTTGTTGAAGCCTGTTCTCACGCTGTCCCACGGATTCCGCCGCTCTCGAAGTACTGGCCCTTTCTCGATTAATCCTAAGACGATGCTCACGTTGCACAGCAGTCTCAGCACTTCGCACATTTCTTTTTTTACTCACTTTTGGTAGGACTTTTCCAATAGGTTTGCGTTTCTTGGGAGGCATCTCAGATCTCTAAAGGCTAAACAAAAGAAAAGAGTATAAAATAGTGATAAAAATAGGCAAAGTAGAGAAGAAAATATGTTATTTAAAAGCTAAACAAAAGTAAAGAGTATAAAACAGCCAATGGGCGCGCGCCGCCGTCAGATGCCCACGCGTTCTAGAGGGCGCTGTTTGTGAGCTAAGTTGAATAATTTGAATATATAGTTTTAATAATTGATTTATATATTTTTTGAAATAGCCTATCGTCTTCCCCGTTATTTTTTACCTATGTATGGAAATTTTGGTTTGAATTAGTGATCTACTGCGAATTTGTATAGGAGTCATACAAACAAAGACAAAGACAAACAAACATACAAACATTCATTTTTATATATATATATAGATATAGATATATCCTCAGTATTTCTCAGAGAAATTTGTTAAACTTTTTCAGGTGTAAATATGTAAAAATACCTCCTACACCTCTATATATATTGTAGGAATTTTTAAAACAATTGACCTGATGATGATCTAACCCTTGAAAGCTTGCAATTTTTATTTAATAAAGAAATCCTTTGCAATTATTTCGATTGATATATCGTTAAAATCCTTTGCAATAATTTCACAATCTATATTTATGTTAAAATTAAACACACAAACATCAATGTGTCTATTTAAATTTAATATTCTGTTTATAATATATCATGTTAGTAAACTTTAATATGGTAATATATCATACCTTTTTAAAGTAATGTTGTAATTATATACTTCTAAAATGTTCTATAATTATATTTTTGAATATCTTATTAATTTTAAAATGTTATTTTATTAAAAGGTTGTTTTTAATATATTTGAAGTGTTGTCTTTTAAAGTATAAAATCTATATTCATAAAAAAATGATAACGTCATAGATTTTAGATATTTCTGGATTTATTCCATTAATAATTAAACATAAAATAATCATTTCTGATTGCCCGATAAAACATTTGTTTATTTAGAAGGACGTTGTGGGTTTTCATATTTTCGATCTGCAAATGTAATAAAAATATTATCCTTATAGAACCCAAAATGATATGAATTGTGTATTATGATCTGTATAAATATATATATATATATATATATATATTGCTTATCCCTAATACACATTGTACAAGCCATGATAATCATGGTGGGTAGAAGTTGGCGACTGCTTTTAATGTAAGTGCATCACATGTCTACATATGCGAAAAGCAGTTCGACTTTACACTTACAAATGTGCCAGATCCCCGTTTGGTTACTTGCACTCGCTGGTGGAATTGGACTTTTGCAAGAAGCGGGGGCTATTGAAGCATTTTTTAAATCAGAAAAAAGTGCCCAATGCGGGAATCGAACCCGGGTCGTAGCGGTCAAAATCCAACGATTTAGACATCCTTCTACCGACTTCATGTATATTTTAATTATGCGCATTTTAAATGATATAAAGTAAATAAGAATTAATGATCATATATAGTTTGATATTTTAAAATATATAAAATATAAAACACACACATTATCAGTTTACATTTACCTAATACACATAAAGAATCCTAAATATATTAGCTTAAGGAATTTAAAATTAATTTTATTTAAAGTAGAAAATTACGCGGCAAAATAATAAAAGAATTTTAATTAGAAATTTTTTTCTACATGATATTAAATTATCTGATGAAATTTTTGTCATGCATAAACATTTAGTTTAAGAAGGAAAAATAAGGCATGAATTTTAAGGAATATTTTAATAATATAGAAAATATATAATGGTTGTTTTATGCTAAATAAAATCATAAGAATGTTTCATAATAAATATAGTTTTATATAATATATGTAAGTAACACTATATAATATAAAATGTATTTGTACACATATTTAATAAATATAATTTATTTTAATAAAACATATACTATATTATTTATTATAATAAAATATATATTTAAATATTATTGAAATATCGGCATTTGTATTAAATAAAATGTTTGTTTTATTTTCCCTCAAAAATATGCTATTTAATTTATAATAAATATATATTTTGAAATTATTTTTCAATAATGATATCATTTCAATTCAAAGATTTGAACATTCTTCATATATTTTAATTTATATTTAGCATTCGATTATATATTTTTTACAAGTATTTCTATTTAAAATAAAATTATGTTTTGAAAAACATACATTAATATTTTGAGTCAAAAGGCGATCCATCAATTAAGGGCGTACCTGGATCTGTAAAGGAAAATATTTTAATTTTTCAATGTATTATTATCAAAACTTATTTTTGACCAATGACAAATTTGTTTTTATGTGATCTACAAGAATTTGTAAATAAAATTTACTGTGCAATAAATTGATAAAGAGGGAGCAATCTCTCGAAATATTTCGAGAATATTTTTCTTTACAGATCCAGGTAGGCCTTTTTATATAAACACATTAAAATGTTATAATACCTTGATAAAGGTTGGCGTTCAGCCAACTGAAATATTGGAAAAATAAATGATATTTTGATACAATATATGCCTTTTTAATTAATTTATATGTGTATTCTCCCTATATGTCAAGATTTCAAATATTTCAAACGAAATTGTGGAAACTTTGATTGATGCCTTAAATATAGAACATTTTAAAATTACATTAAAATGTCTTTCTTATCAATTCATAATATATATATCGATCTTTATAAAATAAAATATTTTTTTCATTGTTGGCGTGGATAATTTAATAGCCCTTTGTTTGAAGTTCATATGTTAATTTTGTAATTATTCTTATTTATTAATTCATAGAAGCATTTTTATAGCTGACATATTTAATTTTTTTTATCATCATCAATTTGTAATATTATTGTTTTTTTTTCTTAGTTAGTTTTCAAATCATTTTGTAATTGTAGTTTCATTTTTGTTTTGTTGTGTTCCTTTTAAAGCAATAAAATATATAGAACCTAAAGTGTAATATTCAATTCAAGCTTATGGAACCAACATCGATTCATTTTTAATACAACGCAAAATTATAAGCTTATACAACTTTTACTTTTTCATACACCCTTCTTAATATTATAGCCATAATTTTGCGCTATTTTTGTCATTAGTTGTACATGTTCTTGCAATATATAATCAAATAAAATATAAATGACCAAAAAATAACAAGAATTAAACATAGGTATAATTTAAAATGACATTTTGTATATATTGGACATAATAAGAGATTTATAACAGATTTTTATTTTTACAAATATAACAATATTTTCGTATACTCTCTTTTCTGCGATAAAAAATTATTGAGTTGGTCTTTGCTCATCAATATTGAAACCTCACAGCGGTTTCTCCAGTTTAATTTCTTAAAGATAACACATTTTATATATAATAATATAATACAAAAGTAAAATTTTAATAGATTCATATGGTTACAAATGAATAAAAAGGCTTCTTTGATCTCACAAAGATTTTGAAAATTGGCTCGCTCCATCTGTCGGCATAAATATCAACTAATCGTTGAATTTTTACAAATTTTTACACACAAGGTTCAACTTCCTTAAGTTTTTTTTTATGATCGTATCTTTCAGAGTTATTGTCTGAATCCCGATATACATGCTAAAAGGTACAACTTTGTATTTATATTTTCTACTCATTCGTATTATTTTATATATATCTCATCAAAATAGCCTAACTAATATTCTTATTTATAGAAAAATATAAATATATACATATACTTTTCAAAATAGAGCAATACATAAATAAATCTTTAATTAAAAAGGCGTATATTGGATCAAAATATATTTATATTTTAAAGGTTGGCGTTCAGCCAACTGAAATATTGGTAAAATAAATGATATTTTGATCCATTATATGCCTTTTTAATTAAAAAATTATATATACACATATATATATATGGTTTATAAAAATATATATAAAAAATATATATATTTAACTAAAAGGTTTATTTTTTCTCCACTAGATGGCGCTCTGTCATCTAAAAAAGCACATATGCTTTTGGTCAGGATATGCCTTATTATTTTTAATATCAACTACGACTTTTTTATTTATATTTTTCTATTGTTTCCTCAAATATATATATATTATATGTGAAATTGATACCAACACATATTGTTATTATATAGGTTTCCTAAATAAGATGATTTAAAATTTCAATTTTATTTAATATCTATTTTTTTTTAATAAAAACAAATTAAACGCTTTTTAATTCAAAATTCAAAATATGTATGTGCGTGTGTGTGTGTTAATTTGATATATTTTTAAGTTTTAATAAAAACTTAAATATTCTCAAATTGGTTTTTAAAATAATGGTTTAAAAAAATAATAATTTATAGAGAAAAAGATTGATTCAAATTCAAAAATATATATTACATATATCAAACCATATATCAATATGTAAATATATATTCTGTGTATAAAATAACAAATTTTAAACCCATAATTTTAAAAACCAATTTATTTTCTAGATATTTTCTTTCAGAAAAAACACAATAATATATATCTTTGAAAAACAAAGAAAAACATAATGTACGATAAAGAGCCATAAATAAACTTTTTAGTTGAAGTTATAATTAATCAATATAACGTAAACATTAAGCTTATTATAAAATACAATTTATCTTTTGGAAAAAAAAAAACTTTCATCTACAAAAATAATATTTGATTTATTAGAATGGGTTTTTGTTTTATTCCAAGTAAATATGATATCCTAAGTTTAGGTTTTTAAATAAAGTTTAAATTAGGTTTTTAAAATACATGAAAAATGGAAGCTATTTTTGCCCTAGCCTTTGAAAATCTTTGTGTGCATTTAGCCTAACTTTATCAAATTCATTCATATTTATTTTCCCTTTAAAATTCTGAAAAAAAGAAAATATATAATCTTTTCCCTTTTTTAATTTTCTAGTTTTTATTTGGCTTTAGGGTATAAAAAAGAATATCGCAAGAATATTTTTTTTACTAAAGGTCGATTTCTTCAAAATTGCATTTTGCTCCGTGTGTTTGATAATATATAAAATTTAAAAGTATAGTTTTGAGACATTTATTAAAAGTTTAATAGAATTACCTTGATTTTTTTTTTTTTGAAAATAAATAAATTCGAAATAAATATTTTAGAATAAAATATTTAAATAAATATTTTAAATCACTCTAAAAAATACGTATTTATTTGTAGAAATATAAATTCTGTATATAATAAATATTTTATAGGAAATTTATGTCTTTATATGCCAAAATAAAATATATATGCGTGAATTATGAGAAATGGAGTATATTCAAAATAACGATTAAGTGAAAATGACCATTTTATCTTTCATTTATACTTCTCTATCAAATTTTCATCAACTCAGTGCAATCTATTGCTGAATATTAGAAAAATATAACGATATATATATTATTTGAATAAAAAGGCATTTATTGGATCAAAATATAATTCATTTTAACAATATTTCAGTTGGCTGAACGCCAACCTTTATCAATTTATTATAACATATAAATGTTTGTCAACAACAAACTCAGCGCCACATAACGTCTATATATATATTAAAAATTATCATTTCACACATATATATATATATTTTTTCTAATTAAAAAGATATATATTTGGATCAAAATATCATTTAATTTACCAATATTTCAGTTGGCTGAATGCCAACCTTTTTCAAGGTATTACAGCATATTTATATTTGTTCTTAAAAAAAGAAAAATTTCGGCTAGTGAAAATTTTTATTTTCACGACGTTTTGGTAAAAATATTTTTGTCATCGTCAGTAGAAATGAAAAAAAGAGCATTTGACAAAGCGTTAAAAATGATTTTTCTCAAATTCATAACACCTTGCCATTTTTTTATTTTATATCTCCTGACAAGGGCAACATTTTTTATCGAAACGTCGTGATAATGAATTCTTCACTAGCCGAAGTGTCTCTTATTTAAAAACAAATCATGTTGTGTATGTAAAATTGTTACTATAAACATTTTGAAACAGATTTGCATATCAATAAATTCACCATATAGGAAGTTGATATACCTTAGCTGTGAATAAGCAATTACATTATGGTACAGCTATATAAAGTGGACCCCTCTCTCTATATATAAAATATCTATTAAATTTCAGTTATAACTAAGCTATATTTTGCCTTTTTTTTGTAATTGGGGAAAGAAATATAAATTTATGACTACGTATATTATAAATAAAGGAGCGATTTCTGTTGATTTTGATTATCTATCTATGCAGTCGCGGTTAAAATATTGAAAGTATAATAATAATAAAAATAGTGAAGATTTGAAATAGCTTTAATTGAGCTTATGGAATATATTAAAAACACAATTCGATAAAAGTACTCCCTGGCTTAAGGCGTAAGAATCTAAAATGGAAAACCTATTTACATAATGTACAAAGGTTTTGAGCCGGCCATCGAGAAACAACAACAATGAGTTTTTATATGGAAAGCGTGCCCTCTGGCGGTCGATTTATTAGAGTATTTGAATCTATGAAATATAATTTTGAATGAAATAATATATCAATATAACATATATATGAAGAGATTGCTTTCTCTGATGTATACATACTTGCGACCGAAGATTTGCAACAGGGCGCCATAGTTGACATTAAAATTGAGAACCAATCAGGCGTTGTGCTTCCTTAATGAATTAAAGCTGTTGACACAAACTTTTAATAAGCTTGGCTTAACTTGATTTATGACTAGCCGCCATCTTTTTTTCCCCTTAAATACTGCTTCTGTGTTTATACATAGTTCGTCTGGTTATAAATACAATTTTGCATATAGAAATTCTTAATATAGTCTGCAACAATAAATTTTAACAATTTGTTTATCTTTATCTCTTCAAAGAACTTACTATCATTGCGCAACATATTGTAAATAACTATCTTAGGGTTTCTTCTATCTGCTTATGTTGTTGTTTATTTGTTTAATGTATATGTTTATTCAATGCTCATTTTCTTAATTGTTTATTTTCTTTTTGATAATTCTGTTACTTACTCTACGACAATATGAATTATTGTAAATAGTTTCACGCGCAATTATCCAGATCGGATATAGCGTGTCTTATTTGCAACTGATAGAAATAATTTAAAAAATAAAATAAAAGTTATTTAAGGTATATCTACAATAACTTCTATCATTGTAGTAAGGTCTGTAGAGATAAAAAAGAAACACATTGCCAAATATTAATGTTGAGGATTTAAATAACATTTTTATATTATATATATCGATAAATTTCTAAAGCAAACTACTCTGTTAGGACGACCGCTATACGTCGCTGCTTTCCCTAAATAAACCCATTGTTAGAAAGAAGGAATCATATATCGCCGCAACTCTTTTTATTATTATAGCGGTTAAGGAAGCTTTCGGGCAAGCCCTTCTTCAGCTAATTATATTGTACAAACAAAGAGAGATTATATATAGTTTTTAATATAAAACAAAATAAACGAAAAGAATTTTACCACGCCCTTATCGCCCTCGTTCAATAGCACCGCGTGGCCACGTCATGTCTGATCCTAACTTCAAATGTAATATGGTACAAAAATATCTTAAAAGAAAGTTACGTAATTGAATAAATATAAAGAATCAACTATAAACAGTTCAACGGATTTAGTGGAGATTTTTAGGCTAGAAGGGGAACGTACTGTGATGGCAACTGTATACTTTTGTTTAATGGTTTAGGGTGCTTCATGGTTTCTATTGCTTCAAGAATGAGTCTTTGGGTTTTAAATTAAACAAAAGTATACAGTTGCCATCACAGTACGTTCCCCTTCTAGCCTAAAAATCTCCACTAAATCCGTTGAACTGTTTATAGTTGATTCTTTATATTTATTCAATTACGTAACTTTCTTTTAAGATATTTTTGTACCATATTACATTTGAAGTTAGGATCAGACATGACGTGGCCACGCGGTGCTATTGAACGAGGGCGATAAGGGCGTGGTAAAATTCTTTTCGTTTATTTTGTTTTATATTAAAAACTATATATAATCTCTCTTTGTTTGTACAATATAATTAGCTGAAGAAGGGCTTGCCCGAAAGCTTCCTTAACCGCTATAATAATAAAAAGAGTTGCGGCGATATATGATTCCTTCTTTCTAATTTGTCGAAATCCGCAAACCGTTTACCATGAAAACCCATTGTTGTTGTTTCCCGTTGGCCGGCTCAAATCTTTTGTACATATGTAAATATATATATTTTGTTTTCTTTATTCTTCACGCCTTAAGTAAGGTACACTTTCTCAATTATATAATTTATATTCCTTAAGCACAATTAAAGCAAATTGTAATTATGATATGTTTTATTATTTTATCACGACTGCAATTTAAATACTCATGTATACCAACTTCAAGCTAATACTCAATTCTCTATATCAATCAGCAAGTAATAATTCTATGACTCAATAATATTCCAGAATCAACAGAAAATCTTTTTTTGTAACATATATAGACGTCAATAAATTTATAAATTTTAGTGTAGTATTATATGGAATATATACTGCTGTTTATATATTTAAAGTTTAATTAATTATTTGATTCCACAGAGTATGTGTGTAAGATCACAAGATAATAGGCGCTAACCAGAAAAAGAGAAAGTTTCTCTTTGTGTACTATTGTTATATAAGTTTTTTCCTTTTTTTTTTTGTTCTCTCTCTTGTAAATCGATAAAGATAATGTTTGATTAATCTTCTTAGAATCAGTTTCTTTAAAAAGTCTAAGTCAACAAATACATTATATAGAAATTTGAAGGGTAATATGTATAATGAAAATATATTTTTATGTCAAAATTAACTTTAACCAAACTTTGTATATTACCTATAGATAAACTAATAAAAAGTAAAACATTTTATGTAATTTTCTGCCTAAAAACTTTATATGGTAATTTAATATGATATCAAAAAAAGATATTTAAAAAAATATATCTCTCTCTATGTTTTCATACCAGGTTTTAGACTTTTGAAACAACATTTTACATTACAATTACAATATTTTACACTTTAATTAAAAATTTTAAACTTCAATGATAACGATTTTAATTTTTTAATAACATTTTACACTTTACTAACAACAACCTTCAATTATATAACAACATTTTACACTTCAAAGGTTAAATGGTGTCTTAAAGTACAAAGCTTATATTTCTTTTATTTACTCTGATGCTATATATTAGAAATATATAAGCATAAATGTATATGAATATGTATTATATGCGTATAAATGCATACATATTTTCATATACTAAGTATTTATCAAATATAAAAATTCAAAATAATAGGTATTATATAAATATATATTTTTGTGTTAAAATAATTAGAAATATAAATATATAATTATATATAACAAGGAAAGACTTTTAAAGAGTAAAATATCTTTATTTATTTACTGCATAAATATTTTTTATGTCAACATGACACACACACACACATATTAAATATAAAATAATAACTGTTTTTATAATTCATTTTTATAATTACACATATACAATATATATTTATATATATAATAAAATCAAATTAATTAGAACTATATATATTAAGTATATATTAATTAATACTTTGAGTACAGAAATTTATTTTAATTAAGATAGAAAGAACGGAACCCAATTTGGCAACAACGTTAATATTTTGTTCAGCGTTCAAATATTAATGCAGAAGATAATGCGGAAAGGGAAAAGAGCGGGAAAAAAATTAGTTCGTCTGATTTTTAATAAATCTCCAGCAATAATTCAGTCAGACGAATGGACACAGACTCCTATTTAAATTTCAAATTGAAATTTGGGTTAATGGTAGTCGTCTGCTTGGCAAAAATCATCATAATAAATTCGAAGAGGAGTATTTAAATGTCGACATTATCTATGAATTTTAATAACATATTTGATAATAAATTAGAATCGATAAGTGAATGGCTTAAAATTGACTTACGAAAGTGGATAACACAAATTAAAATTGTAAATTTTTAGATAATATATCTATATGTTTAATATCTATTTTAAATAAAATTTATAAAATAAGATTTAAATGTTATTTCAATGAATAATTGTATATAGAGAAATATTTTATTTTATATTTGTATATTTGCATTTTTATGTAATTTTATACTTTATAAAAGATAATAGATACAATATATCAAATACAGCTGAAATATAATAATTTGATGTGATTTAAATTTGCAGAATATAATCAAATCTCTTATTCTTTCATTCAGTTTATGATCCTTATTAGATATAAGCAACTGGTCTGAATCTTTGTTAAAAATATCAAAAAATTAAATATTTAGAGATATTGCTAACCTTTCAACTAATTGAATGAGGACAAATGTTACATTCTAATTTAAATATAATTATTTTTAACAATATGCAAAATGTTTATTTATAAAATAGATAAAGTACAAAAATATAGGTTTTGAACTTTAAAGACAATTTACGACTCTTCTTAAATATAAAAACATTATATTCTTCAAAAACAAAATTTTACACTTCAATAACAACATTTTACATTTTTTTAGCAACAATTTATCTATATATATAATTGCCTTATTCTGTCTGAAGCTCACGGATAGAATGCGCGCCCATTGGCTGCCGGCGAACACGTGTCCTCCCTGCCCCCCTCTAGACAACCCTGTTATCAGCTGTGTGATACATACACCTGTCTATAGCGGCCATTCTAGACAACCCTGTTATCAGCAGTGTGTTACATCCACCTGTCCATACAGACCACCCTGTCTATAGCGACCACTCTAGACAACCCTGTTATCAGCTGTGTGATACATACACCTGTCTATAGCGGTCACTTTAGGCAACCCTGTAATCAGCAGTGTGTTACATCCACCTGTCCATACAGACCACCCTGTCTATAGTGACCACTCTAGACAACCCTGTTATCAGCTGTGTGATACATCCACCTGTCTATACAGACCACCCTGTATATAGCGGCCATTCTAGATAACCCTGTTATCAGCTGTGTGATACATACACCTGTCTATAGCGGCCACTCTAGACAACCCTGTTATCAGCTGTGATACATCCACCTGTCTATACAGACCACCCTGTCTATAGCGGTCACCTTAGGCAACCCTGTTATCATCAGTGTGTTACATTCACCTGTCTATACAGACCACCCTGTCTATAGCGGTCACTTTAGGCAACCCTGTTATCAGCAGTGTGATACATACACCTGTCTATACAGACCACCCTGTCTATAGCGGCCACTCTAGACAACCCTTTTATCAGCTGTGTGATACATACACCTGTCTATACAGACCACCCTGTCTATAGCGACCACCCAAGACAACGTTTTAAAAATATATTCGCACTCGGGTAAAACCCGGGCGTTGCCCGGGCCATTCGTCTAGTATTTTAATAACAACATTTTATACTTTAATAACACAATATTTTATACTTTAATAACACAATATTTTATTAAATTATAAAACTATTTTAGAGGCGTATTATTCTTTTTAAAATAAAACAATTTCTACTGTCCTTACTGCGATGTAAAAGTAAGGACAGTAGAAATTGTTTTATTTTAAAAAGAATAATACGCCTCTAAAATAGTTTTATAATTTGATAACAGATGGCGCTCTAGTACATCGTAACAATATTTTATACTTTAATAAAAACCTTTATACTTTAATAACAACATTTTATACTTCAATAACAACACTTTATACTTTAATAACAACATTTTATACTTCAATAACAATATTTTATACTTTAATAACAACATTTTATACTTCAATAACATTTTATACTTTAATAACAACATTTTACACTTTAATAACATTTTATACTCTAATAACACTTTAGACTTTAATAGCAACATTTTCACTTTAATAACAACATTTTATACTTTAATGAAAACATTTCACACGTTAAAAACAACATTTTACACTTTAATAACAACATTTTACACTTTAATAACAACATTTTATACTTCAATAACATTTTAGACTTTAATAACAACATTTTTTTAATTTAATACAAATTTTATACTTTAATAACATTTTATACTTTAATAACATTTTATATTTTAATAACAACATTTTACACTTTAATAACATTTTATACTTTAATGACAACATTTTACACTTTAATGACGACATTTTATACCTTAATAACAACATTTTACACTTTAATAACAACATTTTACACTTTAATAACAAATTTTACACTTTATTGACAACATTTTACACTTTAATAACATTTTATACTTTAATAACATTTTATACTTTAATAACAACATTTTCTAATTTAATACGAATTTTATACTTTAATAACAACATTTTATACTTAAATAACAACATATCCACTTTAATAACAACATTTTACACTTTAATAACAACACTTTACACACTTTAATAAAAATATTTTATACTTTAATAACAACATTTTATAATTTTATACAAATTTTATACTTAATAACATTTTACACTTTAAAAACAAAATTTTATACTTTATAACAACATTTTATAATTTTATATAAATTTTATACCTAATAACATTTTATACTTTAATGACAACATTTTATAATTTAATACAAATTTTATACTTTAATAACAATAGTTTACACTTTAATAACAACATTTTACACTTTAATAAAAACATTTTATACTTTAATAAAGTTTTTTTTATAATTTTATACAAATTTTTTACTTAATAACATTTTACACTTTAAAAACAAAATTTTATAATTTTATACAAATTTTATACTTAATAACATTTTATACTTTAATAACCACATTTTATAATTTAATACAAATTTTATACTTTAATAACAATATTTATACTTTAATAACAACATTTTACACTTTAATGACAACATTTTACACTTTAATAACAACATTTTATACTTTAATAACAACATTTTACACTTTAATGACATTTTACACTTTAATGACAACATTTTACACTTTAATAACAACATTTTACACTTTAATAACAACATTTTATAATTTAATACAAATTTTATACTTTGAAAACAACATTTTATACTTTAATAATAACATTTGACACTTCAATAACAACATTTTATACTCAATAACAACATTTTACACTTCAATAACAACATTTATACTTTAATAACAACATTTTACACTTTAATAACATTTTACACCTCATTTTCAACATTTTATACTTTAATAACATTTTACACTTTGATAACAACATTTTACACTTTAATAACAACATTTTACACTTTAATAACAACATTTCATACTTTAATAACAACATTTTATACTTTAATAAAACATTTTATACTTTAATGACAACATTTTACACTTTAATAACAACATTTTGCACCTTAATAACAATATTTTATAATTTAATACAAATTCTATACATTAATAACAACATTTTATACTTTGATAACAACATTTTATACTTTAATAACATTTTATACTTTAATAACATTTCATACTTTAATAACATTTTATACTATAATAACAACCCTATATGCTTTAATAACAACATTTTACACTTTAATAACAACATTTTACACTTTATTAACAACATTTTGCACCTTAATAACAATATTTTATAATTTAATACAAATTTTATACTTTAATAACAACATTTTATACTTTAATAACAACATTTTATACTTTAATAACATTTTATACTTTAATAACAACCCTATATGCGTTAATAACAACCCTTAATGCTTTAATAACAACATTTTACACTTTAATAACAACATTTTACACTTTATTAACAACATTTTATACTTTAATAACATTTTACACTTTATTAACAACATTTTATACTTTAATAACAACATTTTACACTTTATTAACAACATTTTGCACCTTAATAACAAAAATTTGCACCTTAATAACAATATTTTATAATTTAATTCAAATTTTATACTTTAATAACAATCATATATGCTTCAATAACATTTTATACTTTAATAACAATCCTATATGCTTTAATAACAACATTTAACACTTCAATAACAACATTTCACACTTTAATAACAACATTTTGCACCTTAATAACAATATTTAATACTTTAATAACAACATTTTTTAATTTAATAACAAAATTCTATACTTTAATAACAACATTTTACACTTCAATAAATACATATTTATTTTAAAGCGATATTATAAAAATATTTCTAAACTTTAATAGTAATGTTTTCTTTTTAAAATTTTAATTAAAATACATTAAGTTATAAATGAAATATATTTATTATAATGCTATTTTTTGTTGTTTTATTGTTAATGTCAATTTTTATGTTAAGAGAAGCACATTTTAAATTTTATTAAGCATATTTTTTTATTCTAATAAGGACTTATTTTCTTTTTTTTTTTTGCGTATATCAAATGTCTTAAACTCATAAGATAATATTTAGAAGGATAATAGCGAAAAATATAAAACAATTGCAAAGTTTAACAACGACATAACAAAGTGTATCATCAAAGTGTAAATATTTCTAAACTACATTCGATATATAAAAAACAAAACATTTTTAACCTAAAAAATTACCCAATTGTTGTAAAATTAGATTATTGACTAAATTATTTTGGGATTCAAATATGACATTTTTATTACAAATTGATATTTATTATTAATAGACTCTCCTATATTTATTAACTTTTCATATTAAAAGGTTTGTACTTTTAAATAAAATTTACAATTTAATGACATTTTACACATTAATAACAAAATTTTGCACTTTAATTATGTAATGAGATGTTCACTGTATTTAAATGACACCAGAATGTCATATTTAAATATCATTATAAATGTATTATAAATTTTGATCATCATATATATATATCAAATTACAAAACTATTCTAGACACGTAATATTCTTTTTAAAATAAAACAATTTCTACTTCCCTTACTGCAATGGAAAAAATTAAAGGGAGGGCAGTATTCCATTATAATTATATATAAATAATATATAATTCCATTGCAGTAAGGGCAGTAGAAATTGTTTTATATTAAAAAGAATATTAGGCGTCTAGAATAGTTTTGTAATTTGATAACAGATGGCGCGCTAGTGCATTGTAAAATATATATATATATGAAAAAACAACAGAAAGAAAATCTATATTTTTCGATATAAAAATATAACAATAATTCTTCAGATATTCTATTTTTAAATCTCAATACCTTTATTTTAACTGATATTATTCTAAATAATTTTATAAATACTCAGGCATAGAGAAACATTTTATATTTTAATAAATAAAGTCATTTACTGTTTAATATGACTTTACATATATCATATATTCACACACTTCAATATACCTAAGAGTGTGAACTTGAACCATTTTGACTACTGTTTTAAATAAGTATTTATAGGTCAAAGTAAACATCGCCTAATATAGCACTTATATATTCATTCATGAATAGGAAATTATATTACCACATTGAAAATTAATATATATATTTATTTTGAATGATATTAAATTAATTAGAAACATAAGGTAAAAAGACCAAATCCAAATAAATAAATAGTGTGTGACGTTTCAACGTTGTTACCATCTTCAGACAAAAGTACTGAATGTACTTTGGAGAACTTTTGTCTGAAAATGGTAACAACGCTATTACTGAAACATCACACATTATTTATGTATTTAGATTTGGTCTTATTACCTTGTGTTTATCATCTATAATCCAAATTGTACCTTATCATTATTATTTAGAAGATAAACTCATTACATATGAGAATTTTGTTGTGGCTTTGTCTCCAACCTATGACTGCAAGATTACAGACTTGGGTCAATGACTGAGCAAACTTGGCTGATTTTGTGACTTTGTCAATGACCTATATTATCACAGAGAAAGTCAACAGATAGAACTTCTACAACCAAAGTTGCAAGACGAATAAATTAATAGTCTATTAAATAAACTTGTGTAAATTCGAAACTATTAAAAAGAAGATTTTGTTTCATTCATCTCTCTATAATTCCATTAATACAGCACGCCAACATTTATCATGATACTAATATTACAGTAAAGTAGTTTACAAATAAGGATTTTAAAATATATTTTATTATTTACAATAAAAAAAACCTGTATTTATATAATACGATTATAAATATTCTATAAATTAAAATATCAGTTTTATATTTTGATACATTAGCGTGCCATCTGTTATGGGAATTCTAAACTATTATAGACGCGTATGATTCTTTTAAATATTAAACGATTTCTACTGCCCTTTTTGATATGGAAAAATTAATAGAAGGGCCTGGCTCATCAGTGGTGAACCCTCACAGTGGTTTTACCAGTTTAATCTATCATGCCGCTGTTATATTGCATATTTCTGTTTTCCTTTTATATTGATACTGATGTTATCAGCATTAAAATTGTTTAATTTTTAAAAGAATCATACACGTCTATAATAGTTTCGAATTTTCATTACAGATGGCGCGCTAATGTATCATAAAATAAATTTGTAATGAGTAGCATTTGTTTTGCATATAAAATTCTAGATTTTGAAAGTTTTTACAAGTTTTTTTTTCATATTATGAATAGATTGAACATAACTTTTAATAAATCTAAATAATTTATTTTGACTATAAAAAAAAGATATATATGTTATATTAAAATATTATTTTATTTAGAATTATATTTCATAGATTCAAATATTCTGTTAAATCGACCGTCAGAGGTCATGCTTCCCCTATAAAAACTCGTTGTTGTTGTTGTATCCCGATGGCCGGCTCAAAACTTTTATACATTATGTAAATAATCTTTTGTTTTTCCTTTTTCTACTCGCCTTAAGCCAGGCAGTACTTTAATCAAATTATGTTTTTTATATATTCTATAAGTTCAATTAAAGCAATATCTGATGGTTTTTATTATTCTTCTTTCAAGATTTTAATCGCGACTACATTAACGTAGCATAATTCTCATGATAATAAATACAACAGAAATCTTATTTTTAAATAATATATATGTGAGAAATAAATTGGTCCAACTGAACAATAAATTGATAAATAAATATCCCTACTTCAAGCTCAATTGATGTTCGTCTGCTATATATTTCTAAATGTAAATAACATAGAGATATAAGTATGCCAAATAAATGTCTTATCTTTGGCCTCCAGAAGATTCTTGCTAAAAAGAAGAAAGTTGTGCGTCTTAAAAATATTTATCTCATGTAATAAATGATTGGGAAAATCAATATTATTTAAGTAAAGGAAAAAAAACTTTTTTTTTATTTCTTTTGACAGCTGACAAACGAATGGAGATAAAAATGATAATTTGTTTATGTTTAAAAATGTTATTTTTCCTCAATTTCTTCTTGTGCACTATAACTTATCTTGGAATGGGTTTATAACTATTGGCAAAATATTTTATATATATATTTTAAATTTTGTTAATTTATTTGGTCTCCCTGTTTAAAATTCAGAACTTCACTCATTTAAATATTTCAAATAAAAATTTAAATATTTTTCTGAATTGTGTGTTTCTTAAATAAATTCTATTCGGATTTTTTTTTTAATTTGAAATAGTATATTTAAAATATTTTCATTATTCTATTATTATTATATTAACGTGTGTGTGTTTATATTATAATAATAATTATTAATCGATAGTATTTTAATTATTTGGTATAAATATTATTTATTTTACATAGATGAAATGAATAAACAACAGAAAAAAATATTTAAAAGGTCAGATGTTGATATTAGAAATAAAAAAGGTATATCCTGACCAAAAGCACATGTGCTTTATATATATATTTTTAGATAGATGAAATAAAATATATTTGAATTGAAAATTTTGAAAATTATTTTACATTGTTTTTTATCACAGAAATGTTCTCTATATTGGGTGTGTAAAGCTGCTACTCTAGGTCCATGTCAATTTTCTGCAAGGCTGCGGCCATTGCTGGGCGTGAGAATATGTGAGTAGGTGTTATTTCCACACCAGGACAATTTGCTATTTTGATAAAATAATGGTCCAGGCGAATATTCAAATCATGATATTTATCATTGTTTTCGAAGCTGTGTAGATATTCTATTTCAATTTAAAGCGCTAAGTCCCCCTAGGACCACCTGCGATGACATACATGTATGTTTCTACAGTTGTCTATATATTCATATTTACAATAATATTAGGCCACAAAGAATAGTCATAAGATATTAACAAGGAGAAAGAAAGAAGGAAACATTGTCATCAAATATTTACAAGAAGTGTAATACACCGTCAATTTTCGACCGCCACCCTGAATCGAATCCCGCAATGAGACGTTTTTTTTCCTGAAAGAAAATATTGCTTCAATAGCCCCTAAATTTTGAAAAAGACCAATCTTACCGATGATTGAAGTAACCAAACGGGACTCTAACTCTTGTTAGTTTAAATATCGAACTGATTTCTACATGTTTAGGCATATGGTGGTGTCTTGTCCATGTAGCAGATCGGTCCATGCACCCTGATCACAATACCGGCCAACTGAGGTGGTGGTGAAGCCTTGTCCATGGAGCAGATCGGTCCATGCACCCTGATCACAATACCGGCCAACTGAGGTGGTGGTGGTGTCTTGTCCATGGAGCAGATCGGTCCATGCACCCTGATCACAATACCAGCCAACTGAGGTGGTGGTGAAGTCTTGTCCATGGAGCAGATCGGTCCATGCACCCTGATCACAATACCGACCAACTGAGGTGGTGGTGGTGTCTTGTCCATGGAGCAGATCGGTCCATGCACCCTGATCACAATACCGGCCAACTGAGGTGGTGGTGAAGTCTTGTCCATGGAGCAGAACAGATCGTCCATGCACCCTGATCACAATACCGGCCAACAAAGGTGCCTTGTCCGTATGGATGTCCTCTTCTGGATTGATGTCTGCCATATAGAGGGCTGCAAGGATGGCCGGGTATATATGGTCCGGAGTGAGTTGGGTGTTATTGCAGTTCCTGTAGGATCTAGTCATGTCTGGGTTTATCTTCATTCCTTTAAAATGTCTTGTTCTGATTCTTGATACTGTTGCCGTTAATTCTCTGTTAATGTTGAGGTTGAATATGGGCTGGGGTATTTTGGATTTTGTAATGAGTTTTGCCTTTGCTACTTTAGGCATATGGTGTACTTACAATAAAAAATTCAATAAGGTTTACTTCTTGAAGCATATTATATATTTATAATTATATATATTTCTACTGTCCTCAAAGCTTATGTATATAGTTCATCTAAAATACCCATTAAAAGAGTCTAGCATCAGTATCAGTATAGGAGAAAAACCGAAAAATACAATATTACAGCGGTATGGTAGATTAAACTGGCGAAACCGCTTAAAGGGTTCACCACTGATGAACCAGGCCTTCCCATTAATTTTTCAATTGTAGTAAGGGCAGTAGAAATTGTTTAATTCTCTAAAGAAACATACGCGTCTATAATAGTTTCGAATTTTGATAACAGATGGCGCGCTAATGTATCATAAGATAATGGTCGATCTTAAATTTGTCTTCCCTAATCTACCCAGAATCCAGAATATAATGTTGAAAATAAAGAAAGACAAACTTCAGAATGACAAGCAAATCAATTTAATAAAATATTTTGATACAATATTTACATCGAGCAATGCCCTTCCCCAAACAAGAAAGACAAAGCCAGTTAAGCATAAATTAAGTTATAAATAAGGAAAAATTTAGTTACACAGTAAATGGTAGATACACATTGAATTATGTAAAATATTCAAGTTGAATATATCAGTGTGTATAAAGAGAAAGGATTTAAAAGCACGAATGTTTCTTTTATACACAATACAAACTTCTACTGCCCTTACTCCGATGAAAAAATTTATTGGGAGGGCTTGGCTCATCAGTGGTGAACCTTCTCAGCGGTTTCGCCAATTTAATATTAGTGTGTAAATAAATATAAAACACCTTTATATAATAAAGTAAACGTCTAAGGATGAGTATCATTTATTAAACGTTTTTCGAGCTTTCGGGATAACGCCCTTCTACAGTAAAAATGATACAAAATGAAACTTAACGATGGCAAGTTATATGGAATTATAAATTTTACATAATATGTACGCAGACATAAAATATATTTGATAATATTTTTGAAAAGAAACACATTGCCAGTAAATTTATTTGTTACAAATATATATTAAAAATAATATGAAGGCATATCCTGACCAGGAGCACATGTACTTTTTAGATGGCATAGCGCCATCTAGTGGAAGAGAAATCAACTAAACATTGATTTAGCCTGTTCCTTGATATTTGGCCAACAGATTTTCTTGATTTATCAAGAATGTGTTCATGTGCTCCAGGTCAGGATAAGCCTTCGTTATTTTTAATATCAACACCTGTCCTTTTTATTTATTTTTTTTTTCAATTTTTTTTATATAAATATATATGTTTTAATAAATTTGTCGGCTTACTGTTATGGTATATTTTTGTTGTAAGATAAAGATTTGAAGATATAGTGTCGCGTTAGAAGAAAAATAAAAAAAAAAAAATTTTTTTACTATCAAGTAATTTTTATTTTTAATTACTTAAAGAAAATTTGATATTAAATATATTCACAATTATATAGAAATTATAAGATTACATCTATAGCTGTGAATTTAGAATATAGGTAAGTTAACTATATACATATTTACAACAATAATAAAAATGGAATATTCTAAAACTTTGGTCATAAATGTAGAATAATCAAGGAATGTGAAATTAAAATATTTGCATTTTTGGATTATAATATATATATAAATATATGAGAAAAAGGTCATTTCCTGATCGTGCAACTAAAAGTTGCTGATGGCTTGCTCCATCTATCGGAATAAATATTAACTATTCGTTGATTTTCAAATATTTCAGAATTGGCCAAATACCGTTGTCTACACATGTGAAAATAGTTAGACTTTTGCACTTACAAATGTACCAGAGCTCCGTTTGGTTACTTGCACTGGCTGGTGGGGTTGGACTATTGCAAGAATCGGGGGCCATTTGCGCTTTCTTTTTAATCAAGAAAAGCTGACCATGTACTTGTACGATCAGTAAATGCCCTTTTTCTCAATTTATCCACCTGATCCAAGTTTAAATTCACTTTTTTACTATTTTTCTTATATATATACTGTATATTAAAAACAAAGTAGGCATATCCTGACCACGAGCACATGTGCTTCTTTAGATAGCAGAACGCCATTTAGTGGAGCAAAAATAAACTAAACATTGATTTAACCTCTTCCCTGATATTTGGTAAAATTATATATATATATGTGCTCCTGATCAGGATATGCCTACCTTGTTTTTAATATCAACAACTGACCTTTTTATTATTTTCTCTATTGTTTTTTCACACTTACACGCATGTTGGCGTTCAGCCAGCCGAAATATTGGCAAAATAAATATTTTTTTAAATCCAATATATGCCGTTTATTATCTAATGAATTAAGTATGGATTGCTCTATTTTCAAAACATGTATATATATATATTAAAAATAAAAAAGGCATATCCTGACCAGGAGCACATGTGCTTTTCAGAAGGCAGAGCGCCATCTGGTGGAACAGAAATCAACTAAACATTGTTTTAACCTGTTCCCTGATATTTGACCAACCCATTTTCTTGATAAATCAAGAAAAGCCATCCACGAACGCGTTTGGCGCTCGTCAGAGTGGAGTAGGCTGTACCACTGTGACCAAAAAGAATTTTGGTCCCAATGGATTCCTGAAAAATCAAGAAATGGCTATTTAAGGCCAAACTTGCGTAAATATGCTTAACACATGAAAAATAATATATATTAGTGTTTTTTCATATATATATATGTAATGAGTTGAGGTCTTGTAGCCTCTTGTAGAATACTGTCGACTAAAACTGTGGTGAGATCCTGTCGACTAACTGTAATGTGATGAGGTATCCAGTCGACTTAATCTATGATGTGATCCTTTTGACTCTCGCTATACTGTGTTGACCGAGAAGAACAGTCAGGATGGGGAGTTTTCCAGTACCTCTCTGCACCTTGGAAGACCTTTTACAGTTCTCACAAAGTACAGGCAGTCGTGGTCGAGGCAGAGTGGAAAGCTTGGGAATGTCCCTACACAAAAAACGAAGACACAGTTGCACTAGGAATGTCCGTGAACAGATAGAAGTTGAGCTAGGAGCGAAAGATGGAGATAGAAGAGTTCTTACTGGGCTACATGGTCGATGAGGTGGACCTGGGGTACAACCGACGAGGGCTCACGCAGATGGTGAGGTAACTGTCAAGTGACTGTATTTATAGGTTAAGACGGGGCCTTATATATCTTTCCCGAGAAAGGGAGTATTGCATTTCAACAGGTGCGACGAGAGCGTGGATCGTCTGGCGAAATTCTAAACTGGCGCCGTGGCAGTTTCCATCTTTAGACCTTGTTGTGGGAATTCTAAATCTATCTCGATTTTAGACGTTTTTGACCTTTTGCTTTAGCTCAACTCTTAATCTATTACAGAGTTTTATTTATTCATCCTCAGTTTGTACAAAGTACAATACATATGATGATGTAATGACACATGTCAATCATCCGTATAATCATTTACAGATGTGTTTCTATTATACAACATGAAATTCTTGTTATAAGTTATATACAATATAGGGTAGTTGGTTTAAATTACCATATATATATGGAAATATAAATATTAAATTTCTAAATAGATTTTGAAAGAGGATGTTATGAATGGTTAATGAAACATAGCTACTATTGTATTCCTATCTCATGAAATATTGGAAGATCACATTGACCATTTTCCCACAATTTATATTCTTTCATGTGATGCCTTAGCGCGCCCTCTGTTATAAGCAATTTAAACCAATTGTTTCGTTTTATTCTAACATAGGTAGCAGAAGGCAGCACGCGGCGGTGTACGCTCGGCGGTGAAGGAGAGCTACGTCATCGCTGACCAATGGGAGGCCAGCTGGCGGACTGCTAGAGGGAGCTCGCCACCTTCTCGAACATTCTTCTTACCAACGCGCGCCACTAAAGACAATGCATTTCATAGCTGCGGTTTTAAATCATATTCTTTAAATATTCAATGTAAAGGAAAATAAAATAAATTCATTTGTAAAGCTTGGGATGATTGCCTGACCAAGATAAGTAAACTTATTTCTTTAAACTAGTATAAACATTATATTCAATTAAGCCTAACGAGAACAAATTGTTTTGTAAACAATCATTCTGATTTTCCTACTTGCGTATTTGCCAAGTGGGAAACAAAACATTGGTGCCGAAACCCGGGAATAAATCTATTAAATAATTATTTAAATATAAATAATTATAATTCATTTTTGAAATATATTATTAAAATTAATAATAACAAAGATTAAAGATGGCTGCCAAATTTAAAGCTACTTTAAATATTCTTGAATTTCATTTCAAACAAGTGGATTAATTTGAGCAAATTTCGCTCAAGATGATTGAATCGAAGGATGATGCAAATTTACAGACATTTAAAAAAGATATTTTAGATATAAAATCTAACATTGAAAAAACTTATTGTAATCTTTTAACATTTTCTGAATTTGATGATGAAGTTTACTTTTCTAGAGTTAGGCAATACAAGGATAATCTTAGAAATTTAGTGGCGAATATCAATAAAGTATCTTGTACAGCCAGTTCAAGCAAAATTGATGATCTAAATCAACCAACCACAAGTAAAATATAACTTCCTAAATTTAATTTACCTTCCTTTTCTGGTGATGTTAACGAATGGCTTAGTTTCAAGCAATTGTTTTCTCTGTCTATTGATTCTAATACCGCTCTAACTGATTCACAAAAGCTGCAATATTTACAATCAGCTGTTACTGGAGACGCTGAACGACTTATTAGGGGATTTCCTGTTATTGATGAAAACTATGCCCATGCTTGGGCCACATTGGTCTCCAGATATGATAACAAAAAAGAACTTGCCTTTTCACAATGTACAAAATTATTCACTTTAAAACCTTTAAAACTAATAAATTCCAAGGCCATTTTCGAACTACTAGATATATGTAATGAAGCCATGAGAAATTTGAAATCACTGGGTTTGGAGAGAAATACACTTGTTGATATCTTTCTAATACATTTCCTACAAAGAAGAATAGGTGATGATTTGAAGAGGCAATGGGAATTGACGTTGATAGATGATGGCTTTCCATCCTACGAAAATTTTATTATGTTTCTTGAAAAACAAGCAAAAAGTTTGCAATCGATAAAAGGTTATGCTAGGGAGGATAAATCTGTAGTGAAACAAACACATGTATATAATTCTATTTCAAAAGGTGATGATAAATGCCTATTATGCAAAAATTCACATCCTATATTCAAATGTGACAAGTTCCATAAAAGTTCTCTCCTTGAAAGATGGAACATAGTAAAAACCAATAACCTTTGTTTCAATTGTTTGCGATCCAACCACAGAGTAACATCATGTAAAATCACTATGCATTGTAAATCATGCAACAAAAAACATCACACTCTTTTGCATTCCTTTCAACCCGAACCTTTGAATACCACTTCAATTGAAGCCCCAATTGCCCAATCTAGCGTTTCATGTTTTCTCAGTGATACAACAAAGCCCAATGAGACAATCTTATTATCTACTGCTATCGTGAGAGTGAGAGCAGTAAATGGATCGTTTCATCCATGCAGAGCTTTGATTGATACTGGTTCTCAAAGAAGTCTAATAACAGAAAATTGTTGTGAAAAGTTGAATCTTCCTGTTAAAAAGAGCCAACTCACAGTTTTTGGAATTGGTAACCAACCAATACAGCAGTCTGCTAGTGAGACTTTTCTTCAATTTAAGCCTCATTTTTCTGATAGAATATTCAAAATTTCATCCATAATAATCGATCAAATCACTGTTGATTTACCTAATTTTCTGATAAATAGAGATAATTGGCCTCATCTTAAGAATACTTTATTAGCAGATCCCAATTTTGATAAAACAAGTCCCATTGATTTAGTAATTGGTGCAGACCTAGCCCCATTTTTATATACAGGAAAACTACGATTCCAAAATCATCCAGGACCAACTGCCTGTAGTTCTAAGTTAGGATGGATACTTTCAGGAAATGTTTCCAGTTCTGAGACTGGAAACAACTATATCTCATTATGCTCAACATCCCAAGGAGATGATAATCTGCAACAGTTTTTTGAATTGGAATCGGTTCCTGCCGCTCTTCCATTGACTAAAGAGGAGAAGAGTTGCGGGGACATTTATGACAAGAACTTTTGCATATCAACAGATGGAAGATATTCTGTTGGTCTACCGTTTAAATCTGTGCCTAATCTCGGAAACTCACGTCAGAATGCCATGAAACGATTTCTTGCTCTTGAGAGAAGATTGCACAAATCTTCAAATCTTCTTCAGCAATATTAGGATTTCATGATGGAATATCTTTCTCTCAACCACATGGAGCTCATTCCGAAAAAGGAACGTGACAAACCATCAGACAAGTGCTATTATATACCTCACCATTGCGTTCTGCGTGATCAGAGCAGCACTACTAAATTAAGAGTAGTGTTTGATGCATCGTGCAAAACGAGCAACAATTACTCCTTAAATGACTTTCTTCATACTGGACCAAAATTGCAGCATGATATTTTCAATATTCTTGTGAAGTTCCGTACTAATCCTATAGCTTTTACGGGAGATATTGAGAAAATGTACAGACAGATAAAAGTGAACTCTTCTGATCTCGACTTTCAGAGAATCTTCTGGAGAAATAGTCCATTGGAATCTTTATTGGAGTATAGATTGCTCACAGTAACTTATGGAATGTCGTGTGCACCATATCCTGCAATCCGTACCTTGATGCAACTTGCCACCGACAAAGAACTCCTGTTCCCAGAGGCATCTAAAATCATAAAAACTGATTTTTATGTAGACGACCTACTTTCTGGCGCAACAACAATCGAAGAAGCAAAAGTTCTCATTGATAATATCCGGAAAATCCTTTTATCTGGTGGCTTTTGCATAAGAAAATGGATGTCAAATGTCCCTGAGGTGCTTTCAGAGGTACCAGAATCGCTGAAAGCACATGCTTCATATGAAATCGGAGATAATTCATCTGTTAAGATTCTTGGGATAAATTGGAATCCATCCACGGATAATTTCACAATTACAGTCAATTCACTAAAAGACGTATATTCTAAAAGACAATTGTTATCGGACATTTCTCGAATTTATGACCCTTTGGGATGGTTATCACCGGTGATCATTAGCTTCAAGATTCTGTTCCAAACTTTGTGGAAACAGGATTTGGATTGGGATGATCCCTTGTCTGAATCGTTGTGTTCTCATTGGAGGAGAGTGAAAATGGATTTGGCCATGCTAAATCATATTAAAATTCCTAGATATATTTCCTGCAAGGGACTTATACAATCTTTAGAACTCCATGGATTTTGTGATGCTTCCGAATCTGCATATTCATCAGTTGTTTATATGAAATCTCGTTTTAAATCTGGTCAGGTTCAAGTCACATTGATTGCTGCCAAGACAAAAGTCGCTCCCTTGAAGGCAACGTCAATACCTCGTCTGGAGCTTTGTGCTGCTCTTCTCCTTTCAAATTTATATAATTCCATTTGCAGCTCATTGCTGTTGCAGATTGACCGAGTAATTTTGTGGACAGATTCCCAGATTGTTTTATGTTGGATAAAATCTGAATCAAAACATTGGAAACCTTTTGTTGGTAACAGGATTGCAGAAATTCAGCGACTAACTCTGCAATCTTCTTGGTACTATGTGTCTACCAAGGATAATCCTGCAGATTGCGCCTCCAGAGGTATAACTTCTTCAGAGCTAGTAAACCATTCACTTTGGTGGAATGGTCCTGATTGGCTATCAAACTCAAATTTACAAGATCCGCAACCAATCACATATGAACTTCCAAAAGAAGTTTGTCATGAAAAAAGAAAGACTGTTCCGATTGTTCATTTCACTACTTGTCCTATTCTAGACTTTATTTTTAAATTCTCAACATTCAGGAAGCTGATCAGAGTTACGGCATGGCTCCTAAGATTTATCCACAATGCTAGACACAGCAGCGACAAAATAAAACACAAAGAATTGTCCTCTAATGAGCTCGATAATTCAATTCGAACTCTTATTCAAATCATTCAAAGTTCAGAATTTAAAACTGAAATTCAATGTTGTAATCAAAGCAAAGTACTACCATCAAACTCAAAACTTTTATCCTTAAACCCATTTATTGATTCATCAGGAATTCTACGTGTATGAGGTCGACTGCGCAAATCCAACCTGCAATTCAATGAGAAGCATCCAATAATTCTTCCTCACAACCATTTCGTTACAGAATTGATTGTTCAACAATTTCACGTAGAGCATCTTCATTCTGGTCTCCAATTTACTCTGTGTGCCATCCGACAAGAGTACTGGATTCCATCCGGTAGAATTCTAGTAAAAAAGCTCATTAATCGTTGCATGACATGTTTCAAGACGAAACGCCAAGTGTCAAAACAAATCATGGGAGATCTGCCTATTCATAGAATCATACCCTCAAGCCCTTTTAGCAAAACAGGAATAGACTTCGCAGGACCATTTATAACTAAACCCAATGTCATAAGAACAAAAGTAACATTAAAATCATATATAGCATTATTCATTTGTTTCTCAACGAAGGCTATTCACCTTGAGATAGTTTCAGATCTGTCAACCCCTGCCTTCCTCGCTGCTTTTAGAAGAATCATCTCTCGTCGAGGAAAACCCTCTGATATTTTCACCGACAACGCTACTAACTTTAAAGGAGCTAAGAATATTTTGAATAATATACATCAACTTGTAAAGGATTCTTCAATTCAAAGTTATGTCGCTAATGAACACATCACTTGGCATTTTATACCTCCATCTGCTCCAAACTTCGGCGGCATTTGGGAAGCAGGAATTAAATCATTGAAGTATCATCTCCTAAGGTGTTTAAAATCTGCAGTTTTAAATTTTGAAGAACTCAATACTCTGACAAGTCAAATTGAAGCGTGCTTGAATTCTCGCCCGTTGTATCCGATGAGTTCGGATCCAAATGATTTCAACCCTCTCACTCCAGGACATTTTTTGATTGGAAGACCATTAACATCACTCCCAGAGCCCAGTTATCACCCTAATGACAACTACTTAACTAGATGGAAATTAATTCAAAAGGCCAGAGATGTTTTCTGGCAAAGATGGTCCAGGGAATATCTAAACAATCTGCAACAACGGTCCAAGTGGAAAAACCCTCTTCCAACCTGAAGGTTGGAGATTTGGTGTTGGTAAAAGACTTTCCTATGCCTTCATTGCAGTGGAGCCTTGGCCGCATCACCAAGGTGTCACCTGGAGCGGATGGCAATGTCCGAGTTGTGGAACTTCAAACAGAGAAACAACATCATCTAAAAGGACCCATCTCGAAGATTGCACTTCTGCCATTCTAATTCTTCTTCTTCTTCTTCTTCTTAAAAAAAAAAACTTTCTACACTATGTGATCCTTTTTTTTTTTTGCCTTGTGTGTGGACTACGTCCACAGGAGGGGAGTATGTTTCGTTTTATTCTAACATAGGTATCAGAAGGCAGCACGCGGCGGTGTACGCTCGGCGGTGAAGGAGAGCGACGTCATCGCTGACCAATGGGAGGCCAGCTGGCGGACTGCCAGAGGGAGCTCGCCACCTTCTCGAACATTCTTCTTACCAACGCGCGCCACTAAAGACAATGCATTTCATAGCTGCGGCTTTAAATCATATTCTTTAAATATTCAATGTAAAGAAAAATAAAATAAATTCATTTGTAAAGCTTGGGATGATTGCCTGACCAAGATAAGTTAACTTATTTCTTTAAACTAGTATAAACATTATATTCAACTAGCGGATGTACCCGGCTTCGCCCGTGTTTTACCCGAGTAAAGGTTTGTCTAACGAATCTCTCGATAAAGTGAACATTTTTTCCCGGTCCCTTGAAAAATACTCGATAAGTTGAATAAAATCAATATTAATCGGTACCCGAGTAAAGGTCTGTCTAACGAACATTTGTTAAAACAATTCTCTATAAACTTATAAAAAGAAATAGATATATTTTGATAATTTGAAACTGATAAAGTGATCATTTTTTCCCGGTCCCTGTGTGCCGTGTCATTCTTAATTTTGTCTTTCCTAATTTTCTACATTACAAAATCATCGTTTTATCTAGTGAACATTTTTTCCCGGTCCCTTGAAAAATACTCGATAAGGTTGAATAAATTCATGGTCGTTTATGGAAGATGGACGAAGTTCCCGGAGGTCATCTTGGGCAAGCTCCCGCGAGGCTTTTTTTCTTGTCTACTTGGCATAGCTGTGTCACCAACTCTGCCCTGATTGGTCGGTGGGTACTGGCGGCCGGGCGAATCCATTCTCTCACGGGGTGGGGCAGACCCAAGGTCATCAGGAGCAGCAAACTTAAGCCTATCTCCGTCTCAATGGTGGCGCTGATTGCGAGTTAAAGCTACAAATCTGCAAATAACTCTAAGGATATTAAAGATATTCAAGATATTATTTTTCGTAAACCTTTCCGGGGATATGCCTAATAATATCCCAAATTTTCACGGCGATTGGATGTATGGTTTTTGAATCCATAGAGGACACACACACACACACAGACAGACAGACATTCAATTTTATATATATAGATTAAGCCTAACGAGAACAAATTGTTTGTAAACAATCATTCTGATTTTCCTACTTGCGTATTTGCCAAGTGGGAAACAAAACACCAATATTTACGTGTATTTTTCTTTTTGAATTAAAACAATTTTCTACTGCCCTTTCTGCAATGATCAAAATAATGGGAAGGCCTGGCTCATTAGTGGTGAACCCTCTCAGCGGTTTCGCCAGTTTAATTTTCATATCAGTAAGAGCGGTAAAAAGTGTTTTAATTCAAAAAGAATTCTACGCGTCAAAATAATTTACCTATTATTTAATTTTTGATATTGTTAATATTCAAAATATTCACACCCTTATTCTACAAAATTTATTTTTGTCCATAATATGAATTTATATTTCAATTTTATTTTCTCCCCATTGAATATAACAAAATATTTTTAAACCTAATTCTCTTAACGTTATGTGGCGCTGAGTTTGTTGTTGACACACTTTAATAGGTTATAATACCTTGATAAAGGTTGGCGTTCAGCCAACTGAAATATTGGTAAAATAAATGATATTTTATTCAAAGATTTATTTATGGATTGCTCTATTTTCAAAACAATATTATTTAATTTGTTCCTAAAATTGTGTTGAAATCTGTCAAATCATTATGTTTTGTGATTACATATCGAATTAAAAAAATGAAATATAAGATGTCATAATATTAGCGCTATATAAAATAGATATAATATAATATATATATATAAAGATATATGAAATTTTGTGTTGAAAAACCTTATTATTAAACATAAAGCAATAACGCGCCTCTATACACTCATGGATAAAACAAAAGTAAGTGGAAAGTCTTTGAAGTCGCCTGTCGTATGTTTTTTTTTTTTTTAGAGACAAAGACAATTTTGTTCAAACTTAGTTATCTCTGTGTCTTCAATAAAGGTCACTGTAATATCCTTCAGAGTTATTGTATGAATCCCGATATACATGCTAAAAGCTACAACTTCCAAATATTTTTATTCACTTGATTAAACAAATAGAAAGGGTTTCGGTGTTTTATGCCTTTTTTTTTGTAATTCGTCGAAATCGGCAAGCCTGGTATAACGATGCCTATTTATTAGTAAATAATTGTAACTAACTATTCCTAGAATTGTAAACCAATCGTGATACAAATAGGAATTCTTGTAACTCCATTCCTGTCAAACATATTGAATAAGAAGTAATTAACACACTAAGATATAAAATTAAACCAAAAGATTATAAATCTGGTCGTCTGGTCAATAAGCAGCTTCTAAAATAATCGGCTGCTGGCGCACGCTGGGCACGTTCGTTTGGTAAATAATTATTGGGGATTACTTAGCCCTAGATTCTGTTAATTAAATCTAAAGCATTAACTCAGGGGGGGTATATAGTCAAATTTTAATTTATTATTTGACATCCGGGAATTTTATTATTTGGATATACCTTTTAATATTTAAATTAGTTCGAAAATATACAATGTAATTCAATTTGAAATAGCTTTTTAATTAGATTGGTATAGATATCAAATTTAATAAATATTGTATAATTATGTATTGTGTGTTTACATTTTGCTTATTTATAGAAAATTGGAACCATTATAGCCCTATATATTCTCCCCTTATATAAATATCTATTATATTTTAGAATAAATATATCGAATCACAGGTATGATGTAATGACATCACAATATGTTGATTGAATATTCATAAAGAAGCAGACGAATATTAGCCATTATTATCAATATTTAATGTATTACACAACACTGTTTCATTAGAATAATTTATATAGAGGAGGTATATAATAGTGTTATGTATGTGTAAACAATATTTATTCAAAATACATAATCAGTAAAAAGATTTTGTAATTATAGTTAGTTATGTATAATTATTACTTGATGCTGTTATTTTGAGAATAGAGAATATTGTTGAGCATTTGCTTGATCTTGAATCCATGAGTATGTGATATTGTTCGGCAGTCGTGGCAATAATTAAATAAAATCAGTTATCAAAAATAGCTTTAATTGATCTAAAAGAATATATAAAAATATAATTTGATAAAGGTACTGCCTGGCTTAAGGCGTAAGAATAGAAAAATAAACTTATTTACATAATTTACAAAAACGATTTGAGCCGGCCAGCCGAGAAACAACAACAATGAGTTTTTATGGGGGAAGCATGACCTCTGGCGGTCGATTTAACAGAGTATTTGTATCTATGAAATATAACCCTAAATAAAATAATATTTTAATATAACATATATATATAAGTATACATTTATCAGTATAATCTTTGAATTTTTTCTTCAACGGGCAAATCTAAAAGCAAAAGGATCTACGCACGCGCGTGGGTCAGACTATATTGCAGCTAAATATAAAATTGATAATAAAATAATGGAAATATATACATATACGCACATATTTACATAGTTATATTCATAAATTTGTAAATAAAATATATGTTATTGTTCAAATATAATAAAATTGTGATATATTTTTATATGCTATTGTATGTTTTTGAAATATTTAAAATGAATTATTTAAAATATATGCTATCGTATATGAAAATTTTAATTAAACTTAAAGTAAAACGGTATAACTATGTTATTTGAGTCACGATATGTCGACCTAATAAGATCGTCTGCAAAAAAAAAAAAAAAAAAAGATGGAAATTTCGGGGCTTGAACTCTTGTCGTTTAAGTCGATTTAGTCCACTGAACTAAAGTAACACGCCGATTGGATGGTTAAGGTCACGTGTTAGCCAAAAACCAATCAAAACTTGTAAAACGGATTCCCTAACTCTCCATTAGAATAGATAAGTTTATTAACCGTTTGTGTTTCTTTGAAATTGTATTTGAAACTTTCAGTGTGGCTTATATAGATGATATAGTTTACATTGCAAACAATAACATTTGGAATAGCTTGTTTTAAAACTAATTAAATTATCGATTACAAAAAAAGATTCGATATATTTCTAAAAATAAATTTCTATAATTATCAAACATAAAAGCTACCTCTTGCTTTCGTATAAAACAAAAAACAAATATATAAATAAATAAGGTGCGATATATATGCATATCTATATTGCAAATAATTTAATTTATAGAGAGGTATTACAGATATTTCATTATTTTATTTTTAAGTACTTTTGTCGTCTGATGTTTTCATTATAAAAAGGTTTATATATTTAATTATATATTTCTGATATCATTAAGACAGTTTTTATATAAAATAATGACAGTTTTTATTACATAAAGAACACTTTTAACACTTTTAACTTTCAATAAGGATTTATTTTTTAAATTCATTAAGAGGACAGTTTTTCTTTTTTCTCTCTCAATAAATAATTTTTTAAATATTTATTGGGAAAAAATTATAGATTCATAGAAGAGAAAGAAGGCTGATAATTACAAAGTTCCTTTATTACTTAAAGGTGTTTATAAACAATAAGGAAGGACATGAGTTTAAAGAAATTGAACTAGATAAAATTATATTGTTTTGAAAATAGAGCAATTCATAAATAAATCTTTAAATAAAAAGGCATATATTGGATCAAAAAATCATTTATTTTACCAATATTTCAGTTGGCTGAACGCCAACCTTTATCAAGGTATTATAACATTTTAGGGTGTGTCAACAACAAACTCAGCGCCACATAACGTCAATAGAATTTAATTTAAAAATAATTTTTACTTAGATTCAATAGGGAGAATTATAAAATTGATATTTTTTTAAACATGGAAACTTTCTCCTTGGATTATAAATACTATAGAATAAAGCGTTAGGAGAAAATAATTTTCTCTAATTAAAAATTATTTTCTCCTAACGCTTTATTCTATAGTATATTTATAAAATTGATATATAAATTTATAAATTTGAATATTAACAATAAATGAATATTAAAAATAAAGGCTTTATTGATCCTATATATGCCTTTTCATTTGAAGATAAAATTTTATGTAATCAGCAGCTCACGTTCTTCAGGGGTCTGACCCCCCCTATCCAACAACAACAACAATCAAACAAAGCTACGATATATTATAAAATAAATAAAGCTTCCACGATTAAGTTTCTTGTGCAACCTTTTATCTTCAAGCTCACGTTAACAAATTAATAATAAATACTATTTTTATATACACATTATTATTTAATTAAAAAGGCATATATTGGATCAAAATAAATTTTACAAAATCTATTTTGACCATAATATAAATATATATTTATATATTTTTCCTCACCATTGAATATAAAAAATAATTTTAAAACTTAATTCTGTTGACGTTATGTGGTGCTGAGTTTGTTGTTGACACACATTAAATATGTTATAACACCTTGATAAAGGTTGGCGTTCAGCCAACTGGGATATTCGTAAAATAAATGTTATTTTGATCCAATATATGCCTTTTTAATAAAATATGTATTTATGGATTGCTCTATTTTCAAACAAATTATTATATACATATTTTAAATACTTATCATATTTTAAAAACGTTTATTTATAATCAAGAGTTAAATGATGAATATCACGCTAGAAAACTACGATATATAGGTAGAGATGCAAATTAGTATAGACAATATTTCAACAATATGCAAATTATAACAGAGTATTACATCGTTGAAATATTCTAGAATTGTCACTTTTAACAATATTTTATTTAGATATTTATTTCTGTTGACCACTGTAGGCAATTTGACACCAAGTATATCAATACTTTAGGTTAGGTTATTTAGGTTAGGTTAGGTTACGTTGATTTAGAAATTGAACTAACTCAGCGCCGCATAGTGTTATAATATCACAGTTGAAAACATTTAAAATACAAAGTAGTTATAGAGTTTAATTTTTTTAATATCTTGTCCTTCCTTATTGTTTATAAATGCCTTTATACTATCTAATATATGTTTAAAATTAGTTTATTTTCAAGGTTTTACACTTTAAAATCATTTTAAAGTTTAAGAACGATGTTTTAAGCTTTAATATAACAAAATTGGAAAGTTCAACAACGTTATTTAAAATTTCGATATCGAAATTTCAAAATTTTAAAACAATATTTTTGTTGAATATGTAAATTCAATTTTAAACTTTAATAATTTATTTTAAAAATTAATTAATAATTATTTATTTTAAATGTTCTAAATATATATCTTGTAACATTGCTGTAAAATTAAGAATGAAAACAACTCAAGTATAAGTTATATCTTTTGACCTTTTAATTTTGATTAACTATTTTCATTTAATTAAAATCGTATGTATTAATTCTTTTAAAACAAATAAAACCTGAAACCATTCTAACAATTTAAATATAAAAATAATACTATATTTTAAAAAATGTAAAGATGCTATTTTATAATTAACTAATATTTTGAAGAGCTAAATAATATTTTATTCAAATTTCTTCATATTTGAACCTTTATATTGGTAACTATTTTAAATATCTTTTTCTATTTTATAAAACTCCTTTTTGTTTAAAATGTAAGTATGGTGGTTTTAGTGAGATTTATAAGTGTAAACAAGTTTTTGTGGAGAATGAAATTAACATAGAGAGTTACAAAATGAAAGTTTAAATATGTAATTAAAATTTTAAATCGAACAAGTTCTTTTTTACTTCCAAATATTTTCTTTTAATTTCATATTGTTGTTTTCAAACATTAAAATGTTGAAAATTTATATTTAAATATGGTTTTAGAAATTTAAGGCATCGGTATAAGTCTTTGAAATGCTGCTAGACTTCAGATTTTTAATTTTTAATTTTAATACATCACTATTAAACTTTAATATGTTGATATTATACAATAGAATATCGTTAATAATCTTAAAATGTTGTTTATAAAGTGAAACACTGTTTATATAAGCACAACAAATTTTTTAAAATGTCATTTTTTCAATTCTATATCTTCTCAATGACAAAAAAGAGTATTAAAAATACAAAAATACCCATAAAATTCAAAACGTATATGTTGAAGTTATATAATATATTTGGTATAGAAACATTTTTTAAAGGTTTGGCAATCGAATAAATATTCAAATTTGGTTTGAAAATTAATTCAACTAAAAATAATCACGTATCGACATCAATATAATATATAATAAATATATTCACATATTGATGTGGATATATATATTATTGAACATATAAAGATAAATAATTCATAACATTTTTATAAAACGGCTCTTTCAATATAAATACTTGACACCAAACACCAACAGAATAAAACATATTCAAAATAAATATTAATTTTAAAAAACTATAATAAAATATTAACCTACTTAAAATCACCACATATCAGTATAAAATAATAACGATTTTTGTAAAATTTCATCTCAACTTATTTCTTTAGTTCCAAGCCATTACGTTTTTCTTAAGAATTTAACTCTATTTAGGGAACATAGATGGCGTTGGGTGCCAGTGAAATAGAAATCAATATGAAAGACATTTATTTTGTAGATAAGCTTTCCATAAATTGCCTCAACTTCCATTATACCATAATTTCTGCATAATAAATGAAATAAAATCTATTAATATTATAGTTGATTTTTCTTAAACGTTTTATTTTAATAGGTTTAAACTAAGCTATCATGAAATAGTATCTTTTCTAATAATCCATTTATTTCTTTCCTCCTATATATTTATTGCCAAAAGAATTCCATTTTAAATGAAAATACGCTATATATTTTCTTATTTTTTTGATACTTCGCAATATTTCATATTTCTTTTTTTTTTTTTACTTTTGCATTTATTTTATTTATTTCCAATAATCCATTTCATTTTATTATAAAAATATTTTTGAAACACGAATTTTTTTTTAAAAGAAAAAAAGCTATTTATTTATTTATTGAGCATGGTGAAATATTCTATAATTCGAAATTTTCTTTAATAAGAATAATTTGTATTTTCTCTTTCAATTATTAGATTCGTTTTGAAACTAATTTATTTAATTTATTCTTCTTTCCCTCTCTCACTATAAGAATATTTTAAATCAAAAATAAAAATGCAATCAATAAATTTAATTTGGGATGTTGGAAAGATAAATTAAAAAGTAATTTGATAATTTATATATTTTTTCGTTGTAAAATATTGTTTCACAATTTAAACATTTTAAAATAAATTTAAAATAGTTTTATATATAATATGTGTTTTTTTAATTATATTTTTAATATCCTACCTTTGTATACAGGTTTTGCATTTTTGAAACATTATTTAAGACTTTAATAACATTTTAAACATTTTAATAACATTTGGTAATATTAAATAAAACATTATACACTTTAATGACAATATTGCGCATTTAATAACAATTCTTTAACTATTAACGAAAATATTGGTATATTACAAAAATTTGCTCTTTAATGAAATTTTACACTTGAATGACATTTTATACTTGAAAATTTACACTTGAATGACATCAAAATTTAACACTTTAATAGGATTTCAAAACATAATATAGCATTTTAAATTTTAATGATAACACACAATTTCAACATTTTAATAACATTTAAAACATTTAAAAAATGTTTTATACCTTATTTACATTTTTGATTTTGATAAAAAAATTAATATTTAATAGCAAATTAGTAAATTTCAATTACATTTTACACTTAGTAACAACCTTTTACCTTTTTTCATATTTTTACACTTATAAACAAAACAATTTCAATTTAAATTCATGTATTAGTATGTTTTTGTTGAAATTCGATAATTATACTCTCCCATATTCCAATAGAAATACTCTTTTTTATATGAAATTTGTGCATTTTTGCCTTTTATTTCCATTATATTCAAGAAAATTAAATGATATATTTTGGATTTCTATCTAAAATAATCACGAATTTAAATAGAGAACTCTTTTCGACATATTAATACTTAAATCTGCATCCCAGAATTATCTTCAGACATTTAATAAATAATTTTCAAAATAAATATATATAGCTTCAATGAAGGTCTTACTTAAGTTGGATTTGGAATTAGATATTTAGGAATTTCTGAAGTGCTTCAAAATTCGCACATATTCAGGAAACATAATTATTAAACTGAAAATGTTTTATACAGGGTCCATTATAAAAGTAATGAGCATTTACTGGCAAAATACATTTATTGATCGTAAATTGTACAAATGTTCAATATTCTTCAAAATACATTCCTCCTGCATCAATACACTTGCGGATACTCGTTTGCCACGCCTGAAAGGCACCCTGAAACTCCTCGACAAGAATGCTTCTCAGGAACGTTGTAACATGGTGTTGGATGTTTTCCACGGTTTCCCAATGTTTTCTTTTCATCTCTCTCTTGAGTCTAGGAAACAAAAAGAAGTCACATGGAGCTAACTCGGGACTGTAAGGGGGGTGAGGGATCACCGGGGTGTTGCTCTGGGCCAGGAAGTTGGTAATGATGAAGGCTGTGTGGCTGGTGGCATTGTCATGGTGGAGCTTGACCGTGTCTTTAATGTCAGTCCTCACGCGTGCGATCTGGCGTTTCAATCTCCTGAGCACCTCCAGGTAAAAGGCTGAGTTTACAGTTTGTCCATGCGGTACAAACTCACAATGGACTATTCCTCGGATGTCAAAGAAGACAATGATCATCGTTTTGATGCGCGACTTGCTAATTCGCGCTTTCTTGGGGCGTAGGGATAATTTTGTGTGCCATGCACAGCTCTGCCTTTTCGACTCTGGGTCGTATTCAAACATCCAGGATTCGTCTCCGGTTACTACAGAGTTCAGAAAGTCCGGTTCATTTTTAATCAAATCCAACAATTCTTGACAGCGGAAAACTCTTAAGTTCTTTCTGGTCTTGCGTCAACATTTTCGGCGCAAGCTTCGCACAGACCTTACGCATTTGCAGATCCTCGGTCACTATCCCATGTACCACAAATGTGGACATTTGTAATGTGTCAGCAATTTGCTGGATGCTTAATCGACGGTCGGTACGCAAAACTTCGAGCACACGATCCACGTCCTCGTCAGTTCTGGCCGTTGTTGGGCGTCCTGAACGGGGTTCGTCGGCGACCTCCTCCCGGCCCTCCTTGAACGCCTTGTGCCACTTCCCAGACTGTGATCTTGAAATGCAATCGTCCTTGAAGGCTTTATGCAGCATCTAGAATGTTTCGGTTGCATTTTTTCCAAGCCTCACGCAAAACTTTATGGCGTATCGTTGTTCAAGCGAACGCTCCATCGCGCTATGTTACAAAAGTTGAAAACACACTTCAAGCGGAGGCATGTATCTCCCCTCACACTGCTCGAACTCAACTGACGACCGGATGGATTGAAAGGGCATATCCCTCCACCACATTTCCCACGGTTTTACCGTGCTGCCATCTATCGTCGCGTCACAATAACATTATGCTCATTACTTTCATAATGGACCCTGTATATACACTCATAGACAAAACTTAGGAAGTTGTACATTTTAGCATGTATATCGTGATTAAGACAATAACTCTGAAAGATATTACAGTGACCTTTATTGAAGACACACGAGATAACCAAGTGTAAACAAGATTGCCTCTGTCTCCTACAAAAAAAAAATAAAAAAAGACAACCGGCGACATTAGAATATGAAACTTTTATTAAATTGTATTCATGAGCGTACATCTATTAAATTTTGTGTGTGTAATTGAACCTATTAAAAACTATAAAAATAATTTCTTAAATTTAGTTTCCTTACTTTCAGGTTTATATTTTAGTTTTAACACTTTCTCAATTGTATCTTGAATCTTTTAAATGAATCTATGATCATTAGCACATTACCAATGAGACAAAGAAATAGCCTTTGAAAATAGAGCAATCCATAAAAATAAATATTTAATTAAAAAGGCATATATTGGATCAAAATATCATTTAATTTACCAGTATTCCAGTTGGCTGAACGCCAACCTTTATCAAGGTGTAATAACAAATTTAAAGTGTGTGTTTTAAAATGTTATAACACCTTGATAAAGGTTGGCGTTCAGCCAACTGATATATTGGTAAAATAAATGATATTTTGATCCAATATATGTCTTTTTAATTAAAGAAATGGCTTTATAAAACGTAACGTTAACTTGAGTGTTCACCAATGATGAACTAAGCCTTTCCCAATATTTTTCATCGCAGTAGGAACAGTAGAGGTATTATTGATGTGTGAAAGTAACATTCTTGTTTTTGATTTTTTTACTTCTTAAAATATTAAATAGTTAGTGTATCTTTTGTCCGACAGATAGCACAAAACATCAGCAACTTTTAGTTTACCGATAAGGATTCATTGAGAAGATTTTTTAAACTTGATTTTTATAAATCTCTGAATTTGTTTCTCTCTCTCATTTAACTTCAATAAATTCAATCGAGAAATCTTCCTCAAAGAATCAACAAACTCCAATATCACTGGGTGAATTTAACCCATCAAAATATTACTTGCAGATGTCTGCAATGGTTTACAAGTGTTAGTAATCCTTGAATATACTCGCCGTGTTTCACTTACAATCATACGATAACAACACAACAATTATTTTTCCAATTCAACTGAGGGTCGGTGGAAGGATGGTCTAAACGATTGGTTTACGACCGTTACGACCCGGGTTCGATTCCCGCATTGGGCACTTTTTTTATGATTAAAATCCGATTCTTGCAAAAGTCCAACCCCAAAAGCGAGTGCAAGTAACCAAACGGGGCTCTGGCGCATTTGTAAGTGTAAAGTCGAACTGCTTTTCACATGTGTAGACATGTGGTGCACTTACAGTAAAAGCAGTCGCTAACTACCCACCATGATTATAATGGCCTGTACCACGTGTACTAGGGAGAGCAAAAAAAAAACATATTTGAAATATCAACAGACTGAGTACACGTGTATAAATAACTTCAACAAAGGTCAATATAACCATACGCTTCCAAAATAGTTTCAATTTATCCTAACAGATGGCGCGCTAATGCATCATAATATTGAACATTGTAAAGTCTTTGACGGCGGATCACTGAGAGTTAGGAAATAATGATTTTAAAAAAGAGTTATAGTATTTATTCAATCAAATTTATAATTACAATTTAACTGTTTTATTTTCTTATAAACTGTAGATGATTATCCTGAAGATAGAGGCTGTCTGGGCGGCATTCATATTTCTAGAAAAATATACACTTCAGCCAGTTAGAGTTTTTTTTTTTTTTTCTCAACGTTTCAACAAAAATATTTTTCTTCGTCAGAAGAAGTAAATAAAAATAAATCATTTGGCAAGGCGTTAAAATTTGTTCTTTGGCAAATTATTTATTCATAACAATTTTTAACGCCTTGAGAAATGCTTTATTTACTTCTCCTGACGAAGACAAAATATATTTGTCGAAACGTTGAGAAAATTAAAAACTCTAATTAACCGGAGGGTCTATTTTTCATAGAAATGTAGATGATCGACAAGATTTTTTTATTTTATTTTTTTTAAATCAATTTATTAATCAAATAAGCGCGATATTGTAATATTTGCGCCTAATACAAAGGTAACAAACAAAACAATATACAAATTAGAACTTAGAATTAAATATTTACAAATTTACATGTATTATTCTACAGGGTTCATAAAATTTATATAGACAAGTGGCTGATATAAGAGAGTTAAATCATTTATATCAGGGAACAAACGATGTCTCACTTCTGTAAAGTTCGGACAGTCGTAGATAAGGTGAAGAGCAGTTTGTTCAGTTTCTCCGCAGGAATAATTGCTGAAGATGTCTTTCAAAATCAGCTGAAGGCAAAGAAGAACTGAGGGCTATTGGAAAGTAAGATGATGCTGAGGGTTTCTTAAAAGCCATTTAAAAAGGAAGAATCTGAAGTGAGAAAACAATCTTAAGCAATAATTCCCCGTAAGATAGTGTGAGGATGTAAAATAACAAAGAAAATGAATTGTACCATCAAATGGATTTACAAAAGGGAAGTAAAATGGAATGTGAGATGTTTTAAGTGCCATCGGATTTGAAAATTGTCAAATTTTAGTTTATTTTAATCCCCGATCTTTCTCAACTCGTGTAAATAAATTCACGAACGAAATTATGGAAGTAGAAAGTGTTTGATGTCACTGGTTTTCTCTTTTTTTTTTAAAGGAGATAAAGGCAATTTTGTCCATACTTGGTTATCTTGTGTGTCTTCAATAAAGGTCACTGTGATATCTTTCAGAGTTATTGTCTGAATCCCGATATACATGCTAAAAGGTACAACTTCCCTTAAGTTTTGTCCATGAGTGTATACACACTTGGTTATCTAGTATGTCTTCAATAAAGGTCACTGTAATATCTTTCAGAGTTATTGTCTGAATTACCGATATACATGCTGAAAGGTACAACTTCCTTAAGTTTTGTCCATGAGTGTATATACACTTGGCTATCTCGTATATCTTTAATAAAGGTCACTGTAATATCTTTCAGAGTTATTGTCTGAACCCCGATATACACGCTGAAATGTACAACTTTCTTAAGTTTTGTCCATGAGTGTATACACACTTGGTTATCTCGTGTGTCTTCAATAAAGGTCACTATAATATCTTCCAGTGTTATTGTCTGAATCCCGATATACAGGCTGAAAGGTACAAATTCATTAAGTTTTGTCTATGAGTGCGGGTTTGTAAAGAAAGTTTGAAATAGTGCGAATATTTAGATAATTTTGTACCGTCCCCAGTACCCCCGGAAAATGTCGACAGCCAGTAGGTAGAGAGATATTTAAATCGATCCAATAATGGATTAACACCGTTATCCAATAAATCGCTTTAATGTGAATAGAAAAATGCATCAGACTCCATTTGAAACACTCGGTATTTAAATTTATGTATTGAGACAGATTTGAGATGGGTATAGAATAGAAGATGTTTGATCAAGGTTCACTACACTACAGGACTCAGCCAGAGTTTCCAGCCCTGAGACTAATTGTGCCTTCTCTCTACAGAATCAACCATCCGGCCAGTACTGTATATGGGAACATGTATTGGAAAGTGTATTTTACTAATGGTGTGATATGTACAAAATAAAGCAGCTCTCCCTTTAATTATTCACCAGAAAGATGCACATGTTCATAGCATTAGTGAAACACTTTACTAGTCTTCTTCTTCTTTCTTATCTCCACTCAATCACACTAAGGTATCTAGCTTGTAAAGCTTGTTGATGGTGTTTGCCGGGGAAGAGTAGAGCTCATCAATGTATGAGTCAATACAGTCAATAATGTGTCTTGGGGTTGCAGGACTTTACTAGTAATGATAAATAATGAGCTAAAACACCAGTTTAGCAAATTCAGACAAAAAACCTTTTTGGTACATGAAAACCATTCTCCCGCAGCTTTATGTTGTATTCTTGGCTGAAAATCTGCCCCTTGCCACTTCACCAGTTTAAACACCTGTTTGGTAAATTTGTACGATTTCTTAACCCTTCTCGTAGGATGTTATGAAATCAAAGCCGTCACTGTACGGATGAGGGCCAAAGCACGAAACCATGGTATACAGGTTGTTGGTTTTTTGTCTGAATTTGCCAAAACTGGTGTTGTGGCTCATTCTTTTTCAACACTAGTAAAGTCTTTGACTAGAGTGATGAACATATGCATCGATAAAATGCATAATTAAAGGGAGAGGTATCACTTTAGGTACATGAATATCATCCTCTCGCAACTTATATTATATATATATATGTGGTATGTGGGGAAAGAAACACGCCACAAGTTGGAAGAGGAACCCAGGCAACCAGAGAGAGAGAGAGAGATTGAGATTGAAACTGGTTTATTTCAAATCCATATAAGATTATATAAGATTAAATACAGATAAAATATAAATATGAATAAAAAAGATTATATAATGATAAATATATGAATAAATAGATATAAATATATAAAACAATTGATAAATATACATATATATATAAATATATATACAAGAGAGAGGAAGAGAGACGGGCCCGGCACAGCCGGGCGGCCGTTCGTGTCGCACACAATCTCCAACTGTCTTAAAAGTCCCGATGTGTTAACTGACGGACCCCAGTGGTCGTCCCTTGGAATGTCGCTGGTGTCTCATGTGACCGTCTCTCTTAGGGTTGTCTGTAGGTTGGCTTTATTATTCCTGGAAGAGTATTTATTATGACATATATATATATATATATGATATATGCAGACAACTTACTAAGGTAGCATGCTCATCTAATTAGAAAAACATTGTTTTTATTCTCAACAATCAACCTAACCCATCCAATATAAAATTGACCCCTTCTTTCTAACAAAAAATCCTTTTTCCTGAACTGAATGTTAGGCACCACAGGCTTTAATAGCAAATATTTAATGGATTGGACTCTGTGTTTATTAAATGTGGTGGACTCATTATAATTTTATGGCCATTAATTGCCGCTTCGAACACCACCGAGGTTTTAATGGTAGAATTTAGCGGGTCATTTCCCCGATGTCATTACGTCTGGACATTTATAAAGTGGGTTACACGACACGACAATATGTAGCACATTTATATATATATATGTTATGAATTATTTTGTTTTGTTGTTGAAAAAGATAGAGAATTGGAGGTGCAGTCGTGAAAAAAGAAAGATAGTTATTTACCCATCAAATAGTTTTTATTTCGAATTACTTGAAGCAAATTACACATAAAATTATTTATCACAGTAATATAAAATTTATAAAATGAATTCTATATTCGTGATTTAAAAAATAGGTTGGTCAACTATACATATTTATAACAATATTCAAAGTGTTATGTTCTAAATCTATGGTCAAAAATGTAGAACAGTCAATGAATGAAAATAAAATATATGTTTTTAAAAAATAAAATATTGCATTTTAGATTATATAATATATATATATAAATATAGAAATATTATTTTATTTTAAAATTATATTTTAAAGATACAAATATTCTGTTAAATCTACCACCAGATGTCTCGACTTCCCCTATAAAAACTCATTGTTGTTGTTTCCCCTTTTGGTTAGCAGCCCCGTAAATAAAGATATTTTTTCTCTCTCTCTCTTTCCCGATGGCCGGCTCAAACCGTTTGTACATTATATGAATAAGTACTTTTATCAAATTATGTTTTTTTTATATTCCTTAAGCTCAATTAAAACTATTTTTATTATTATACTTTCAAGATTTTTGCCACGACTGCATTACAAATACCATTTAGTACTAAAAAGAACCAGCAAATAATTTCATAGTATAATCTTCAAGATAATCAAAATCAGCAGAAAATATTTTTATTTATAATATATATATACCTGTTACACTTTACTATAAATGCAAAGTTGAACTGCTTTTCACATGTGTAGACATGTGGTACACTTACAGTAAAAGCAGTCGCCTACTTTCTATCCACCATGATTATCATGGCCTGTACCACGTGTACTAGAGATAAGCAAACTTTACTTGATTGGCTGGTGATGAAGGTATGGAATAAAACGTCGATATTTGACCACCATGATACGAGATCGAATCCCACTTGGACACTTTTCCTCAATTTTTTAAAAATCAATATTGCCTCTCAATTCTTGAAAGTTCTAACCATACCATTGAGTGCAAGTAGCCAAATGGTATATAGCACACTTGAAAGTCTAAAAGTCAAACTGCGCTTTCTCCATGTGTAGATATGTAGTACATTTAGATTAAAAGCAGTCGCCTACTTTTAACCACCATGATTATTAAAACTACAACTGATAAGGAACCATAGTGATAGTTTCCATCATTCCTGGTACCAAATAGAAAACCCCAAAAAACAGACTCTCCAACTAAACAGAAGGAAGTCGACACAGTTGGCCTGATGGAAATCTGGTCACCTGCGCCCTCTAGTCTATAGAGAGGGAGCCAAAAGCTTCCCCATGTGCACTAGGTGCAAAACCGAAGAGGCCACTCCCCAACATATACTAAATTGTATTGGAAAGGACAAAGGATCCCTGTACAGAGAACCAAGAAGAGTTCTTGAACTTTTTTATGAGCACGACCTCCAAGATCTTGTCTAATTTATACTAATAAAAGGATAAGTAAAAAAACATGATTATCAAGGCCTGTACTAGGGATAATGATAAAAAATCGTATTGTCACGATAAGAATCAGTAGTGGAATTCATTATTATCACCAGTGTATCCGAATCGAAGCTGTGATTCAGACACATTGTCTACGATGCTATCAGGTGAGGTTCATGACGACATAGGCTAAATAAACACAAACTTCTTTTTTTTGCCATTTATTCGCCAAAAGGTCTTATGAATTCACCAAAGATGTCTGTCATATTTGTATCATTATAATTTTTAATTATCCTTATAACGCATGTTACAGACCATGATAATCATGGTGGGTAGTTAACGTCCAAAAATATTTTTTCACAATTTTATCAATGCCGCTAAGGTAACCATGAAGGCCTACGGGGAACTCTGAAATGTGGCTGACTAACGGGGCAATGGCACCCTCCTTTCCATGGAGGGACAAGACACCACCCCCATCATTATTATCAATTTTAATTATTTCTAGTACACGTGTAACAAACCATGATAATCATTATTGGTAGTTAGAGACTGATTTTACTATATGTTTACACCATATATCTACATATCAAAATATAATAGAAAAAAAAAATAAAAAGGTCAGGTGTTGATATTAATTGGGTTGGCCAAATATCAGGGAACAGGCTAAATCAATGATTAGTTGATTTCTGTTCCACTAGATGGCGCTCTCCTATCTGAAAAGCATATATGCTCCTGGTCAGGATATGCCTTTTTCATTTTTTATATATACATATGTAGAAATCAGTTCGAGAATTTGCTCTTACAAGTTTGCTAGAGCCCCGTTCAATTTTCTTGCACTCATTGGTGAAGTTGGACTTTTAACTTGAGGGTAGATTTATTAAAGGTTATTTTCATGAATTCACTAAGAAATTTTCCATTTTTACATATTAACCAGGGGTTATTTGTTATATATTTAAAATCCACCAAAAGCTTCGTTATATTTCTATTATTTTAATTAGTTGAATGTATATAGCCTAAGCTTATGGTCAAATACATTTAAATTTAGAAACGCTCTCATATCTTCAATAACAACTAATATTTCAATTCAATAATCCCTTGTATCAATATTGAGTAAAAACATCAGACCTCCAGGGAAAAATATCTTCTCAAAACATTTTTATTCTCTAGCTTTCAGGCACGGACGCCCTTCTACAAGAGAAAACTTGGTATACCATGTTTATACGATGATTTATCCTGTAGAAGGGCGTCCATGTGCCCGAAATATAGAGAAAATTGTTCTGAAAAGATACACACACTTTTCCCCATACCTGATATATTTTACTCAATATTTCAATGTTGTTACGTAGAAATGATACAGATATTGATTGTTAATGAAGATGCATAGAAACATTGACGTAGTGAGTGAGCAATGAATAATCATCATAATGAGCAATGAGAGGCGCCAACAACCCCAGCAACTAAGCTCCGACCCCCATCAACATGGTATACCATGGTATAAACATGGAATACCAGGTTTTCTCCTGTAGAAGGAATTCCGTGCCCGAAAGCTAGAGAATAAAAATGCTTTGAAAATATACTTTTCTCCTAACCTGATATATTTTACTCAATATTTCAATGTTGTTAAATAGGGGGATGTTACATAATTGTTTGATAAAGAGGATGGCATAGAAACATTGACGTAGTGAGTGAGCAATGAATAATCATCATAATGAGCAATGAGAGGCGCCAACAACCCCAGCAACTAAGACCCCCACCACGACCCCCATCAACATGGTATACTATGGTATAAACATGGAATACCAGGTTTTCTCCTGTAGGAGGGCGTCCGTGCCCGAAAGCTAGAGATTAAAAATGCTTTGAAAATATACCTTTCTCCTAAGCTGATATATTTTACTCAATATTTCAATGTTGTTACGTAGAAATGATACAGATATTGATTGTTAATGAAGATGCATAGAAACATTGACGTAATGAGTGAGCAATGAATAATCATCATAATGAGCAATGAGAGGCGCCAACAACCCCAGCAACTAAGACCCCCACCACGACCCCCATCAACATGGTATACTATGGTATAAACATGGAATACCAGGTTTTCTCCTGTAGGAGGGCGTCCGTGCCCGAAAGCTAGAGATTAAAAATGCTTTGAAAATATACTTTTCTCCTAACCTGATATATTTTACTCAATATTTCAATGTTGTTAAATAGGGGGATGTTACATAATTGTTTGTTAAAGAGGATGTCATAGAAACATTGACGTAGTGAGTGAGCAATGAATAATCCTCATAATGATAATGAATCAAACAATGAGAGAAGCCAACAACACCAGCAACTAAGACCCCCCCACGACCCCCATCAATCCGTAGAGAGAGGGAGGGAGGGTGAGTTAAGCAATAAATTCTTTTAGTTTGTTTATGAAAGGCAAGTATCTCCATGGCAACCCAAGCCTTCAATTGAATATTTGATGCTTGCGTTATTTTCTTTGTAAAAAAATAGAAATAGCTTTGTGCGTTTTATTTAAAAATAGCTAATAGGCTAAAATAAATTTTATAAAGAACCGTTTTGCCGGCACCCTCCCTATATTTTTAGAACTTTATATTTTATAAATATATTTATTAAACCATTTAGGTTTTTTACTCTTTTTGGAGTTGATGTGAGGATTTTTCAGGTTCGATAAAAATTTTATATTTGTTGTCCCTCTCTTTCCTATATTTGGATTTTTATCCTGATATTATATTGGTATATTCCTTGTTTTATGTGAATAATAATAATTATTATATAATATATATATATATATATATATATATTATATATGTTATGAATAATTTGTTTGTTGTTAGATAAAGGGTTGATACGACAAAGGAAGGATAAGATAAAAGGTTGAAGGTGCAGTCGTCATAAAAAAAAAGATAATTATTCACCATCAAGTAGCTTTTATTTTCAATTGCTTGAGGAAATATTACACATTATTTATTTTCGCGTTATATAGAATTTATAAGGTTAATCCTATATTAGTGATTCGAAAAGATAGATATATTAACTACGCGTATTTAGAATTAAACTGAAAGTTATTCTAAAAACGATGATAACCAAGAAAGTGGAAATATTAATGAATAAAAATTTGAATTATAGAAAAATTCGAGTTTTCAGATTATATAATATCTACTTATATATTTGCCTTATTCTGTCTGTCTGTCTGAAGCTCACGGATAGAATGCCCGCCCATTGGCTGCCAGCAAACACGTGACCTCCCTGCCCGCCCCCCCTCTAGACAACCCTGTTATCAGCTGTGTGATACATACACCTGTCTATAGCGGCCATTCTAGACAACCCTGTTATCAGCAGTGTGTTACATCCACCTGTCTATACAGACCACCCTGTCTATAGCGGTCACCTTAGACAACCCTGTTATCAGCTGTGTGATACATACACCTGTCTATACAGACCACCCTGTCTATAGCGACCACTCTAGACAACCCTGTTATCAGCCGTGTGATACATCCACCTGTCTATACAGACCACCCTGTCTATAGCGACCACCCTAGACAACCCTGTTATCAGCTGTGTGATACATCCACCTGTATATAGCGGCCATTCTAGATAACCCTGTTATCAGCTGTGTGATACATACACCTGTCTATAGCGACCACTCTAGACAACCCTGTTATCAGCTGTGTGATACATCCACCTGTCTATACAGACCACCCTGTCTATAGCGACCACTCTAGGCAACCCTGTTATCAGCTGTGTGATACATCCACCTGTCTATACAGACCACCCTGTCGTAGCGGTCACCCTAGGCGACCCTGTTATCAGCTGAGTGATACATCCACCTGTCTATACAGACCACCCTGTCTATAGCGGTCACCTTAGACAACCCTGTTATCAGATGTGTGATACATACACCTGTCTATACAGACCACCCTGTCTATAGCGACCACTCTAGACAACCCTGTTATCAGCCGTGTGATACATCCACCTGTCTATACAGACCACCCTGTCTATAGCGACCACCCTAGATAACCCTGTTATCAGCTGTGTGATACATCCACCTGTATATAGCGGCCATTCTAGATAACCCTGTTATCAGCTGTGTGATACATACACCTGTCTATAGCGACCACTCTAGACAACCCTGTTATCAGCTGTGTGATACATCCACCTGTCTATACAGACCACCCTGTCTATAGCGACCACTCTAGGCAACCCTGTTATCTGCTGTGTGATACATCCACCTGTCTATACAGACCACCCTGTCGTAGCGGTCACCCTAGGCGACCCTGTTATCAGCTGAGTGATACATCCACCTGTCTATACAGACCACCCTGTCATAGCGGTCACCCTAGGCAACCCTGTTATCTGCTGTGTGATACATCCACCTGTCTATACAGACCACCCTGTCATAGCGGTCACCCTAGGCAACCCTGTTATCAGCTGTGTGATACATCCACCTGTCTATACAGACCACCCTGTCATAGCGGTCACCCTAGGCAACCCTGTTATCAGCTGAGTGATACATCCGCCTGTCTATACAGACCACCCTGTCATAGCGGTCACCCTAGGCAACCCTGTTATCAGCTGAGCGATACATCCACCTGTCTATACAGACCACCCTGTCTATAGCGGCCACTCTAGACAACCCTGTTATCATCAGTGTGATAAATACACCTGTCTATACAGACCACCCTGTCTATAGAGACCACCCTAGACAACCCTGTTATCAGCTGTGTGATACATCCACCTGTCTATACAGACCACCCTGTCTACAGCGGCCACTTTAGGCAACCCTGTTATCATCAGTGTGTTACATTCACCTGTCTATACAGACCACCCTGTCTATAGCGACCACCCTCCTGTCTATACAGACCACCCTGTCTATAGCGGTCACTTTAGGCAACCCTGTTATCATCAGTGTGTTACATTCACCTGTCTATACAGACCACCCTGTCTATAGCGACCACCCTAGACAACCCTGTTATCAGCTGTGTGATACATCCACCTGTCTATACAGACCACCCTGTCTATAGCGGTCACTTTAGGCAACCCTGTTATCAGCAGTGTGATACATACACCTGTCTATACAGACCACCCTGTCTATAGCGACCACTCTACAGCTGTGTGATACATCCACCTGTCTATACAGACCACCCTGTCTATAGCGGTCACTCTAGGCAACCCTATTATCAGCTGTGTGATACATCCACCTGTCTATACAGACCACCCTGTCTATAGCGGCCACCCAAGACAACGTTTTTGAAATATATTCGCACTCGGGTAAACCCCGGGCGTTGCCCGGGCCTTTCGTCTAGTTTATATTAAAAGCAAAATAGGTTCCTAAGATGAGTTTCTTGCTTTATTTTATATTCTTCTCAAGCTTTCTCTATCAAAATCCCTTCTACATGAATATATGACAAATAAATCTTAATATTTAACCAATATGGAAAAAACAGTACAAATGTGATATTGTACTGGAATAAGGTGCATAAATTAAGTAAAAGACATCTCCTTATCGTGCTATTAAAGTTGCTGATGGCTTGCGCCATCTATCGGAATAAATATCAACTATTCTCGTTGATTTTTAATTATTCCAGAATTGGCCAAATACCTACTGGGATAAGGTGCATAAATTAAGAAAAGGGAACGGCGCTACAAGACCAGTAACAGTGGGCCAGCGATAGGTCGCTAGAGAAGGCAATCTAAGTCAAGATAGGCTGAAGAATGATAATATCTGTCAACAGAATCTAGATCTATGTACCTCCTGTAACAAAACTGATGGATATAAGTTGAAGCTTGACTAGATGATAGTGCAGTAGTTAATTATCTTACTGCATTATCTGATTGAAATGGATATAGTTGAAAGCACGCGGAGTCGACGTAAACAACAGGCAAGGGTTAAGCTCCTTTTATTTAGACTGATAGCAATGGGGAGAGAGACTGCCACCACTGTGATTGGCTGGCCGGAACGTAGTGGTGACGTAGGTCCTCCCCGGCGGAAGTAGGCATATTCAACATGTCTTCAGAAACTGTCTATATACGCTCTCTCTTCCAGAAATATGTAATTCAAATTGAAACAATAAATACATTGATGTTCTTAAAATTAAAGATACTTCGACCAGTAGATCTTTTTATTAGCTCGACGTTTCGACAAACATCTTTTGTTCTCATCGGTAGCAAACAAAAGTTAAAACATTTGGCAAGGCGTTAAAAATCTACTGGCCGAAGTATCTTTAAGAACTATGAATGCCGGCCAGGCAGCCTCTATCTTTATCACGGTATAATATTTCTTCTTTCCTTGCCTTAATTTCTTTTATATTTCGCTTTCTATGAATGAAAATACTGTAAAAAAGCTACGCTTCAAATTCTTAAAACCTTCATTGGTCAGCTTAGAAGTATTTTTATTAGAACGAAAAACCTTAGTGCATGTATCATATGTAAATTCCAGTGTTTTTTTGACGTGACAACGTCTTAAATTAGGTTGCGGCTGGGAGTCACTTATGAAAAAGTGTAACGCCCGATAACGTTACGATGAGTCACCGAACGAGAGTGCTGCGCGCGCAGCTGCGCGCGCAGCTGCGCGCGCAGCGCTAGAGAATTAGGCGCATTGAATCGGCGCATGCTTGTCTCTGTCTTTGTCTTTCTCGAACGTTCTTGGCGTTGGAAAAACAAGAAAGCGTCATAATACAAGTTCACACGTGTGGTTAAAGTATCGTCAGCTGTGTCTGTAGTGAAAATGTGGAGTGCTTAGATTCGTCATTTACAACAACTACAACAATAAAGGTAAATAATTGTACACTGATATTTCATTATCGTAAACTATGATTGATTGATTAATTGTTAGATTGACACAAAAGTTGAGAAACTGAGTTTATAGGTTATGTCATACTATTGATAAATGTTGATAGTGTTAAGTAAATTATTAGTTTAAAATTAATTAATTAATTAATTATTATTTTACAAATTTTAAATAGTTTCAAATTTATTTAGCAAAAATTTGAACCTTCGATCTGAATAAATGTTTTGATTTTCGAATTGATTATTTAAAATTACAAATATTAAGAAAAAGTGGCAGATATAAGAAAACTTTATTTAAACTGTGTTGAGCAAGAATTTTAACATCTAATATAAGTAAATGTTTTAATTTTCAACTTCATCATTTACAATTACAAACACCTTATCCGTCGATTGGGTGCCAGTGCACAAGAAAGTGGTAAACATTTCGTTGACAAAAACAGTGAAGTGCAAGCGAAAACAATTTCCTTGCGTGCCTGCTTGTGCAATTACGATCCACAAGGCCCAGGGTGGGACGTTTACTACAATTGTTTACAAGTACTCCTCAAAACAACCACAGCAATTGGTATATGTAGCCATGAGCCGCGTCACAAGTATCGACGGATTGTACATCATAACAGAAAAGGACTCTCCATTGGTTTTCAAACATGGCCGAGATGGAAACGACTCACAGACTACTCGAGATGTTCGCAATGAATACCTACGACTTCGTGGACACACTCTAGACACAATTACCAAACAAGCCGTAAAATTCTGTGACGACGCAACCGACGCTGGACAACTTATTGTAGCGAACATCAACTGTCAAAGTTTAAGTGCCCATGCCGCGGACATTGAAACAGATACAGTGATACCACGATCAGACTATTTAGTATTGACTGAAACGTGGATGCGCGACACTTGTGAACCAACTCCAATCAAGGGTTATGAGTGCGTATCCAGGGAAAATAATCGACCTAACTCAGATACCAACGCGGCTGGTGGAGTGGCGATCTATCGTAAATTATCATCGACATCTACGGCGGAAGTGTTCCAAGTTGCGATTACAGACGTAACTCGTGTCATTAAAACCAAGGGTGACATGTGCATGACTGAAGTTACTTGCTTCGCCGCTAATACTAGCTTCAACTTTATACTCGGTGCTGTATATATTCATCCAGGAGCTAGTATGCAGGATATTGGAATGTTACTATGGCAAGGACTCGGTCCGTACATTCACAACAGCCAGTACGTGCCACCGTTCGTGCAAATTGATTCTAGTATACCGATTCTTCTGTGTGGTGATTTTAACAAAAACGTAAAGCCTGACAACTCGTTTCTTAATTTCATGAAAAATACGTATAATCTTGATTGCGTATCAAACGTTTCTAAGTCAACTACGTTAAAAGGAACAACTATCGACTTGACTTTCGCAAGACACATTACAGCAGAAACACTTCCTTTCATTTCATATTTCTCCTATCCTCAACAAAATCACTCAAATAGGAATTAGTTAAGTTTAAGTTTACATGTACAATGTTTTAGTAAACAAAATATATTTCTATAGTTAAAATTTGTGCAATTCTTATTTTCATTCAATTCCTTGTTCCTATTGTGCAATTTAATTATATTCATATCAATAAATATTCTACCGTTGTCACGTAAAATCTTCGCCCGTAAAACCGACTTTACAGGCAACCATTGTTTTTTTTTTCATTCCTTTATTTTATATCATTTTCTCGGATTTACCCTTTCAAATCTGTTTATGATCCTAATTGTCTTAATTAGGTTTTCTGGTATATGAATTTCATTTTCTCAATATTGATTGTAATCAGCTTTTACTTTTTATCTTCATTTGCAGAGAATCCGTGGTAAATCCATGTATAGTAACTATCTTTGCCTCCAATTTGGCCAGATTAATCTATTAGCTTGATTGTCTTTATATAATTTCCCCTGTATATGAATATCATGTTATCATTAAGTTCTATCACTGTTTCTCCTGTATGTATCCTATATTTCTGCTTGGAGAATCTGTATAAGACTAAAAGGTCTTAATAAAGCTTTGTTGGTGTTGTTGTTGTTGCTGCCTCTATCTTTATGTTACATTGATGTTGTGACTACGTTGTGATATATTGGAATCTACACCAGACAGGGTCAACCACCTGCCATATCTACTGCCTCGGTGTAGATATATGAAGATAAATGAATGTATCACAGAGAAGATGGGGGAAATAAGAAGTTAAACATCCATCCTCTAAATATTTATGTAGAACATAATAATGTTTTATCGAATTTTCTAAGGAAAACTATTTCTTCTCGGAAACTGTTTTTTTTTCTCAGAAAGTGAAGAAAAAAAAGTTGAGTTATAACTGAGTCATTTGTTGACATTTTCTAGAATTGATTCGCGTCTCCCCCAATTCTCACTAAATCCATTCAAACATTCTTAGACGCCCTGTGGTGTCGAATCTTTTTTATTCCGTTTTTAAATAAATATATTCTATGAATAATCCGTTTAATAAATTTCCGTGTTGCCAGATTTCATATGTAAATTAAATCCACAATTAATCATACATACTTTAAATACTGTAGAACAGCGTTTCTTAATTTTTTTTTGGTCCTCGGTCCGAAATATTTGTGAAAAACAAATTTCACAGAGCGATGAATTTTTTAACCAAAAAATTAACTAGGTATTAAAGAAAAATTATCTATGAGTTAAATTTCTAATTTTGACTACAAGGTTGTTCCAAAAGTTCGTAAACATTTACACTCTCTTTATCTCTCCCTCTCTCTCAATATATTGCACGAACAACTTAATTTGCAAATTCTTTTGATCACATGAAAGCAAATTTGTCATTATCCATGTGATCTACAAGAATTTGTGAATCAAGTTTACTGTGCAATAAATTGATAAAGAGAGAGCAATTTCTCGAAATATTTTGTGAAAAAAATGTTTATTTTTCTTTACAGATTCAGGTACGACCTTTTTTAATATAAACATATTTAATGGATCGAAATTTTTACTCAAAATATTGTAATCGTTTTAAGTGGTAATATCTACAGTTTGAGAATGATTGAATTCTTTTTGGGAACATCGTGTACCATAAATACATCAGTAAACTATGCACTTAGCGTTCTCGGCGTGTTGAGGATTGTGCTAAGTTGGAATTGTCAAACCGCTGGAATATCCACTCATGGACAGTTCAGTATCTACAGGTTAGCAGGTAACCAGCAATATGACAGCGTCTACACAGCCGTGTTACCCAGCAACGCCACAATAAACTACGTTATCAATTATGTAAATCTGGTAGACAACTAACCACACTACCGCTTCTACTGTATCGCCATAGTGTAGACCATTATTATCTACATTTCTCTTCTTGATAAAGCACAATTTTGATTATAGATACAAAGAATAAATTATATTAATCTGATGATGCTCTCTCTCTCTAACAATGCTGTTACAACGTCACACATTATTAAATTATTTGGATTAGGTCTTATTTTCTTGTAGCTAAAATTCTATTTTTCTTCTATATTACAATATTTGTCGAAATTCGTCCTTTATTTTATAAAGAAATAACCTTATATAATTCATTCTTCAACATATACAGAATGACTCCTCTATTTTTATTTACAAAATCAACATTTACAACATTTTGAACAATTCTTTTTCACTTATTATACCCAATAGGGTGTTGTATATAAATATTGTTGGAATGGTGACCATGCCAAATACAAGGTTAGGCCAATAAATAATCTGTAATAACTTTTCTATTGACAAATTAGAAAACTGAACCTCTGTGTATAAAAGAACTAACAGTCCTCTATATATTACCTCTCCTTGTTTGGAAGAGGATTATCTCAAGAGAAGCCTCCATCGCTAAAGATATTTGTAGACATATAGAACTGTCTTTGATTTAAAAGGACAATATTGGATCAAAATATAATTTATTTACCAATATATTATACGAATAAATTATATTTCGATCCAATTTTTAATTAAATATCTATTTATGGATTGCTTCATTAAAAAAATATATATAACTGTCTATAAAAGCAATGGTCGCTTCTCCCGTGGAGACAAACATCAAATTTAGACACCATCTATTGACCACCGCAGCAAACTAGCGTACTCATGTCGATGACAAAGTCACAACATCAACTTTAAAAAAACTGGGAATCGTCCACTTAGGGACCATGGTTCCAGGCTAATGGCCCTCGTCAGTCCAAGGAGAGCTTTATTCAATGAGATTCACACGGGATATTTTGGCGTCTAGACGTCTAATTTGACGGAAGAGGCAAACTTCGTTTTTATATATAAATTTCCTCCAGAAAAAATTTTCATCTACATATAAATGTATATATTTTTTCATACAATAATTAGTTTATTTCTTTCTGTAGACATTGATCAGATGTCAATAAAATTGCTTAGATATTGTCATACGCCTATATATCAGAATCATTCAATATATCCACCTTCCTTCTGTACACATTTGATCCAACGTTGATGCCAACTTGTATCTTGGTAAAACGCCGTATCCAACTCTCTAAATCACCCTCATGAATATTTCCTTGGAAAGTGAATGCTTTGGTTTTTCATTTTGGCATTTTTATGGGTTCATTTCATTGATTGACGTTTTTAAGAAGGATCATAATGATAAACCCAAGTCTCATCACCTGTTATCACATCTTCAAACACCTGAAAAGGTACTCCAGGAATGTCTCCATGAGGCATAAACAAATCGCTTTCATAATTTGCCTCATTTCTCGTGTTAGAAGTTTTGACACCTATTTTGAGCATAATTATAGATAGAAAAGTGTTTGAGTAAACTTCCTTCATACGGGAAAGTTTTTTGATAAGTCGTCATTGTTATTGGTCACAGTGGTACAGCCTGCACCACGCTGACGAGGGCCAACTGCCCCAAACGCGTTCGTGGTTGACTTTTCTTGATTTATCGAGAAAATGGGTTGGCCAAATATCAGGGATCTAAAAAGCTCATGTGATCGTTGTCAGGATATGCCATTTTTGATTTAATACCAACACCTGACCTTTTTTAATATTTATTTTCACACACTCATATATATGTTATATAAAAATAGATTTCTGTTGATTTTTGATTATTTTGAGGATTATACTATGTTAGTGCAGTCGTGGTTAAAGATCTTAAAAGAATAATAATAAAAATAGTTTTGATCAGAGATTGCTTTAATTGAACTTAAGGAATATATAAAAACATAATTTAATGAAGTACTGCCTGGCTTAAGGCGTAAGAATAAAAAAAAGAAAAACTTATTTACATAATGTACAAACAGTTTGAGCCGACCATCGGGAAACAACAACAATGAGTTTTCATAGGAGAAGTGTGACCTCTGGCGGTCGATTTAGCAGAGTATTTGAATCTATGAAATATAATTTTAAATAAAATAATATTTTAATATAATATATATATACATCTATGTACCTGTATATATGTTTTTAATTAATATTATTTTCAAAATTATATATATTTTTCTCTTACACACAAATATGCCTCTCCCCACCTACTTTGTATTTTTTTTATAAATTATTTGAACTGTTATATGATAACACTATGCGGCGCTGAGTTTGTTTATACAAAATATAATGCCTTGACAAAGGTTGGCGTTCAGCCAACCGAAATATTGGCAAATAAATATTTTATTAAATTCAATATATGTCTTTTTATTATCTAAATTTATATATATATCTTCTGTTTAAGTAAAGGATTTTATTAGTTGTCTCTCGCTTCTGGTATTTTATTGAGAATACATTGTTCGAGGATAATAATGGATTTATCTATGTCCTGGTGTGTGTTTAATAAGAAATAATACCCAGTCTGTGATTTTTATTTTAGTATTTGAGCTTGACAGTTTGAAGTCTTGTTGGACAACTAATACTGGAAGATGGTCAGATGTCAATTCATGTAGTAATTTAGAGGTTGATATTCTGGGTTAGATTTTTATGTATGGTAATATCAAGGATCTCTGGTGGGGAATCATGGGTTGGTGCGTCAGGATAACTGACTCCAAGATCCATGGTGTAAATGGCATTTTGGAAAATATTCATTTGGATTTGTAATATATGAGCCAAAGCAGGATGCTTACAGTTGAAGTCACCGGTAACAAAGGTTGGTGTATTGTTTGTTAAAATGTATTTAGTGTCATCCTCATTTAGATTAATGTACGGTGATTTATAGGATGGATATATATTAATTTTCAAGCCATTAATGCTCTTTATAGATATACCGTTTTTCTCATAACCTAAGGTTTTTGTGTTAATGGGTATATATTGTAGCTTTTATGGATAATGAATGTTGTTCCTCCTCTTTGTCCTGAGAGTTTTGTCGGATTGTGTTGTGAATCTACATTCTGTGGCATGGTTTAAGCTAAGTTTAACAGACAAGGGTTATATCTATATCAAACTCATTTAGAAATTCCGTAAATAAGGTTTTCTTTTAGCGCAAGCCACAAGCATTCTAGTGTATTATTTGGAGCCTGTTTTTTTTTTTTTATGAATGTGAAGTTCATTTGCAGCCGATTGTAAGAAGAACGTTCTCACCAATAGCGGTAATTATGTTGGGATCGTTTAAAAGAACGCCTTTAATTGCACTTTCAATGGGGTTAATGGCCTGGGTTACTGTGGATTCTGACTCGTTCTGGCAATGGAGTTTGTTTGTCTTGCAAAGAGAGCACCAACACCAATTTGCTGTATGCTCTCCTTTGCAGTTGGCACATTTAGGGGTTTGTCTGGTCTTTTAAACATGTTGATGTGAAGTGGTTTTTCACCACATTTTACACATCGTGGTATTTGTCGGCATTCGTATTGTGAGTGGTCATAATTTTGACATTTATGGCATTGTTCAGAACCTTTTGGTGTCCTATATGCCTCATATTTATAGATCATATCACAGATGTGAGTTACATTAAATATTCATCATGTATATCGGGATTCAGACAATAACTCTGGAAGATATTACAGTGACCTTTATTGAAGACACACGAGATAACCAAGTGTGTATACACTCATGGACAAAACTTAAGGAAGCTGTATCTTTTAACATGTATATTGGGATTCAAACAATACCTCTGAAAGATATTACAGTGACCTTTATTGAAGTCACACGAGATAACCGAGTGTGAACAGCCTCTGCCTCCTTAAGAATTTGCTATCCACTTCCTTAAGTTTTGTCCATGAGTATATATTGAACCTCAGCGTGATGTTCATATCACACACATCGTACTTTCCTCGATCAGGAGAAAGGGAAAACTCTCTATAAATGAACTAATCGTTTTTTTTTAATTGTATTGAGTTTTCTTTATAGAGAGCATCTTAGAGTTTGTGCGATGAAAATACTAAAATATTGACTCTTCAATATTGAGAATATCTCTGTATAAAGGGTTTCCATGCGAGTTTCCCCGTGTGAAATTATATTTTAAAGAGAAAGATTGACTTTTTTCTCTTCCATTTTCCTTTGATGCATATCATCCTATGATTAAATAAAAATGTTATCTGGTCTAAGATTTGTCCATTAACACTTCAACAGTTTAAATATAAGTTTTTGTGAATTTGACCGATTTTATAACTCCTCTCATTGGATTTTAGAAAATCAAAGCCGCTCCTGTACTGATGAAGGTCATAGCTTGAAACCATGGTATTTTGGCTGTTGACTCTTATCCGAATTTCATAAACTGGTGTTGTGGATAATTCACATAACTCAATCTGTGCGTTTTACTCATGAATAATCAACAAAATGTATATTGTGAAAAATAGTACAAATGTGATATTGTACTGGGATAAGGTGCATAAATTATGAAAAAAGGCATCTCCTTATCGGGCAATTGAAAGTTGTTGATAGCTTGCGCCATCTATCGGAATAAATATCAACTATTCTCGTTGATTTTTAATTATTCCAGAATTGGCCAAATACCCATTCTTGATAAACAATCATCAGCGTGGTGCAAGCTTTACCTCAACGACCAAAAAATTGGTCATTCAGGCATACTGAAAAATCATGAAACGGGTAGTTAAGGCCAGAATTGCGTGAGACCGCGAAACAATGTGAAAAATAGTACAGTTGTGATATTGTACTGGGATAAGGTGCATAAATTATTTAAAAAGGCATCTCTTTATCGTGCAGCTGAAAGTTGCTGATGGCTTGCGCCAACTTTCAGTTGCACGATAAGGGAATGCCTTTTTTTCATGAAATGTATATTGTTTTAGTACATTTTTAAAAAGGGAGAAGCAAATTTAGGGTTTATAATACAATTCAGTTATTAAATCACAAGATATATTCTTGTTTAAAAATACAAATTAATAATCATATTCACAGCATTGATTTCTACTACCATCAAACAAACAAACAAAAAAAGAAAATATTGGATGATGAAAGTTCACCACTGATTAATTCAAATTCTTACAATATTTCATCTTCTGTTTTGTGAGGTTCTATAAAATTTATTTTTAATAAAACAAATTAATCCGAAAATTATGTATACTAATGTATCAAATTACAAAACTAGTTTAGAGGCGTAATATTCTTTTTAAAATAAAACAATTTCTACTGTCCTTACTGCAATGGAAAAATTAAAGGGAGGGCCTGGCTCATCAGTGGTGAACCCTCCCAGCGGTTTCGCTAGTGCATCGTAATACTAATGTATATAACGATACGATTGTCGTAAATATAAAATATCCAGAAATTTTAAATACTACATCGACAGAACGCACCAATTAGTTTACTTAAGCACCGAGAGATGCCGCGCAAGTTCTACATTCATACGCGATAAACATTAGCCGCCATCTTGGATGATCCCTTCGTTTGCTATTAATATCTTTTGCATTATATTTTTATTGTCTCTCTCTCTCTCTCTCTCTCTTCGATTAAATAAATAAATATGCTTTACCAAATTAAGAAACAAATTTTAATTATAAATCTTTCTAATGTTATATATACACTTTTGAATATATTCATAATAACAACAATAATAGTGCTGCCAAATCCAATAATTCAAAAATAAAATAATCAAACAGAGTATATTATAATATTATTATAAGGTATATTACAACATTTATATATTATTCAGCGTTTATTTAATCTCTTAACTATTAATTAGTCATTTCTTATAATTTTTATGAAACATAACTATTCCTATTTATTAAATTATTTACATATTTACGGTTATTTATAGTGAATTATTGGTTTATTCTCTATCCAAACGACTTATCGTTTTTATTATCGTTCCAATATTTACATAACTATGTTAAGCCTGAAAGTGCTATATAAGATATGTATTTGATGGGAATAAATAAATTTATTGAGTAGATACATAAATATTTAATATAATAAATAGGGAATAAAATATTAATATTCCAATATGCAAATATATATATACATCTATGAATATATTTATTTAGCTTTTAAATATATTTTATATTTGATTTCCCTTCATAAAAACATTTTATCATTATATCTTATGCTTCGTTTTCTTTTTTAAATTACATTTAGAACTACCGATTTTTTTAATTATATCGTTTAATGTTTATTTGAAAATAAAAATTCGATCGCAATGAATAGTTCTAATTTTAAAAAATAGATGGAGCCCTTTTGAATTTTAAAAATAGATTTATAGATTTTACTTTTAGAAGGGTACAACGGCTTTTTAAAATGGCGTCGGAATGGGGGGAAGTGTGAAGTGAAAAACAATTTAATGCAAAATCTTTCTATCCAAGTATGGTATATATATATGTGGTAACGTGCTACGTTTGAAAGTATACAGTATTCTTGAGTGGTATTCCGTCACTCCCTCAATAAATATTTCAGTAATATTACCAAATGTGTATATTTTATTTTAAAAGTGAGAGAGAGGGTGGCATTTAAATTTTATCGTGTTTTCTGAAAAATGACGATGGACTCTTTTCTCCTTTCAAATTGAAAGTATCTTTAAAAAAAAAACATAAATAAAATAGATTTTTAAATTATTACCAAATAAAGCTATTTTCTCATATCTTTCTAAATATTAAAATTTTATATCAAGTTGTGATACATTCTTTTCAAAGGGAAGTTTTAGAAATTCCGGTTCGGTTTCTATAAAATATTTTGTATCTGTAATCTTTTACCTTCAAGAAAGAGAAAAAAAAACGGTATCGATAAAAAAGACTGGTTATCTAGTTTCGAGTTTTTCCCTATTTTATTCTTTTCTTTGAAAATTTATTTTCTTTCCCTGATAGTCATAAAATTCCGTTTATTTTTAACATTAGGATAAAAAATATAGAGAGATATTTTCTTTCTTTTCTTTTCTCTCTCTCTCTCTATAATTTAATTATTTTTATAAAAAATTCTTTGTTTTTCAACTTTATTATTATATATAGAGTCTGTTGTAGAGCTTTATTTGAAAATAATTGTGATGCTTTGTTCTCTAATTGAATAGAACTTATGTTATAGTCTGATTGATTATTGTTATATAGGGTTATATCAAACACTAAAGTTTAAAATGGACATAAATACCAACGGTAAAATATGATTGTCTTCAAAAGAAAATACAGAATTTTGAAACATACTTAAATTTCGAAAAATATGTAGAAAATGTGCAACATATACAGATTTTTGAGACTTATATACAAACAGAATTTCGCAATAAATGGTTCAATTCACCAACATATACAGAAATTTTGCAACATATGAAAATTTGCGACATTTGTTGCATCAAGTTTAAGGCGCCCTACATTTATTCAAAATATTCTATGATATTTAATATAAATTTAAAACAGATTATTTAGAATATCATCATTCCTTTTTATAGTTTTATTCCCTTTCATAGTTTCATTCCTTTTGTAATATTGTTATTGTACATATATCTTGATTGGTTATTGGAGCGAGAGAGGACCTAGAGGAAGACTGCGGATCGTGACCAACGAGGAAGACAACGAATAAATAAACACAATAACTTTAAAAGGTAATTTATTTTTATTTACTTTTCTTTAGTTGCTTTAAGTATGGAAACCCGCTCGGGAAACGTGTATAACACCAAGAAGTAGGAAACCAAGGTCGACGACCCTGCAAAGCTGCAACTTGGTGCAACAATATACAGAATTTCGTAAAACATAGCTTTCTTCACATATTCAGAACTTCGCAACACACACAGATATTTTTGCCACATATTTCGCAACATGTACAGAATTTCGCAATGTATGCAGAATTTTTTAAAGCATATACAGAATTTCGCAATATATGCATAAATTTCGCAACACGTGTAGAATTTTTCGAAGGAAAGGTAAACTATTTTAGCCTAAATGAAATGAATCTCGAAATATTAAAAAATTGAAATGTTTTGTAATCATACAAAGGTTATGTGTAGGTATCGCTATATAAGAATGAAAATGATACATTTAGCATATTAGTACTCCAATAATAAAATAAGTGTGAGGGTCTGGCTTATCAGGGGTGAACCCTCTCAGCGAAATTTCTGTATACGTTGAAAAATCTGCATATGGTTAAAAATTCTGGATCTGTTGCGAAATCTTGTATATGTTTCAAAATTTCTGTATACGTTGAAAAATCTGCATATGGTTAAAAATTCTGGATCTGTTGCGAAATCTTGTATATGTTTCAAAATTTCTGTATACGTTGAAAAATCTGCATATGGTTAAAAATTCTGGATCTGTTGCGAAATCTTGTATATGTTTCAAAATTTCTGTATACGTTGAAAAATCTGCATATGGTTAAAAATTCTGGATCTGTTGCGAAATCTTGTATATGTTTTAAAATTTCTGTATATGTTGAAAAATCTGCATATGGTTAAAAATTCTGGATCTGTTGCGAAATCTTGTATATGTTTCAAAATTTCTGTATATGTTGAAAAATCTGTATATGGTTAAAAATTCTGGATATGTTGCGAAATCTTATATATGTTTCAAAATTTCTACATATGTTGGAAAATCTGTATATGCTGAAAAATTCTGGATATGTTGCGAAATCATGTATATGTCAAAATTTCTGTATATGTTGAAAAATCTGTATATTTTATTTATCAATTGCAGAGTACACGCTATATCCACAATTCGGATATTTGCGCGTGAAATATAAACATTTAAATGAAAGACACAAAAGAAAAGTAGTTAAGAAGATATATACATATTTACATATCAGTATGCAAATTGATTACATTAGTAATCACTTAACTAGCTAAATACATTCTGCAAAATTTGTTGAATCTTTGGTATATGTCCTTAGTGGAGACCAGATGTTGCAAATTTATGGGAAGTTGATTTAGTTCCCTAAGGTCAGCGGTCAGCGGGCAGTCAGTTAATAAGTGTCTGGGGTTCTGTTCTTCGCCTCCACACGAGCATCCAGGTGATTCAGCTTTGCCAATTTTAAACAGGTATGAATTGAAGTCGCCATGTCCAGTGAGGAATTGCACATTATAGAAGTTAGGTTTAATAAAATTAGGAATTTTTGGGCCACTGAAGAAACTTTTGAAATTTTCATTGGTCGCTTCGTAATATTCCTGCTGTTTCTGGTTTATAAAGTTAGAAATTATGACTATTTTTGCTGGGACAAATCGGTTGTAATCTATATTTATTTTCAATATATTTGATTCAATGAAGTGAGTGAGCTTTGGAGTTCTAGCAATGATATGCGTACAATTTGACGATGTTGTATTGTATGCTTGTATACCATGTTTGAGAATTTTATACTGTAGCGAGTTTAATTTGTCTTTGGCTTTTTTTGGGATGAATTGGTACCATATCGTAGATCCGTATATTATTGTATTTCTAAATAGTGTTTTGTACAGTACAATTCTCCTTTTGCTGTCAAGACCCCAGGCCTTCTTTGTTAATCCTAATAGATATCCACTTGCTCTGGTTGTTTTCGTGATAGTATCATCAATGTGCGGCATAAAATCAAGTTTATTCTTATTTCTGTGGTTTTTGACGGTTATTCCCAAAATTTTTACCCTATCTACCGGAATAATGGTATTGTTATTCAAAGTTATTGTAAATTTTTTATTATTGAACAAAGGCAAAACCTTCGTTTTCTCCTTGGATATTCTTAATTTGCTGCTTTCACACCAATTTGTTATTTTTCTCATTATGCTTCCTATTGTATTTTCAAGTTCTATTAGGTTTTTATTCCAACATACCACCGTAATATCATCTGCGTATCCGATGATTTCACCATTCGGCTCAGTATACTTGCATAGTAAATCGTTCATGATTATATTCCATATTGTAGGGGAAATAGGTCCTCCCTGCGGGCATCCTTTGCTTAGTGTTTTTTGAACTTCAATTGATGTGTATCTGTATCTTATTTTCCTATTATCAAAATATGACTTGAAAAGTTTAACAATAGATGCATTTACATTATCTTCATCGATTCTTTTTAGCACCATTGGCCACCATGCATTATCAAATGCTCCACTGATGTCGATTGTTATAATGGCCGTAAATTCCTTAGCTTTGTGGTCTAAAGCAGTTTTGACAATGTCAGTTAGCGCTGTTATTGTTGATCGTGATTTTGTAAATCCGTGTTGACGATTACTGAACATCTTATTTTCTTCATAGTGTTTGATTATTTTATTGTTAATAATTTTTTCAAAGATTTTAGAAATGTTTGAGTTCAAACGTAAGGGTCTGTAGCTCTTATACTCGCCGTAGTCAGCTTTACCTGGCTTTGGGATAACCAACACTTCTGCTTTCTTCCACTCATTTGGGAAGTAGCTCATATCCAAACACTTCTGAAACAGCTTGGTCAAGAGCGGAGCGATAAGGTGTTTAGTATGCAATATCATATTATTAGATATATAGTCAGTTCCAGGAGATTTCCTTGGGTTTAATTTATCAATTATATCATTTATTTCCTTCATTGTGACTACTATATTTGCTGTATTCAAAAGCTTTGGTTTATAGTTTCTTATTTCTTTATGTAAATTCGTGTCATCGTTGAGGCTGTCATCAGGAAAGAGACAAGCTAACAAGCCCTCGATTCTCTGCAACCGCTCATGATATGTATTTGTTTCCAATATTTGTATTTGCTTGTCAGGCGTTCCTTTAAATTTTTTGTATATTCTATATAAATTTCCAAAAGGATTGTTTGAATTATTTTCTTCCAGAAAAGTTCTCCATGAAATTCTTTTTGCTTTCTTAATTTCACGTATATATTTATTTCGTGTATTTTTGAACAATTCAGCAATATAACGTGGAGGATTAGGATTTCGGTAATATAAGTTTCTTATATAGTGAAAGTTATTTTTCATAATTTCCATTTCTGCATTCCACCAGTTGTTCGCTCTACCTCTCATAGAGTTGTTTTCCCTAATTCTTAATGTTGAGTAGGCAGATTCAATTAAGATATTTGTAATTTCTCTTATTGTTTGATCTATCATCTCTGGTGTAGAAGCATTTTCTATATAGTTTTTAATCTTTTTAATCTTCTCATGGTCAGTTCCATCCACGCTCTGAGTGTATTGACTCCAGTCAACTCCCCGCTCATTGAATTTCCAATTTGAATAAGAAGTGATTGTGGAGAATTGATCATCTATACAGACATCAAATGTTATTGCCTTGTGGTCAGATATTTGAGAGATTTGTTTAGAGCTCCAGTTTCTAATATTGCTAATTGCCCGTCTATTTGTTAACGTTAAATCGATTATGCTCGCATTTCGGCATGTTGGAGTTTTGACATTATGTATCGTTAAGTTTAAATCGTCTATTTGTGGTGTTAGTTTATGACCATTGTAGTTTTTCTTCGAGTCAAACCATAGTGGATCTCTTGCGTTGAAGTCTCCACATATGACCACTGGTAAATCTTCGTACTCATTACTTAGTTGTCTTAAGAATATTGTATGTTCGTTTTTCATAGAGTTTGGTTGTATATATATATTTGAGATTATGACTTTTTTAGTTGAGGTATAAATCATAATTGTTGTTGCAAATGTGTTTGTATATTTTTTGATTAGTTTAGTCTGAAGAAAGGCATTATTTATAATGATTGCTGTATTGACATTTCGGAAGTTTTCCAGTTGAAACTTTTTCGCGGACCATGAGTATATTACTTCATCATTTATTGTGTATGGTTCCTGTATTAAAATTATATCAGCCTCCGTAAAGTCTTTGGGAGCGCGGAGTTCATTAATACATGCAATGCTTTTTCTGGTGTTTTGTTGGACAATTTTGACTTTATTAATTTGTATGGTATCTAAGTACGTGCCCCGTTTGTTTACTGCTCCAAGCGTATTATTCATTTTTATATTGTGGTTCAGTAGTTGTGTAGGCAGTTTTTTGTATCGTATACTCAATTTGTTTAGCATATATCGGGCAGTCTTTGGAGTTTGGTTTATGATCTTGATTTCCATTTTTAAAGTATGGGTGTTTCGTGCAATTGCAACACTTAATGCTGCCAGAGCAAAGATGCTGACCTTCCTGGCCACATTTGACACATTTTTTCAAATTAGGGCAGTTGTTTGTACGATGCTTAGGGTTAAATTCAAAGCAATTTTGACATTGGCTAACCAGTATTTTATCTCTCACCTCACAGCGTTGTATGTCTGTGTAAACTTTACCAGTTTTCTTTAATATTTGGTATACTTGTGTAGAGACTCTCAGCACGATGTCTTGTTCCTGCCTATTAGATTTGATCGGAAAAAGAACCTTTATATGATCTTGTAGGTTGTCAAGCTCCGGATTCATATTGCATAATATAGTTGGCAGATTGGTTATATCAGTTATTTTATTGACAGATTTGATAAGTATATTTGGGTCTCTTAGTTTTGATTTGTATACCTTGCTTATTTTATTAATTTCGTCTGTATTTTTGAAACTTTCTAGAAGCTGGTCGATATCTTCCTCATTAGAAGATTTAATGATTGTACCATTTTTCGTATTTATTATGTTTGTTATTTTAGCTTTGTTACCTTCCTGCCGTAAAAGTTTTATTTTTTCGCTTACCAGTTGATGAATGCCTGATACGTTTAGATTGTTATTTGCTGAAATAATCAAAGTTTTCTCTTCATTTATATATCCGTCTTTCTGTATTGATTTTCCTATTTTATTTTTAACCATATCTGCATAAGTATCCTTAGTTGTGCTTTTTGAAGCAAATTTACGTAGTTCATTTTTTATTTCATCTAAATTAGTTTGCAGACATCCTTCAATTTTTGAAACATTTTCATCAAGTTTAATTAGTTCACATACGCTATCTTTTATTTGTTTAATAGTTCCTTTTAAATAACCAATATCCTCTTTGCAAAGATTTTTCCTATTGCTATCATATTTGTCAGAAAAATACTTAAATATTTCATCCAAACGATTTAAAATTAATGAGTTCATATCTCATTCTAGCTATGAATCTCCGCAATAGATAACGATCAAAAGGAAAAGTTGATATTTTCTTGCTAATAAGAACTAAAAAGAAAGAACAAAAGATCAGTAAAGTAAATTATACTTAGCTTGAGTAGCGAAGAGCGATGCAAAACACGTCCGCTCAGGCTCAGGCAGATGCTAATGTGATGATAAGATGAAATCTTATATATGTTTCAAAATTTCTACATATGTTGGAAAATCTGTATATGCTGAAAAATTCTGGATATGTTGCGAAATCATGTATATGTCAAAATTTCTGTATATGTTGAAAAATCTGTATATGCTGAAATATTCTGGTTCTGTTGCGATATCTTGTATATGTTTCAAAATTTCTACATATGTCGCAAAAATTCTACATATGATGCGGAATTTCTGAATATGCTAAGAATGCATATATTCCCCCCTCATCAAACAAAGTCAATTACAGGAAATATTCCAAACTAAAATACCTATTCAGCAAGATATTTGTATGGCAAAAGACTGCATGCTCCAGAAATGCGGTTTATTAAAAAATATGGCAATAACGCGCAATATATATATATTTAAAAAAATAGAACCATTAAGCACAGTTTTTCATTTTCCAAATAAAACAAACTTTCTATTGGCTTTACTGCGGTAAAAGATAATGGGAGGGCCTGGCTCATCAGTGGTGAACCCTCTCAGCAGTTTCGCCAATCTAATCTACCATACCGAATAGAATAGAATATATATATATTAACGGTAGGATCAAAAGGTTCCCGAACTCCTAAAAAAATAAAATCTAATAGAATTTTTAAAAATGTAAAATCAATTTTACTGTGTAAAGAACAAAGCCTATACTATAATTTAATTTAGCAACGCCAGTAAATGCGCATGCGTAGTTTTCATTTTAGGCATATTTTTGTTGTAAGTATTTAGCTCGCGTCGGTTTCGGCAATGTGATCATTTGAGCAAAGGGCAAATATTAAATTTTGTATAAAATTTAAAAAAGTCTTTCACAGAGAGATTAGCATTAATGAATTAATTTCACGCTGGAAAAATGTGTAGATAACCAAGGCTACTATTTTGAAAATGTTTATGTTTGAATTACTATACTATGGATAAATAATTAATTTTAAAAAAGGTTCGGGACCTTTTGATCCTAACTTGTAGAATTCTACTATTATATTGGACGATTCTGTTTATATATCCGACATTGAAAGGTGGAATCTTAGCTATGATATTCAAGCAAAGTATGGACATTTCCAAAATTCAGAATTTTAAATTATATTTTACGTACGATTCTTTTTGAAATAAAACAAATTTCTACTGCTCTTACTGTAGTGATTAATTAATGGGATGACCCCTAGCTCATCACTGGTGAACCCTCCCAGCGGTTTCGAAGTATAATTTACCATAACGCTGTATTATTGCATTTGTCTGTTTCCATTTTATACCAATTCTGAAGCTAACCTCTTGGGCAAAGGTGATTTAAGTGAACTATGGACATAATCTCTATCATATATCTAATTATGTGAAAAGTAATAAAAATATTTAAAAATAATTTTAAAAGGTCAGGTGTTGGTATTAAAATTAAAAAAAAACGCATATCCTGACCACCTTATATATATAACGTTTCTATGATGATCTGTACACGCCAATATGCAGATGTTTTGCGTAAAGAAAAGAGAACATTCAACCGTCTGACTAACTAACTTTATTTCAATCACGCGTCTTTTATATATAGTTACAAATATTTACATAATTCCTGACAGCGTGAAAATTTACATCTATTAATAATTTATAAGCAGAATGTGACATTATATTTTCACATTTTTAGCTTATTTACGCAAATATGGCCTTGAATACCCATTTCTTTACTTCTCAAGAAGCCTCTGGGGACAAAATATTTTTGGTCGTAGAGTTACAGCCTGCACCACGTTGACGAGTGACAACAGCCCGAAACGCGTTCGTGGTTAGTTTTTCTTGATTTTTTGCAAGAAAATGGGTTGGCCAAATATCAGGAAAAAGGTTAAATAAACGTTTAGTTGATTTCTATCCCACTAGATGGCGCTCTGCCATCTAAAAGGTTCATGTGAACGTGGTCAGGATATGTCTTTTTGTATTTTAATATTTCGAATTTTATTGAAGATAGAGGTTGCCTGGCCGGCATTCATATTTCTTTAAATAAACAGACACTTCGGCCAGTTAAAGTTTTATTTTCTCAACGTTTCAACAAAAATATGTTGTCTTCGTCAAGAGAAATAAATAAAAATAAAGCCTTTGGCAAGGCGTTACATTTTCAACACCATGCCAAATGCTTTTTTTTCCTCCTGACAAAGACAAAAGAATTTTGTTGAAACGTTGAGAAAATGAAACTTTATGTTGCCGAAATGTCTTTCAAGAAATATCTCTATTTATGTCTATATTTCTTTTTCACATGTATAATTAAAGACAATATAATTTCGATCTAGCGTCAAATTCAAAACGAATAAAGCTTGAGCTTTCGTAGCATCTCTTTGTTCTACGTCTTTATACAGTATTTAATCTTTAATTAAAAAAAGGAATATATTGGATCAAAATATCATTTATTTTATCAATATTTCAGTTGACTGAACGCCAACCTTTTTCAAGGTTTCAACCAACTGAAATATTGGTAAAATAAATGATATTTTGATCCAGTATGTCTTAAAAGAAGGTTCAATGCCTTTATAGACTTAGACGTGATGAAGTTGCTTTTCCCACACACAAGAGAGGTTAACGATCTCTTGTAAAACATTAGTAGGATGAACATTGAGAAATGAAGAAAGTGTTGTTAGTGGACATTTATTATTTTTATTTTCGCTTATCCCTAGTACACGTGATACACGCCATGATAATCATGGTGGGTAGAAGTTGGCGACTGCTTTTACTGTAAGTACACCACATGTCTACACATATGAAAAGCAGTTCGACTTTTACACTTACAAATGTACCAGAGCCCCGTTTGGTTACTTGCACTTGCTGGTGGGGTTGAACCTTTGCAAGAATCAGGGGCTATTGGAGCATTTTTTTCAATCAGAAAAAAGTGCCCAAATTGGGAATCGAACCCGAGTCATAGCGGTCGAAAACCAACGGTTTAGACCATCCTTCCACCGACCCCCTTAAATTTGTTTATGTTGCTTTGTATAGGTATGTTGGGACCTCGATTTCATGGAGTGCAAGAGATATAAGACATTGTTCGGACTCCTCAGATCCCATACCAGCTGCAGAAAGAACAGTCCCTTTCCCAATACAACATCAAGTTCTATTTGTCATCAAATCTCTCAATTCAGAAATCACAACGAAAAAGATCTACCAGAAGATTTCACTATCAAAGAACAAAAGGAAACAACTGATAGAGGTTAAATATATAAATTCCTAAATAAATCTTTAAATAAAATGACATATATTGGATCAAAATATCATTTATTTTACCAATACAGTGGTACCTCGACATACGAGCGCCCCAACATACGAGTTTTTCGAGATACGTGCCGACGAGCAAGTGATTTTTTGCTTTTAGTTACGAGCGAAATTCGAGATACGAGTTCGGTTCGATAGTGTTAAAGATATTAATCTGTGATTTTAAATGTTTCTTTTTGACCAGTACTTTTGTTTTGTTTTTGCTTTTCCTAAAATGTTTCTTTCTTCTTCTTCATTATTATTTGTTCTATATGCAAAGCTTTGTTTTTTGAGACTTGAATAAACAAATTCAAGTTTATTATATTTTTGTGTGCTTTTAGAGTTAAAACACAACAGGTAGTAACACGCAGTCGCGCCATCACGATCAGTTAGCAGCGTGCTTCCGCTGTGATAAATTGTGTTTAGTGTTCGCGTTTTGTGTTGCGTTTACATTTTCAGTTTTAGTTCATTTATTTTTATAACCATGGATCGGAAGAAAGTTTGTAAAAAGGCAAGTGCTAAGAAAAAGATGATGAGTATTGAATTAAAACGTGAAATTATAGAAAAACATGAGCAAGGTGTTCGAGTTGTTGACTTGTCGAGGCAGTATGGCCGTAGTACGTCCATGATATGTTCTGTGCTTAAACGGAAGGAGTCGATAAAGAGTGTAACGCCGGCTAAGGGCCTTACGATAATTTCCAAGCTGCGAACCTCCCTTCATGAAAATATGGAGAAACTGCTGATGGTGTGGGTGACAGAAAAGCAGCTCCAAGGAGATACCTTGACGCAGACCATCATTTGTGAGAAGGCAAGAGCGATCTACGGAGATTTGCTGAAGCAAACCCCGCAGTCTTCCATCGACGAGGCATCGGAAGAGTCATTTAAAGCCAGCCGGGGCTGGTTTGAGGATTTTAAAAAGAGGAGCGGTATTGGAAATGGAAAAAGTTGTGGCCTGAAGCTGTAGCTGAAAGGATCTATGAAGAATTGGAACCCGGTGTTTCAGTAGAAGAGGAGATTGTATCTCTGGGGAAATCCATGGGTTTAGAGGTGGAAGAGAGAGACGTGGACGAGCTCATCGAGGAGCACACCCAGGAACTGACGACTGAGGAGATACAAGAGTTACAGTCACAGCAGCATACTGAGGTTTTGCAAGTAATTGGTTTTGAGGAGTCAGAAGAGGAGGTTATTTCTAAAAGTGAGATAATGGAGATCTTAGGAATGTGGGAGAGAGTTTCACAGTTCGTGGAAAAAAAAACACCCAGAAAAAGTTGCAACAGGTCGTGCATCTGACCTTTTTAATGACACTTGCCTAACTCATTTCCGGAACATTCTGAGAGGGAGGAAGAAACTAACCTCCTTGGACATGTTTTTTTCTAAACGGCCTACAGGTGAAAGCGAGAAAAATGTAGCAAAAAGGCAAAGACCAGTGAGGATATCTAATTTATTTCTTTACATTCTCTTTTTTGTTTTTGTGCAATAAATATTTGATATAAATACGTTTTTATTATTTTTAAAACCACGTAACAAAAATAACTGGGGTGACATTTCGGAGTTTGGAACGGATTCAATTGTTTTGTATGGGGAAATTTGCTTCGAGATACGAATAATTCAAGATACGAGCAAAGTTGCGGAACGAATTAAACTCGTATGTCGAGGTACCACTGTATTTCAGTTGGTTGAAACCTTGAAAAAGGTTGGCGTTCAGCCAACTGAAATATTGGTAAAATAAATGATATTTTGATCAATATATGTCTTTTTAATTAAATATTAAATACTGTATAAAAAAAAGACGTAGAACAAAGAGATGCTCCGAAAGCTCAAGCTTTATTCATTTTTAGATAAATAAAGAATTTGAAGCCTAGATCGATATTACATTGTTTTTAATTATACATGTACAATAGTTTTGCATGCTGGAGAGAAGAAATATTATAGTGCATAAAGTATGTATACAATTATAAATAAATTTTATTATATAATGAAAGAATCCGTATCCAGGTATAAGAAATTTATTTTCCTCCAATTTACCCAGACTTATCATTTATTAGCTTGATTGTCTTTATATAATTTTTCCTGGATATAAATTTCATATTACCATTAAATGTGATCATCTTTAAAAATAATAATAATAACAATACACATGTATAATAGTCGGTGGACGAGCGGGTAACACCCTCGATTCCCGACAGTCATGAACCGGGATTGAATCCCGCGTTAAAATTTTGTTTAATATGTGAATATCGTTCACATATTATTCACTGTTTCAATTATCATGAACTAGGTTGCTCTTGCTGAGCGGTACCTATTAATGTGATTTTGAACCATAATAACAATGTTTATTACTGGTATTATTACTCTTATTCCTGTATGTATCCTACATTTCTACTAGGAGAATCTGTATAAAACTGAAATGTATTAATAAAGCTTGTTGTTGTTATATAAAAAGATAGTTTTTTTAAATAGTATTTTTATAATATTTTGAATAGATTTTTTGAAAACAAGAATGATAGATATGTTTTCTAATACTAGTGCTCACTTTCGCCTCTTTTTCCCTTCAGGCATCCCAAAATATTTCCGCCCTGACTCTTACAACGTGCAATCTGTCATTAACCATGGAAACTTCGGATATTTTCTGTATAGAATAGGAGCTATAGACGATCCAGGGTGTGGAGAGAGAAGGCAGGGTCACCTGCTTATTGAATGTCTTCCAGAACTATAGAAAGCGGGAAAACATTGAATACAGGGAATTTTAATGTTTATAAACAGTAAGGACTCATATTTGAAATTTAGGAAATTCTGTAAATATATCTATGATTTTCTCTCTTTGTTAAAAAAAACCTTAATTGCTAAACTATGTATTTATTTAATTGGGCTCTGATTTACCGGGTATTTGCCTTCCGGGTTTTGAAGAGGTCCACTTGCTTTTGTATGCTGATGACACCGTTCTCTTGGGGGAATCTAAAATAAATCTGCAAACCAAGATTAATATACTAAATAAATACCTTGAAACGAACTATTTAATTCTTAATGAAAATAAGTCTAAAATAATGGTTTTTCGCAATGGAGGTCGACTCGCAATATCTGACAAATGGTTCTGGGGCGAAAGACCACTGGCTATTTAATCAAAGTACAATAATCTTGGCTATCCTTTGTCAACAACGACTTCATATACACAAGTTGCCAAGCATTCCCAGGGCAAGGCACTGTCTGCAATAAGTGCGGTGTGGACAGTCATGACTATGACTAAAGTTAACTCCCTTCAGGCACATTTAAGGCTATTGGACTCAATGGTTGTAGGGTACTCCTATACGCAGCTCTGATCTGGGCTTGTGATCAAAAGGAGTTACTGGGCAAGACTCAGGATGTTTTCCTGCGTCGTCTTTTAAACCTGCCCAGGTATACACCAGGATATATCCTTTGAATGGAGTGTGGACGAACTTCTCTTGCAGTCACCTCCATAAACCTTACAATGAAATACTGGATCAGAATCCCCAATATGGAAGCTAACCGATTACCTTTTATATGCTTAACTGAACTAATGAATTTGTCCCGAAATTCAAATATCCACATAGGTCTTGTTAAAACCATTAATGACATTCTGAATTCCACTGGTTTTTCTTATCTGATTAATTGCACCGATAAGGACTTTCTTCAACATTAACTGCCACTGATTACTAGAACAGCAAAAGACCAATCCATACAAGGTGACTGGGCGAAAATCAATAATACAAAACTATATCCTCACTATAGAAACCTGAAGAAAAGATCCCTTCCTGAAGGATATATGTCGGACAATCTTCCATTCATTGTTAAACGACACATTGCCCAACTGCGAGTACTTTACTACACATTCTTCCGGGAAAATCACAAGAACATTTTCGGAGAAGCGGAACTGTCATGTAAGTTCTGTAAGCAGAAAATGAACTCCGAAATATCTCACTATTTTTTCCACTGTACAAGTATTTCAGGTGAAAGAAAAACATTTATTTCGAAACAGGATAATAGATTCCCGGACACAGTTGAGGATATCTTAACAAACTACATAACAGATAGAAGATTTTCACTGGATCTATGTGGGTTTTACAAGGCAGTGAATAAAAAGGCATCGTTACGTGGCATCGTTGAGTGAATATGTATATATGTATGTATATATATATATATATATGTAATATTAAGTTGAAATTTGGGTATTGTTGACTTGTAGAATCCTGTCGACTACTGAAATAATTGTTGAAGTCCTGGTAGCTCTTGTTGTACTGTGTTGACCGAGAGGAACAGTCAGGATGTAGAGTTTTCCAGTACCTCTCTGCACCTTGGAAGACCTTTAAAAGTTCTCACAAAATACAGGCAGTCGTGGTCGAGGCAGAGTGGAAAGCTGGGGATATCCACACAAAAAACGAAGACACAGTCGCACTAAGAAAGTTCCGTAACAGATAAAAGTTGAGCTAGAAGCGCAAGATGGAGATAGACGAGTTCTTCCTAATTACATGTTGGATGAGATCGACATAACATACGACCGACGCGGCTTGCACTAAGGGTGAACTAAACTCAACTGAACTGACCTGTCAAGTCCCTGTAAAAGTGATGTATTTATAGGTTAAAAGACGGGGGGGGGGGACCTTATGTGACAGGGGCGTTTGAGAAAGGGCGCCTTTATCTGTCCAGGTGTGAGAGGGGTCTCTGCATTCCACCACATGTGACAGTGTGGGTGGCCTGTCGTGGGAATTGTGAATCTACCTGATTTATGACTTCCATCTTTAGACTCTGTTGTTTTGGCAATACTATATGTTCGATCTCTGCCTTAGCTCAACTCTTAAATCTATTACAGATTTTATTTATTTATCCACTTTGTACAAATTACATTACATAGGGCGATGCAATGACACAGATTAATCATGCGCATAATTATTTATAGATGTGTTTCTATATACAACATGACAATCTTATTATAAGTTATATACACAGTATGGGGTTGTTGGTTTAAATTACCATATATATATATTTTTTTTCTATTTATTTATTTTTTGTTGTTGTTGTTCACTTCTTTATCTATTTCTTACTTTGCTTCTTGGATCCTGCAGTCGAGTCTTTTGTAAGACTTTGGGTCTTAATGGGGGCTTTTGTTGTTATGTTGTATATATATATGTGTGTATGTATATATCATACTTACGTAATCTTTCTTCTTCTGTATATTCCCCACTTTCACAGGCCTATCTCTCTTGTAATCTCGGGGAGAATCCTCTATAAGACCAGTGTGTCTCAATAAATGCTTTTGTGTGTGTGTATTTATTTCATTGGTTGTTTTGGTTTCAATTGTTTATATAAAATAGTTCTCTGAATTTAGTGTTGTTGCTTGACACGCAAGCATCCTTTGTGGGGATATCGCGTCTGATTTGATGATAAAAAATGAAAAATAGTATGAGATAATGGTACAAAATTGTTCTGGGATCAAGGGTTGATAAATAAAATAAAACTTCTTTAGATTGTGCAATTGTAATTTGCTGATCAGATTTTCTTAATTTATTAAGAAAGGGTATTCCTCCATTAGTCTGTAATTTTAAAAAATCAACGATTATTTAATATTGCCACTAAATTTGCATAGTGTATGTTCGTAAATAGAGACTAAATGAAAAGCAATTGTTTTAGCTAATATGCAATTTAGGGAAATACTTTATATTTCTTACTTTCAAGGTTGTTGAATAGAAAACATCTTTATCTCTTTATATTTCTTTCAGTTATGCAAATTAAACAATTAAATCAACAGTACGGTTGCACTTTAGGTCTTTTATATTTAATTGCGAGATTTTTATTCCGATAGATGGCACGAGCCATCAGCAACATTCAGTTATACAATTGATAAAAGCTTTTTTTATATTTTTAAATAGGTTCTTTTCTTCCGAAAATGGATTAAGATAGTATTGATAATTCTTGTCATTTAATTATAGAATAACATGATTTGAACTTTTATATAAAGCATTGAGTTATCGTGAAGTTAAAGATTGCTTGGCCTTCATTCATTGTTCTTAGAATTAAGAAACACGTTGGCCAGTAAATCTTTTTATTTTATTGACGTTTTGACAAAAGCTTTGATTATGAAGATTTTAAAAGGATTGAGAACGCCCTTGCAGCCCCAGATATATTTATAACACCTTGCCAAATTCTTTAATTTTTATTTTTTCCTGACGAGAACGAAATATTTTTGCCGAAAGAATAAAACCAATTTACTTTCTATTATTTATGTTTGAATATATCTGTGATTTTATTATTTTTGACCACTGACTGAAATTTCTATTTGTCTAGTCACCATGATATAACTTTGCTTTCTTCCCGTATAAATTTTGTGTTTGCTCAATTTAATTTTGTTAATGAACCATGTTTATAAAAGACTAAAACTTTGCTTATTCTAGCAATTTGGTAATTTAATAATTTGTTATTTTAATATTCAACTATGTTATTATACTTGTATATAGTATCTCTATATATACATTTATATAACAACCTCTTTTAGTCACCTTTTATTAGGATTTTCAAAGAGTAAAATAATTTTGAAGAATTTCAAAAATGGTAATGCATACATAAATATTAATATTGTATTTATAAGTTAAATTGCCATATATATATTAAAAATAAAGAAAGCATTTCCTGACCACGAGCACATGTGCTTTTTAGAAGGCAGAGCGCCATCTAGTGGAGCAAAAATAAACTAAACGTTTATTTAGCTTGCTCCGACCACAACAACAACAACATTAATTTTGATATTTATATTTTCCTCTTTTGTAAACTTCCCTCATTTCTTAACTTGTATTTAATAAATGTTGATTTTGTTTTTGCCATAAATAAATTGCCGTGTCATTCTGAAGTTTGTTTTTCCTAATTTTCTATGTGACAATATTATTAAAAAAGAAACACATTGCCCAAAATTTACTTGTTGAAAATTTTATTATATAAATTTTAATATTTAATAAAATACAGACGATATAAGAAAATATGTAAATAAAAGAATGTAAATATTTTCTCGTATGCTAAGAAAAAAACATTTTATTTTTGTTAAACTTAAAAATTCCCTTTAAAAAGAAAGTTTTAAACATAAAAAAAGGACACAAGAGAAAAATCGTTTTGTATAAAAATAAAAACAATTATAGATTCTTGAAGATTCCATCCCGGGGTTTAAAAAAGAAATAGAAAGCAGACGAATGAATGGGGCCCTCTTGATGCCAATTTAATAATTAAATAAAGACAAGGTTGTGTTTTAGAGACATTTAGCAAGGTATTAAAATATCTTGAACGGCCATCGCAACATTAATCGAATCTCTATATCGTTTTTGTTGTTTCTTTTTATCAGAACAATTTTATTCTCCAAATGGAATAGATTACCACGGCGCATGCGCGGCGGTTGCCATACCAACGGTCGTCCTTACCGGTTCTTTTTTTAAAATTCCCCTCGAGCTTGTTTCGTCTGCAAGCATATAATTCTAGTGTATTTATTTTCATTGGCTTTTTGGTATTATTTTATTGTTTAGAGAGATAAAGCGTGGATTTACATTAGATTGTATAATGTATTTAACATATATATCCTTTTTAGATTAATTTATTTTAAAAACAAACTACAATCTTTCCTTTTTTAAATATTATTACAATATACAACCTTAATAAGTTTTTAATAAAATAAAAATGGCTACCAACATGGAATTGTATTCGTAAAATTGTTTAATTCCTTTAACTATAAACGTACATGCTCTATATATACACTCTTATGAATTTGTAATAAGTATTTGATGTGTACTTATTCTGTTTACCATGATCTCTGATGTTGCCAGATATTTTCTATAGAGTAAAAACAATATCGTAGAATAATACACAAAGGTTTACTTAAATTGCAATTATATTATTGTGAATTTTTATTAACATATTAATCGCTATTTGAGTAACGATATATGCTCTTAGTAACTATTTTTAATTATCGTTTTTTGCCTTTTTAAAAAAATTTAAAGTAGAGATTGAAAAATTAATTTACGAACATATATTTACAATCGTTTGATAAAAATATATGTTTATTTTTATACAATACTAGCCGAATGACCCGGGCAACGCCCGGGTTTTACCCGATTAAATGTTTTTATTCAAATACTATTCGTTACAATTATAAATTGGCACCGTGGATGTCACTTTTGTGAAACGTCCCGCTCCAAACTTTGTGTCTGAGAAGCGATATTTTTATAGAAAGATGATCTGGCTTTTGTTTTCTGCTCGAATGAATGTTTTTCTGTTAGAATTTTGTTCCTGCGTACAAAATAATGAGCTGGTTTCACCCGTGGTCTCTGCTTTTTGGAATTTTTCCCGATATAATTTTGTATCTGATAATCAAACATGATACAGCAATATCGTCATCATCATTTTCTGACTAAAAATATATAGTTTTAATAATTGATTTATATATTTTTTAAAATAGCCTATCGTCTTCCCCGTATTTTATTTTTACCTATGTATGGAAATTTTGGTTTGAATTAGTGAACTACTGCGAATTTGTATACCGGACATACAAACAAACATACAAACATTCATTTTTATATATATAGATATATATATCTCAATTTTTTTTATATTCAATTCAGATGGCGCTTAGTTTCAGCGTCTTTTTTTTACGGGAGAAATTACCTTTCTATGAATAGATTAAATTAAAACAGCTGTATGTGCGCGCACCATTATTCAAGGTCACAACTTGGTAATTTGCACTTCACAAGTCATATGCCACCGTAGATCATCAAATAGCTTTCTAGACAATCATGTGATTCAACAGTCGCTACCCTGGTATCATAGTTGTTAATGACAATTTGACAAAATTCCTCAACAAAAAAATCCCCGTAGACTCCCATAACTAATTTACATACTACACTTACAAATATAGAACATGGTACCTGCCCTTGCGCTCTATTAAACTTAGATTTCTTACTAGTTGTTTTCTCTCTTTCTTCTTTACTTCTTGTCTTGTTGGGTAATATTTTTATATTAACAAATATAGTTATGAAAAGTAATAAAAAATATTTTTAAATGGCAGGTGCCAAAAACGGCATTCCAGTATGGTGGGTGAACGGACAGTTTTGGTCACTTCTGCAGACAGAGAAGACGCGGCAATTTGCCTCCAGGAGTGTGACAGTGTGGATTAACCAGGAAGACGGTGCCAAGAACGACGAGGAAGATCCTTCTTGTGGCGGACAATGAAGGCATCTACTGTGCATAATTATTAAATTCCTCTTAAGACCCTCGTATTAAAGTATATCGAACTAATCTGTATTCACAGAAGAACATGTATCAGCGTGAAATATTCTGTGAAGATTGTTTGCTTCTGTAATTCACAAGTTGTTATCATCATAGTAAACTTATCAAGACCACGTGCAGAACGAAATGTGATGTTTTATTTAAAACAGCAATAAGATGGGCTAACAACATCCTCAACGAATATTGACTTTAGAAATAAATTATATTGATCCAAGAGATATAAGCCTTTTAATTATTTAATTCTAATAAGTACATCTATTCTTCTCCATCAGTCAAAGTGGAGTGTATTTGAATCACGACCAATCTTCTACTGTACTGACTGTCTGTCTGGTGTATTAGCTATTTGGGGTAAAACAACACATGAGTCTGGCTGGGATTGGGTTTGGATAGTTTATTAAATGAACCAATCTTGTTGAAATGTTGTATCAGTAACACTTCTATGCTTCTTAGACTTGGTCAATTTGATATTCATTTGCAAAATTTGAAACTTGGCAGCTTTAGCGGTATTCGACTTGGGCGAAATTTGATATCCGTTCTTTACTTGAGAGGTTCGAAGTTAGTACTTCCTCCAATTCTGGACTTGCGGAGGACTTGGTGCCTTTAAAGTTTGTGTGTTTTCTTTCTGGCCGCACTGTAGTTGGCGATACAACAGTGCCATCTATCTCATCACCCTTGTTGTGTATAACCTCACACCTACTGACTGATTTACACCACTTCCTCCCTTCTTCATTACAGACCGGACTTAACACTCACATGTATCTATTCCAATAAACTTGGAATGGTCGTTGAAGCGGACTGATTGACTTGCCAAGTTAAGAACCAGTTGTGACTATTTGCGAGTTTTTTAAGTTATGACTTAAATAAATCACCAGTAAGACAAAGAATAAGGTTTGTACAAACATCAGACCGTGAAGGAGAGGATGTCAAGAAATAGCAGTGAAGGCCAAAGAAGATCCCAATACAATCTAGCGGGGATAAAGAAAGGTGTTTACCGTAAATTGGCGGTGGACGGAGACCATCTGGGTAGAGACCGCCAGAGGTGAAGCTAGTGGACCTGCACACAACGTGGGCCTGTGGACCAACTGGCACGACACAAACAGATGGAATACTGTATGGGATGGAACAAGCGACGACTTTGCAACAGTCCCGGACAACATGAGGAGTTGATTGGAAGAGGTCTAGGGCAACGACGTGCCACGTCAATCAACGTCGACAAAAAGGTCTTACTCCTCTTGTCTTTGGGAAAGGCGAGGTCATATCAACTGTCCCGGACATGGCAACGACGCACCATGGCTCTCGGGAAAAACATAGGGATGGAGCAACGTTGATCTAGGTGGAACGGTGCTACCAGATCCTCTGACGATACCAGTTAAGCAACGCAGGAAATCATGAAAGAGCCTGACAGAAATGGACAGAACCTGGCCGAGAGGACGAGTTCCCAGTGGCTTAGCGTTGGTAACGTTGGTTGGAGGACGGGGTCCGAGGAATCACTCATCTCGAACTCCTGGAAAACACAGCGGACACGACTTTGAGTTAAGTTAGCTAGCTAAGTTGCGGGATTCTTTGGCCTTCACCGCTCGTTCCGGACTGGTGACCTCTTGTACAGTATCAAATATCAAGAACTTATTGACTCTCTCTTCACCGATATATATATATAACTTGAATATTAATTTAATTAAATCATTGTTGAAATATTGATTACATGTTCCTGAAACAGCATTCGTCATGAGAGACGTGTTCATAATGTTAGAACGGCACATCGTATCCTTATTGTGACAAAGACAATCAAACTTCAAACATCTACGGTCCAACCTGGTGGAAGTTTCTGAATGTCTTGAAATGCTGACATTTCTTGGGGACTTCTCGCTACGTTGATTCCATTCATTCAGCCCGCCATTGGACATTGGCAGCATGATAATCATCATCACTGAAACGTCAGCATTATTGAACTAGCTGGTAGTGGAGCTTATTCAAGATTCTGTTTGCGTTCCTTTCTGAATTGCAAATATTCCAATGGCTAGCATTGAAGAGCGTGGCTTCAGTTGCATAAATGGTGATAAAGAAGGCCTCAGCTTTAAATGCATATATCTTCCAATGGATGACATTGAAGGTCTCAGCTTTAAATGCATATATCTTCCAAAGGGTGACATTGAAGGTTTCAGCTTCAGTTGCATATATCCCATCTGGTAGTAAAAAAGGTCCCAGATTTAAATGCATATATCTTCCAAAGGGTAGCATTGAAGGTCTCAGCTTCAGTTGCATATATCCCAACTGGTAGTAAAGAAGGTCCCATATTTGAATTCATATATCTTCCGAAGGCTGGCATTGAAGGAAGGGCGGTAGTCCAAAGAGGTCACTGATCAACAATGGATTCGGTCTAATCACATGCTTCATAGATACAACAAAAATCCCATGTTGCCAAGCACTATAACATCTTACCCACTCTGGGCATTTGTCCAACATCAACATGAATCTGAAGAACTACATTTTAAAAACCATTAACATTTTCATACATATATATATGTTTAACACGTGAAAAAACAATAGAAAAAAATAAGTGGGTCAGGTGTTGATATTAAAAATAAAGAAAGCATATCCTGACCAGGAGCACATGTGCTTTACAGAAGGCAGAGCGCCATCTGGTGAATTTCAGATTTCTACACATGGAGAGAGAAGCAAATAAAATAAAAACTTGTGTGTGTGTGGTCTGAAAAATATTGAAATTATATTACAAAATTTGAAGGGCAATTTGGACATTTGTTTGTTCCCAGCCACCCTGTCAATCCAGAAGTCTGAAAATTTGTCAACTTAGCATTGTCATCAGGTTCGAAAAAGTTTACAAAATTGAAGATTTCTACACGTGCTCTGGAAGTATATTATAAATTAATTACAAGATTTATGTACAGAGAAAGAGAGAGATTGAGATTGAAACTGATTTATTAATCGTTCATATAATATTATATAGTACCAAATTTAGTAATAATACAGAAGTAATAATAATAAGAGAGAGAGACATGGAAGTAATTTAAATAAAAACTTCTAAAATATGGTATCTTTATATAATACTAGCCGAATGACCCGGGCAACGCCCGGGTTTTACCCGATTAAATGCTTTTATTCAAATACTATTCGTTACAATTATAAACTGGCGCCGTGGATGTCACTCTTGTGCAACGTCCCGCTCCAAACTTTGTGTCTGAGAAGCGATATTTTTATAGAAAGATGATCTGGCTTTTGTTTTCTGCTCGAATGAATGTTTTTCTGTTAGAATTTTGTTCCTGCGTACAAAATAATGAACTGGTTTCACCCGTGGTCTCTGCTTTTTGGAATTTTTCCCGATATAATTTTGTATCTGATAATCAAACATGATACAGCAATATCGTCATCATCATTTCTGACTAAAAATATATAGTTTTAATAATTGATTTATATATATTGACGTGACAACGTCTTAAATTAGGTTGCGGCTGGGAGTCACTTATGAAAAAGTGTAACGCCCGGTAACGACGTTACGATGAGTCATCGAACGAGAGTGCTGCGCGCGCAGCTGCGCGCGCAGCGCTAGAGAATTAGGCGCATTGAATCGGCGCATGCTTGTCTCTGTCTTTGTCTTTCTCGAACGTTCTTGGCGTTGGAAAAACAAGAAAGCGTCATAATACAAGTTCACACGTGTGGTTAAAGTATCGTCAGCTGTGTCTGTAGTGAAAATGTGGAGTGCTTAGATTCGTCATTTACAACAACTACAACAATAAAGGTAAATAATTGTACACTGATATTTCATTATCGTAAACTATGATTGATTGATTAATTGTTAGATCGACACAAAAGTTGAGAAACTGAGTTTATAGGTTATGTCATACTATTGATAAATGTTGATAGTGTTAAGTAAATTATTAGTTTAAAATTAATTAATTAATTAATTATTATTTTACAAATTTTAAATAGTTTCAAATTTATTTAGCAAAAATTTGAACCTTCGATCTGAATAAATGTTTTGATTTTCGAATTGATTCTTTAAAATTACAAATATTAAGAAAAAGTGGCAGATATAAGAAAACTTTATTTAAACTGTGTTGAGCAAGAATTTTAACATCTAATTTAAGTAAATGTTTTAATTATCAACTTCATCATTTACAATTACAAATTTTATTTAATTTCAAATTTATTTAGCAAAAATTTGAACCTTCGATCTGAATAAGTGTTTTGATTTTCAAATACCAACGCGGCTGGTGGAGTGGCGATCTATCGTAAATTATCATCGACATCTACGGCGGAAGTGTTCCAAGTTGCGATTACAGACGTAACTCGTGTCATTAAAACCAAGGGTGACATGTGCATGACTGAAGTTACTTGCTTCGCCGCTAATACTAGCTTCAAGTTTATACTCGGTGCTGTATATATTCATCCAGGAGCTAGTATGCAGGATATTGGAATGTTACTATGGCAAGGACTCGGTCCGTACATTCACAACAGCCAGTACGTGCCGCCGTTCGTGCAAGTTGATTCTAGTATACCGATTCTTCTGTGTGGTGATTTTAACAAAAACGTAAAGCCTGACAACTCGTTTCTTAAATTCATGAAAAATACGTATAATCTTGATTGCGTATCAAACGTGTCTAAGTCAACTACGTTAAAAGGAACAACTATCGACTTGACTTTCGCAAGACACATTACAGCAGAAACACTTCCTTTCATTTCATATTTCTCCTATCATCGTCCTATCCTCAACAAAATCACTCAAATAGGAATTAGTTAAGTTTAAGTTTACATGTACAATGTTTTAGTAAACAAAATATATTTCTATAGTTAAAATTTGTGCAATTCTTATTTTCATTCAATTCCTTGTTCCTATTGTGCAATTTAATTATATTCATATCAATAAATATTCTACCGTTGTCACGTAAAATCTTCGCCCGTAAAACCGACTTTACAGGCAACCAACTAATTTTTTTAAATAGCCTATCGTCTTCCCCGTATTTTTTTACCTATGTATGGAAATTTTGGTTTGAATTAGTGAACTACTGCGAATTTGTATACCGGACATACAAACAAACATACAAACATACAAACATTCATTTTTATATATATAGAGATGTATTATACAATAGTTTGGGTTATTTAAAACAACGTTTTAAATAGAAATTTACTTTATAATTTTATAAGCAATTTTGCTACCTGATAAATATTTCACATAGTAATCAAAGATTATTTTGAAAAATTATAATTACATATATTTAATTAAAATTAATGTGTGTCAACAATAAACTCAGTGCCACATAACGTCAATAGAATTTAGTTTTAAAATGTTTTGCCTATATATATATTGATAAATAAATATAAAGCATATATTGGATCTAAATTTATTAACCAACCAATATTTCTAGGGGCAAAACGCCTCTCTTTATCAAGGCTTTTCTTTGATTTAAACTAATTAGTTTAGATCCAATATATGCTTTATATTTATTTATAGATATTATTATGAATTGCTCAATCTTTAAAATATATATATTTATATATATATAAATTATAAGGCGATCATTGCAGCATATAAAATCAGAATGATCCAAAACAGTATTAGAGCTCTAAGAAGCGTTCTGGTAGATTTAATTGGTGAAACCGCCTGTAGGGTTCATCACTGATGAGCCAAGCCCTCCCAATATATTTTCATTGTAGTGAGGACAGTGGAAGTTTGATTTATATCTAAAAGAAACATTGTGCTTGAATGTTTTCATTTATTATATATACATTAATTCGTACAATTTAGAATACAGTTAAACCTGTCTATAGCGCCCCTCCTCTAAATAGCGCCTCCCTCTCTATAGCGCCCGATTCTAAATACGTAATACGATGAGATTTACATTAAAAGTGACCTGTCTATAGCACCCCCTCTCTATAACACCCTATTTTGGTGAGTCCCAAGAGGGGGCGCTATAGACAGGTTTAACTGTATATAGATTTTTTAATTCAAACGTGTGAGCACTTATTACATTTAAATGATTAATATCATTATTGTGTGATATTTATGATTATTGAGAATATCAATTAGAAATATTGTAGTGGAAGTTAGAAGTCCAACCACACCAGTCCCCCCCCCCCCCCCCCCCCCTTGACTATTGGAATATTTGACCAAATTCTGGTCCAAGGTGACTAACGTGGCAACGGCCCCTTTTTCTAATGATGAGCAGAATTGGACACGACAACAACAACAACAAATGTTGTAGTTTAAAATAGTGTTTTGAATATTTTATATTAATACGATGCATTAGCGTGCCATCTGTTATGAAAATTCGAAACTATTATATAATAAGGAAGATCGAAAAATGCAATATAACAGCGGTATGGTAGATTAAACTGGCGAAACCGCTGAGAGGGTTCACCACTGATGAGCCAGGCCCTCCCATTAATTTTTCCATTGAAGTAAGGGCAGTAGAAATTGTTTAAATTTTAAAAAGAATCATACGCGTCTATAATATTTTCGAATTTTCATTTTATATTATAGACTTTAATAGAGCATCGTCTGTTTTATAAATAATAAACTATAAGATCCCAGTTTATTTGTAAAATAACACAATATCAAATTTTAAAAATTATTTTATTTACTTTTATTTTAAAAGAAACGTTTAGATAGAAGGTAAAGGCGTCTTTTATAAATAGTTTATATTTTCATAATAAACACAAACAAATGTAAAACTATATTCAAAATAAAATATATTTATAGACATGAAAAACTTCCAAATATAAATTAAATATTTGAACCTCTCAGTGAAATACATAAAAAGAAAATTTAGTGAGAGAATAAAAATTTTATTTTGAATAAAATTTTTAAAACAAATTTCTATGCCGAAATTTGGAAGAAATCTTGAAAAAAAAAGTTCGTAGGATTAACAATTTAAAAGAAAGGAAAAAAACGGTAGGCAATTATTCCATTGTATTATTTTTAAATATTTCTTCAGAAATCCACTTTCTCTTGAATTTTAAATAAATGGTAATTTTTAAAAGAGTCCGTATAAATTAATGTGCAGATATTTATTAAAGTTGGCTTCATAAATATTCAATTTTATCTCTTGTTCTTTTTTCAGAAAAATAAATTATTAATTAATTTATGAATATTATTGAGGAAATAGTTTCAATTTATATTAGAATCTATTGAAAATAAAAGTTCGTATATTTATAAAGACGTTTAAACAATTTCAATATACAATAGATTTCAAAATGTTTTTCTTTTGATTCAAAATCAAATTAAATGTAAATATTTATTCACGATTTAAATATTATATTATTGTACATTATATCAAATATATTTACATTATGAATTAAACATAAGTATACATAAGATACACGCACGCTATTATTATAGAAATTTAAACATTCATTAGTGTATATACATTAGGTATAATGGAGTCAAATTATTCCAATATTTCTCTGTTAATAACAATGAATATATTGCTACAAACTATGTAGAGCTAGGATTTATATTATGATGCATTAGCGCGCCATCTGTTATGAAAATTCGAAATTATTATAGACGCGTATGGTTCTTTTGAAAATATAACAATTTCTACTGCCCTTAATGCAATGGAAAAATTTAAGGGAGGGCCTGGCTTATCAGTATCATTATGAAAGGAAGATCGAAAAATGTAATATAACTGCGGTATGGTAGATTAAACTAGCGATAGTTCTGGGAGGGTTTACAACTGATGAGCCAGGCCCTCCCTTTAATTTTTCCATTGCAGTAAGGACAGTAGAAATTGTTTAATTTTTGAAAGAATCATACGCGTCTATAATAGTTTACATTTTTCAGCGCTAGGATTGTTTATAAATGTCAACGATAAATTATTTATCTTTAGAAAGTCTTTATTCTATTTTAGTCTCTAAATAAATGGTTTGTTTTTATCACACTGACTATTTGAAGAAATAGGATAAAATATAAATTTATATTTTACGATCAATATCATTGAAGCATTTTCGGATTGCTAAAGTTTCTGATAAATATTTAAAACATTTTAAACTTATTTTTCACATGAACAGCGTTTTCATTCAAATTTGGCCTTAAATACCATTTCTTGATTTCTCTGGAAGCCTCTAGGATTAAATATTCGGTCGTAGAGGTACAGCCTGCAACACGCTGACGAGGCTCAACAGCCCGAAACGCGTACGTGGTTGACTTTTCATGATTTATCAAGAAATTGAGTTGGCCAAATATTATGGAACGAGTTTAATCAGTTTAGTTGATCTTTGTTCCAGTCGATAGCGCTCTCTCATCTGAAATGCTCATGGGTGCGGGCAGGATATGCCGTTTTTTTAATGTCAGTACCTAACCTTTTTTATATTTTATTATTTTTCACATTTATATATGTCAAAAGAGTCACTTCTCCCTTTGAAATGCATAAAAAAATAATATATTGTATTTCTCACCCAATTCAAAAACGTAGAGGTGGTAAAAAGAATGAGCCATAAAAAAACCAACAACCTCTACACCATAGTTTCGAGCTATGGCCCTCATCAGTACAGGGGCGGATTTGATTTCATAACATCCTACGAGAAGGGTTCTGAAATCGGTCGAATTGTACAAAAAGGTTTTTAAATGATACATTCTTTATCACCACAAGTCACCGTTTGGAGGAGATTAATAGAATCGGTGAATGTCGTGGTCCATTTGGATGAAAAGGTGAAGACTAGAACACGGCTGATTCCACACTCGTCTTTTACAGTGACACGCTATGCACGGTGTGACCACTGGACATGTGTCGGACCTGGAGACGGTTGTTGGGGTCTGTGCTACCTGGAATATAGGCGTTCCATCTATGCTTCATTCCTGCGGTGAATCTGTATAAGATCGATGTTCTTAATAAAGATAAATGTGTGTGTTTTCTAATAGGATCATAAACAAAAAGCATTGTTTTAATGCATTTTTAAAAGAAAATGTACATTTATGATAGATGA
>CP092878.1:75053584-75133869 GCA_030710605.1 Cordylochernes scorpioides | reverse complement strand
TAGTCTGTTGTGAGTTAAATATTTGTCTTTTGACTCGTGCTTTAGATGTTGTATACAATTTGAAATATCGCGTGAGAACGCCTTTGGGGACTTAGAATAATTTTTAACGCTTTACCAAATGTTTTGATTTTTGTTCGCTTCTGACGAGGACAAAAGATTTTTGTCGAAACGTCGAGACAATAAAAAAGATTTACTGGCGAAGTATCTTTAATTTGAAGAAATACTTTCTAAAGGTACTTGATCGTTTTGAATAATAGTATACGGTATATCGAAATTTCAAATTCAAGTTGTCCAAAACGGTAATTTAAATTAGAATGTAATCTTTTAAATGAAATATGTAAAAATATATGGAATAGGATAAAGGAGTTTAATAAAATAAGAGGTTTTTATAAGAACAAGTTTCAATTAAAACGAAATAACAATTAACACAAGCTTAATTCAGACCTTCAATCTTATATCCAGTATGCATTCGTGAAAGAAAAAGGAAAAGAAGAACATTTAAATTACCAAATATATATGGGAAATATGTAAATATAGAGCTATAATTATATAGATTTAATTTACATAGGTAATGGGTATACGTTTGTTTTGTTGTTTATATAAATATTCCAACATTAACAACAATAGACAACAATGATAGCTGAGATATACATTGATTTTAACAATTTACAACAATGATATATGAGATATACATTTATGTTAACAAATATTTTCAACAATGGTAAGTGACGATACATTGATGTTAACAACAATTTACAACAATGATATTTGAGATATACTTTGATGTTAACGACAAATCACAACAATGGAAGCGGAGCTATACATTGATATTAACAACAATTTACAACAATGATATTTGAGATATACTTTGATGTTAACGACAAATCACAACAATGGAAGCTGAGCTATACATTGATGTTAACAACAATTTACAACAATGATATTTGAGATATACTTTGATGTTAACAACAAATTACAACAATGGAAGCTGAGCTATACATTGATGTTAACAACAATAAACAACAATGGAAACTAAGCTATGCATCGATATGTTAACAACAATTTAAAACAAAGATAGCTGAACTATACATTGATGGTAGCGACAATTTACAACAATGACAGCTGTATTAAACATTGATGGTAGTGACAATATGCAACAATGGTAGTTAAACTATATATTATTGTTAACAACAATGTGCAACAATGTAAGATGGGCTATAAATTGATTATAACAACAATGTACAACAATGGAAGCTGAGCTATACATTGATTATAACAACAATGAAAGTTGAGCTATACATTGATTTATTTATGCTTATGAGGTGATACAGCAGCGTATTTACAATTAGAGAGGAGACAAAATGAATTAAATCTAGAAAAAAGAAGTGAGGACATATCGGTCATTAAAGTCTGAGAGGCAAGGCCATCCAAGAGATCAACACCACAGAGGTCCGTACGTCTTGACCTCACGGACAATACAGCAGCTACATTATGCACTCTTTTAATATCTCAGAAGCATGGACAAATTCCTATACATTGATGTTAACAACAATGGAAGCTGAGCTATACATTGATTATAACAAAAATGTACAACAATTGAAGCTGATTTATACATCAATTATAACAACAATGTACAACAATGGAAGCTGAGCTATACATTGATTTTAACAATGATATGAGAGATAAACTTTGATATTAACGACCAATCACAGCCGATTATATCTCTGTAGAAATTAAATTGAAATTTCCAAAGACATTGTATCAAATTTGTATTGAAACTTCCAAACTATGAAAATTAAAAAATAAATAAACTTTTTAAGAAGAAAACTTCCCCCTTTCAGCTTTAAAGGAAATTTTAAAATTTAATTTGGAACTTTTAAACTTCTATTTCTATCTGTTTCCTATCCATATCATATTTAAGGTCTGTTTTATTATATCTTTCTGTTTCTTAACAAATATAGATTTTTCATTATTTACTTTTATACCGTAAAAACGTGAAGAGTGAAATATCCATTTATTCCTTTACTTTGATTCAATAAATATTCATGGAATGTAATTGATATCACATTAAAAGAGAGAGAGTTTTATAAATAAAAATATATTTCAGATGATATAATTTCTTATGAAAAAAGTAAATTTAACGTCATTGATGCCGCCTATCGTTTTTCTAAGAAAACAGGAAATTCTGTTCACACTTGGTTATCTCGTATGTCTTTAATAAAGGTGACTGTAATATCTTTCAGAGTTATTGTCTGAAATCCCGATATACATGCTAAAAGGTACAACTTCCTTTTGTTCTGTCCATGAGTGTATACACACTTGGCTATCTCGTGTGTCTTCAATAAAGGTCACTGTAATATCTTTCAGAGTTATTGTCCGAATCCCGATATACATGCTAAAAAGTAAAACTTCCTTAAGTTCTATCCATGAGTGTATACACACTTGGTTATCTCGTGTGTCTTTAATAAAGGTCACTGTAATATCTTTCAGTGTTATTGTCTGAATCCCCCGATATACATGCTGAAATGTACAACTTCCTTAAGTTTTGTCTATGAGTGTATATTTCAGAGTTTAGTAAATTTGATACAACCTAATCTTGAATGAAAGTGTGTTAAATATGATACTATATCATACGTTTGATGAAATATTGAATAATACATAATGCTGCAACGAATATTATAATAACCTATTCTACTGTTTTTATAAATCGTAAGGTGGAATCCTCTGGTGTATAATTAGCAGCAACACATAAAATTCCGAGGATAAGTTTCTTTTATTTCAAAAATAATATTTTTTCGAGCTTTCGGGCGTAAATAGCCCTTCTACAGGAACATTAGAAAACAATTTCAAGTAAAAACGTTCGTAAACAAATAGATTGGTATCTCTCTTTGGTCTTGCATATCGTGAGTGAATCTCATACCCACGCGACCCAGTTTAAATCTAAAAACCTTTATAAAGAGAGGCGTTTTTGCCCCTAGAAACACTGGTCGATCATATTGAATATATTGAAAGGATTAATTGTCTTAAAATGAATATTCTATGTCTAAATTATATTTTATATATATAAATTAATCGGGAAATTGCTATTGTTTATCTAGAATGTAGTTTTATGTATCAGTATTGTGTATTAAGCTATTGTATATTTCTGGGATATCTATATGTCTATTGATGCTCTGGTGTTTTTGGATACTATTGCTTCTAATAACCTTCTCATAGCAGGATACCCAAAATATTTTATACTAAGACATTTTTATAACCCTTCCACAATCAACAATAACCAGACATATAGATCAACATGCATCATACCTTATTCCCCCAATAATATCAAAATAGCCCGAGAACTTAAAAAACACGGAATCAGAATTTTTTATGAAAATACTCCAAACATTGGTTCTATAATTAGAAATCCTAACACTAAAAACAATAGCCCTATCCTACCAATACATAACAAACAGGCCATCTATTCCGTTAAATGTAACCATTGTAATAGTATATATGTAGGAGAAACAGGCAGGTCAGTCAAAGACAGGATTAATGAACACAATAGAAATATAAAAAATAAAGAAAATAGATCACTTATTTTTCAACATATTAAAACAACAGGCCATACTTTCAATTTAGCTGAACCAAAAACCTACTACACCAATATAAAAAATAAACATAAAAGACTAATCCTAGAAGCAATAGTATCCAAAAAACACCAGAGCATCAATAGACATATAGATATCCCAGAAATATACAATAGCTTAATACACAATACTGATACATAAAACTACATTCTAGATAAACAATAGCAATTTCCCGATTAATTTATATATATAAAATTTAATTTAGACATAGAATATTAATTTTAAGACAAGTAATCCTTTCAATATATTCAATATGATCGACCAGTGTTTCTAGGGGCAAAAACGCCTCTCTTTATAAAGGTTTTTAGATTTAAACTGGGTCGCGTGGGTATGAGATTCACTCACGATATGCAAGACCAAAGAGAGATACCAATCTATTTGTTTACGAACGTTTTTACTTGAAATTGTTTTCTAATGTTCCTGTAGAAGGGCTATTTACGCCCGAAAGCTCGAAAAAATATTATTTTTGAAATAAAAGAAACTTATCCTCGGAATTTTATGTGTTGCTGCTAACTATTCTACTGTATTATATGTCATAAATATAGTATCGCACCAGAATGAACCAATTGTTATGCAAATTCCTACAATATATATATAAGGTGTAGGAGGTATTTTTACATATTTACACTTGAAATGGTTTAACAAAATTCTCTGAGAAATACTTTAAATATATGTTATATTGATATATTATTTTATTTAAGATTTTATTTCATATTCAAATACTCTGTTGAATCGACCGCCAGAGGTCATGTTTCCCCTATAAAAACTCATTGTTGTTGTTTCCTGATGGCCGGCTCAAACCTTTTGTACATTATGTAAATAAGGTTTTCATTTTTTTTAATTCTTACGCCTTAAGCCAGGCAGTACTTTTAGCAAATTATGTTTTTTAAAATATATTCCTTCAGTTCAATTAAAACAATTACTAATAAAGTTATTTTTATTATTATACTTTCAAGATTTTTGCCACGACTGCATTACCAATACCATTGACCTAATACTAATGTATTCCAAAATATATCAAATCTGAAGATCATAATCTCAATCTTAAAAATACTTACAATAGCAACAGAAAAGCTCTTATTTTATATAACATATATATCCTCAGTATTTCTCTGAGAAATTTGTTAAACTTTTTCAGGTGTAAATATGTAAAGATACCTCCTACATCTCTATATATATTGTAGGAATTTTAAAAACAATTGACCTGATGATGAGCTAATCCTTGAAAGTTTGCAATTTTTATTTAATAAAGAAATCCTTTGCAATTATTTCGATTGATATATCGTTAAAATCCTTTGCAATAATTTCACAATCTATATTTATGTTAAAGGTAAACACACAAACATCAATTAAATTTTATTGCCCTCTATCGTTAAAATTTTACACAAATAAATTTACTGGCAATGCGTTTCTTTTTTTTTATTTTTTTTTTTAAATCTCTACAGACCTTACTGCAATGATATGATTAAAATTTTACACAAATAAATTTACTGGCAATGTGTTTAAATCATATCATTGTCTGTAGAGATTTAAAAAAAAAAAAGAAACGCATTGCCAGTAAATTTATTTGTGTAAAATTTTAAAAAACATCAATGTGGCTATTTAAATTTAATATTCTGTTTATAATATATCATGTTAGTAAACTTTAATATGATAGTATATCATACTTTTTAAAGTAATGTTGTAATTATATACTTCTAAAAAATGTTCTATAATTATATTTTTGAATATCTTATTAATTTTAAAATGTTGTTATTTTATTAAAAGGTTGTTTTTAATATATTTGAAGTGTTGTCTTTTAAAGTATAAAATCTATATTCGTAAAAAAACATTGGTTGCCTGTAAAGTCGGTTTTACGGGCGAAGATTTTACGTGACAACGGTAGAATATTTATTGATATGAATATAATTAAATTGCACAATAGGAACAAGGAATTGAATGAAAATAAGAATTGCACATATTTTAACTATAGAAATATATTTTGTTTACTAAAACATTGTACATGTAAACTTAAACTTAACTAATTCCTATTTGAGTGATTTTGTTGAGGATAGGACGATGATAGGAGAAATATGAAATGAAAGGAAGTGTTTCTGCTGTAATGTGTCTTGCGAAAGTCAAGTCGATAGTTGTTCCTTTTAACGTAGTTGACTTAGAAACGTTTGATACGCAATCAAGATTATACGTATTTTTCATGAATTTAAGAAACGAGTTGTCAGGCTTTACGTTTTTGTTAAAATCACCACACAGAAGAATCGGTATACTAGAATCAACTTGCACGAACGGTGGCACGTACTGGCTGTTGTGAATGTACGGACCGAGTCCTTGCCATAGTAACATTCCAATATCCTGCATACTAGCTCCTGGATGAATATATACAGCACCGAGTATAAACTTGAAGCTAGTATTAGCGGCGAAGCAAGTAACTTCAGTCATGCACATGTCACCCTTGGTTTTAATGACACGAGTTACGTCTGTAATCGCAACTTGGAACACTTCCGCCGTAGATGTCGATGATAATTTACGATAGATCGCCACTCCACCAGCCGCGTTGGTATTTGAAAATCAAAACACTTATTAAGATCGAAGGTTCAAATTTTTGCTAAATAAATTTGAAATTAAATAAAATTTGTAATTGTAAATGATGAAGTTGAAAATTAAAACATTTACTTAAATTAGATGTTAAAATTCTTGCTCAACACAGTTTAAATAAAGTTTTCTTATATCTGCCACTTTTTCTTAATATTTGTAATTTTAAAGAATCAATTCGAAAATCAAAACATTTATTCAGATCGAAGGTTCAAATTTTTGCTAAATAAATTTGAAACTATTTAAAATTTGTAAAATAATAATTAATTAATTTTAAACTAATAATTTACTTAACACTATCAACATTTATCAATAGTATGACATAACCTATAAACTCAGTTTCTCAACTTTTGTGTCAATCTAACAATTAATCAATCAATCATAGTTTACGATAATGAAATATCAGTGTACAATTATTTACCTTTATTGTTGTAGTTGTTGTAAATGACGAATCTAAGCACTCCACATTTTCACTACAGACACAGCTGACGATACTTTAACCACACGTGTGAACTTGTATTATGACGCTTTCTTGTTTTTCCAACGCCAAGAACGTTCGAGAAAGACAAAGACAGAGACAAGCATGCGCCGATTCAATGCGCCTAATTCTCTAGCGCTGCGCGCGCAGCACTCTCGTTCGATGACTCATCGTAACGTTACCGGGCGTTACACTTTTTCATAAGTGACTCCCAGCCGCAACCTAATTTAAGACGTTGTCACGTCAAAAAATGATAACGTCATAGATCTTAGATATTTATGGATTTATTCCATTAATAATTAAACATAAAATAATCATTTCTGATTGGCCGATAAAACATTTGTTTATTTAGAAGGACGTTGTGGGTTTTCATATTTTCGATCTGCAAATGTAATAAAAATATTATCCTTATACAACCCAAAATGATATGAATTGTGTATTATGATCTGTTTAAATATAAATTTATATATATATATATATATATGAAAAAATAGTACAAATGTAACATTGTACTGGGATAAGGTGCATAAATTAAGAAAAAGGCATCTCCTTATCGTGCAACTGAAAGTTGCTGATGGCTGGCGCCATCTATCGGAATAAATATCAACTATTCTCGTTGATTTGGGCCAAACAGCCCGAAACGCGTCCGTGGTTAGCTTTTCTTGATTAATCAAGAATGGGTATTTGGCCAATTCTGGAATAATTAAAAATCAACGAGAATAGTTGATATTTATTCCGATAGATGGCGCCAGCCATCAGCAACTTTCAGTTGCACGATAAGGAGATGCCTTTTTCTTAATATATATATATGTATTGCTTATCCCTAATACACATTGTACAAGCCATGATAATCATGGTGGGTAGAAGTTAACGACTGCTTTTACTATAAGTGCATCACATGTCTACATATGCGAAAAGCAGTTCGACTTTACACTTACAAATGTGCCAGAGCCTCGTTTGGTTACTTGCACTCGCTGGTGGAATTGGACTTTTGCAAGAAGCGGGGGCTATTGAAGCATTTTTTTTTAATCAGAAAAAAGTACCCAATGCGGGAATCGAACCCGGGACGTAGCGGTCGAAATCCAACGGTTTAGACATCCTTCTACCGACTTCATGTATATTTTAATTATGCGCATTTTAAATGATATAAAGTAAATAAGAATTAATGATCATATATAGTTTGATATTTTAAAATATAGAAATATAATACAAACACATTATTAGTTTACATTTACCTAATACACATAAAGAATCCTAAATATATTAGCTTAAGGAATTTAAAATTAATTTTATTTAAAGTAGAAAATTACGCGGCAAAATAATAAAAGAATTTTAATTAGAAATTTTTTTCTACATGATATTAAATTATCTGATGAAATTTTTGTCATGCATAAACATTTAGTTTAAGAAGGAAAAATAAGGCATGAATTTTAAGGAATATTTTAATAATATAGAAAATATATAATGGTTGTTTTATGCTAAATAAAATCATAAGAATGTTTCATAATAAATATAGTTTTATATAATATATGTAAGTTACACTATATAATATAAAATGTATTTGTACAAATATTTAATAAATAGAATTTATTTTAATAAAACATATATTATATTATTTATTATAATAAAATATATATTTAAATATTATTGAAATATCGGCATTTGTATTAAATAAAATGTTTGTTTTATTTTCCATCAAAAATATGCTATTTAATTTATAATAAATATATATTTTGAAATTATTTTTCAATAATGATATCATTTCAATTCAAAGATTTGAACATTCTTTATATATTTTAATTTATATTTAGCATTCGATTATATATTTTTTACAAGTATTTCTATTTAAAAAAAAAATGTTTTGGAAAACATAATTATATATAGTGATATTGATGTATAGTGATATATAATGATATTTTGAGTCAAAAGGCGATCCATCAATCAAGGGCGTACCTGGATCTGTAAAGAAAATATTTTAATTTTTCAACGTATTATTATCAAAACTTATTTTTGACCAATGACAAATTTGTTTTCATGTGATCTACAAGAATTTGTAAATTAAATTTACTGTGCAATAAATTGATAAAGAGGGAGCAATCTCTCGAAATATTTTGAGAATATTTTTTCTTTACAGATCCAGGTAGGCCTTTTTATATAAACACATTAAAAAATGTTATAATACCTTGATAAAGGTTGGCGTTCAGCCAACTGAAATATTGGAAAAATAAATGATATTTTGATACAATATATGCCTTTTTAATTAATTTATATGTATATTCTCCCTATATGTCAAGATTTCAAATTTTTCAAACGAAATTGTGGAAACTTTGATTGATGCCTTAAATATAGAACATTTTAAAATTACATTAAAATGTCTTTCTTATCAATTCATAATATATATATATCGATCTTTATAAAATAAAAGAATTTTTTCATTGTTGGCGTGGATAATTTAATAGCCCTTTGTTTGAAGTTCATATGTTAATTTTGTAATTATTCTTATTTATTAATTCATAGAAGCATTTTTATAGCTGACATATTTAATTTTTTTATCATCATCAATTTGTAATATTATTGTTTTTTTTTTCTTAGTTAGTTTTCAAATCATTTTGTAATTGTTGTTTCATTTTTGTTTTGTTGTGTTCCTTTTAAAGCAATAAAATATATAGAACCTAAAGTGTAATATTCAATTCAAGCATATGGAACCAACATCGATTCATTTTTAAATCAACGCAAAATTATAAGCTTATTCAACTTTTACTTCTTCATACACCCTTCTTAATGTTATAGCCATAATTTTGCGCTATTTCTGTCATTAGTTGTTCATGTTCTTGCAATATATAACAAAATAAAATATAAATGACCAAAAAATAACAAGAATTAAACATAGGTATAATTTAAAATGACATTTTGTATATATTGGCCATAATAAGAGATTTATAACAGATTTTTCCTTTTACAAATATAACAATATTTTCGTATACTCTCTTTTCTGCGATAAAAAATTATTGAGTTGGTCTTTGCTCATCAATATTGAAACCTCACAGCGGTTTCTCCAGTTTAATTTCTTAAAGATAACACATTTTATGTATAATAATATAATACAAAAGTAAAATTTTAATAGATTCATATGGTTACAAATGAATAAAAAGGCATCTTTGATCTCACAAAGATTTTGAAAATTGGCTCGCGCCATCTGTCGGCATAAATATCAACTAATCGTTAAATTTTAAAAAAAAATTTACACACAAGGTTCAACTTCCTTAAGTTTTTTTTTTTATGATCGTATCTTTCAGAGTTATTGTCTGAATCCCGATATACATGCTAAAAGGTACAACTTTGTATTTATATTTTCTACTCATTCGTATTATTTTATATATATCTCATTAAAATAGCCTAACTAATATTCTTATTTATAGAAAAATATAAATATATACATATAATTTTGAAAATAGAGCAATACATAAATAAATCTTTAATTAAAAAGGCATATATTGGATCAAAATATATTTATATTATAAAGGTTGGCGTTCAGCCAACTGAAATATTGGTAAAATAAATGATATTTTGATCCATTATATGCCTTTTTAATTAAAAAATTATATACACACATATATATATATGGTTTATAAAAATATATATATTTAACTAAAAGGTTTATTTTTTCTCCACTAGATGGCGCTCTGTCATCTAAAAAAGCACATATGCTTTTGGTCAGGATATGCCTTATTATTTTTAATATCAACTACGACCTTTTTATTTATATTTTTTCTATTGTTTCCTCAAATATATATATATTATATGTGAAATTGATACCAACACATACTGTTATTATATAGTTTTCCTAAATAAGATGATTTAAAATTTCAATTTTATTTAATATCTATTTTTTTTTAAATAAAAACAAATTAAACGCTTTTTAATTCAAAATTCAAAATATGTATGTGCGTGTGTGTGTGTTAATTTTAATATTTTTAAGTTTTAATAAAAACTTAAATATTCTCAAATTGGTTTTTAAAATAATGGTTTAAAAAAATAATAATTTATAGAGAAAAAGATTGATTCAAATTCAAAAATATATATTACATATATCAAACCATATATCAATATGTAAATATATATTCTGTGTATAAAATAACAAATTTTAAACCCATAATTTTAAAAACCAATTTATTTTCTAGATATTTTCTTTCAGAAAAAACACAATAATATATATCTTTGAAAAACAAAGAAAAACATAATGTACGATAAAGAGCCATAAATAAACTTTTTAGTTGAAGTTATAATTAATCAATATAACGTAAACATTAAGCTTATTATAAAATACAATTTATCTTTTGGAAAAAAAAACTTTCATCTACAAAAATAATATTTGATTTATTAGAATGGGTTTTTGTTTTATTCCAAGTAAATATGATATCCTAAGTTTAGGTTTTTAAATAAAGTTTAAATTAGGTTTTTAAAATACATGAAAAATGGAAGCTATTTTTGCCCTAGCCTTTGAAAATCTTTGTGTGCATTTAGCCTAACTTTATCAAATTCATTCATATTTATTTTCCCTTTAAAATTCTGAAAAAAAGAAAATATATAATATTTTCCCTTTTTTAATTTTCTAGTTTTTATTTGGCTTTAGGGTATAAAAAAGAATATCGCAAGAATATTTTTTTTACTAAAGGTCGATTTCTTCAAAATTGCATTTTGCTCCGTGTGTTTGATAATATATAAAATTTAAAAGTATAGTTTTGAGACATTTATTAAAAGTTTAATAGAATTACCTTGATTTTTTTTTGAAAATAAATAAATTCGAAATAAATATTTTAGAATAAAATATTTAAATAAATATTTTAAATCACTCTAAAAAATACGTATTTATATGTATAAATATAAATTCTGTATATAATAAATATTTTATAGGAAATTTATGTCTTTATATGCCAATATAAAATATATATGCGTGAATTATGAGAAATGGAGTATATTTAAAATAACGATTAAGTGAAAATGACCATTTTATGATTCATTTATACTTCTCTATCAAATTTTCATCAACTCAGTGCAAGCTATTGCTGAAAATTAGGAAAATATAACGATATATATATTATTTGAATAAAAAGGTATTTATTGGATCAAAATATAATTTATTTTAACAATATTTCAGTTGGCTGAACGCCAACCTTTATCAATTTATTATAACATATAAATGTTTGTCAACAACAAACTCAGCTCCACATAACGTCTATATATATATTAAAAATTATCATTTCACATATATATATATATTTTCTAATTAAAAATATATATATTGGATCAAAATATCATTTAATTTACCAATATTTCAGTTGGCTGAACGCCAACCTTTTTCAAGGTATTACAGCATATTTATATTTGTTCTTAAAAAAGAAATATTTCGGCTAGTAAAAATATTTATTTTCACGACGTGTAATAAAAATATTTTTGTCATCGTCAGTAGAAATAAAAAAAGAGCATTTGACAAAGCGTTAAAAATGATTTTTCTTAAATACATAACACCTTGCAAATTTTCTTATTTAATATCTCCTGGCGAGGGCAAAATATTTTTATCGAAACGTCGTGATAATGAATTCTTCACTAGCCGAAGTGTCTCTTATTTAAAAACAAATCATGTTGTGTATGTAAAATTGTTACTATAAACATTTTGAAACAGATTTGCATATCAATAAATTCACCATATAGGAAGTTGATATACCTTAGCTGTAAATAAGCAATTACATTATGGTGCAGCTATATAAAGTGGACCCCTCTCTCTATATATAAAATATCTATTGAATTCCAGTTATAACTAAGCTATATTTTGCCTTTTTTTTTGTAATTGGGGAAATAAATAAATATTTATGACTACATATATTATAAATAAAGGAGAGATTTCTGTTGATTTTGATTATCTATATATGCAGTCGTGGTTAAAATATTGAAAGTATAATAATAATAAAAATAGTGAAGATTTGAAATAGCTTTAATTGAGCTTATGGAATATATTTAAAACACAATTCGATAAAAGTACTGCCTGGCTTAAGGCGTAAGAATCTAAAATGGAAAACCTATTTACATAATGTACAAAGGTTTTGAGCCGGCCATCGAGAAACAACAACAATGAGTTTTTATATGGAAAGCGTGCCCTCTGGCAGTCGATTTAACAGAGTATTTGAATCTATGAAATATAATTTTGAATGAAATAATATATCAATATAACATATATATCAAGAGATTGCTTTCTCTGATGTATACATACTTGCGACCGAAGATTTGCAACAGGGCGCCATAGTTGACATTAAAATTGAGAACCAATCAGGCGTTGTGCTTCCTTAATGAATTAAAGCTGTTGACACAAACTTTTAATAAGCTTGGCTTAACTTGATTTATGACTAGCCGCCATCTTTTTTTCCCTTAAATACTGCTTCTGTGTTTATACATAGTTCGTCTGGTTATAAATACAATTTTGCATATAGAAATTCTTAATATAGTCTGCAACAATAAATTTTATAAATTTGTTTATTTTTAACTCTTCAAAGAACTTACTATCATTGCGCAACATATTGTAAATGACTATCTTAGGGTTTCTTCTATCTGCTTATGTTGTTGTTTATTTGTTTAATGTATATGTTTATTCAATGCTCAATTTCTTAATTGTTTATTTTCTTTTTGATAATTCTGTTACTTACTCTACTACAATATGAATTATTGTAAATAGTTTCACGCGCAATTATCCAGATCGGATATAGCGTGTCTTATTTGCAACTGGTAGAAATAATTTTAAAAATAAAATAAAAGTTATTTAAGGTATATCTACAATAACTTTTATCATTGTAGTAAGGTCTGTAGAGATAAAAAGAAACACATTGCTAAATATTAATGTTGAGGATTTAAATAACATTTTTATATTATATATATCGATAAATTTCTAAAGCAAACTACTCTGTTAGGACGACCGCTATACGTCGCTGCTTTCCCTAAATAAATCCATTGTTGTTGTTTCCCGTTGGCCGGCTCAAATCTTTTGTACATATGTAAATATATCTTTTGTTTTCTTTATTCTTCACGCCTTGAGTAAGGTACACTTTCTCAATTATATAATTTATATTCCTTAAGCACAATTAAAGCAAATTATGATTATAATATGTTTTATTATTTTATCACGACTGCAATTTAAATATTCATGTATACCAACTTCAAGCTAATACTCAATTCTCTATATCAATCAGCAAGTACTAATTCTATGACTCAATAATATTCCAGAATCAACAGAATATTTTTTTTGGAAACATATATAGACGTCAATAAATTTATAAATCTTAGTGTAGTATTATATGGAATATATACTGCTGTTTATATATTTAAAGTTTAATTAATTATTTGATTCCACAGAGTATGTGTGTAAGATCACAAGATAATAGGCCCTAACCGTAAGAAGAGAAAGTTTCTCTTTGTTTACTATTGTTATATAAGTTTTTTCCCTTTTTTTTTTTGTTCTCTCTCTTGTAAATCGATAAAGATAATGTTTGATTAATCTTCTTAGAATCAGTTTCTTTAAAAAGTCTAAGTCAACAAATACATTATATAGAAATTTGAAGAGTAATATGTATAATGAAAATATATTTTTATGTCAAAATTAATTTTAACCAAACTTTGTATATTAACTATAAACTAATAAAATGTAAAACATTTTATGTAAATTTCTGCCTAAAATTTTTATATGGTAATTTAATATGATATCAAATTATAAAAAAATAGTATTTCTCTCTATGTTTTCATACTTAGGTTTTACACTCTTAAAACAACGTTTTACACTACATTTACATATTTTACACTTTAATTAAAAATTTAAACTTCAATGATAACGATTTTCAATTTAAAAACATTTTGCACTTTGCTAACAACAACCATCATTTATATAACAACATTTTACACTTCAAAAGGGTAAAATTGTGTATTTTCAAAAGTATAAACCCTATAATTCATTTTTTACTCTGATGCTATGTATTAGAAATATAGAAATATATAAGCATAAATGTATATATATATATGAATATGTATTATATGCGTATAAATGCATACATATTTTCATATACCAAGTATTTATCAAATATAATATAAAAATTCTGAATAATAGTTATTATATAAATATATATTTTTGTGTTAAAATAATTATAAATATAAATATATAATTATAAATAACAAAGAAAGACTTTAAAAGAGTAAAATATCTTTATTTATTTACTGCATAAATATTTTTTATGTCAACATGACACACACATATTAAATATAAAATAATAACTGTTTTTATAATTCATTTTTATAATTACACATATACAATATATATTTATATATAATAAAATCAAATTAATTAGAACTATATATATTAAGTTTATATTAATTAATACTTTGAGTACAGAAATTTATTTTAATTAAGATAGAAAGAACGGAACCCAATTTGGCAACAACGTTAATATTTTGTTCAGCGTTCAAATATTAATGCAGAAGATAATGCGGAAAGGGAAAAGAGCGGGAAAAAAATTAGTTCGTCTGATTTTTAATAAATCTCCAGCAATAATTCAGTCAGACGAATGGACACAGACTCCTATTTAAATTTCAAATTGAAATTTGGGTTAATGGTAGTCGTCTGCTTGGCAAAAATCATCATAATAAATTCGAAGAGGAGTATTTAAATGTCGACATTATCTATGAATTTTAATAACATATTTGATAATAAATTAGAATCGATAAGTGAATGGCTTAAAATTGACTTACGAAAGTGGATAACACAAATTAAAATTGTAAATTTTTAGATAATATATCTATATGTTTAATATCTATTTTAAATAAAATTTATAAAATAAGATTTAAATGTTATTTCAATGAATAATTGTATATAGAGAAATATTTTATTTTATATTTGTATATTTGCATTTTTATGTAATTTTATACTTTATAAAAGATAATAGATACAATATATCAAATACAGCTGAAATATAATAATTTGATGTGATTTAAATTTGCAGAATATAATAAAATCTCTTATTCTTTCATTCAGTTTATGATCCTTATTTGATATAAGCAACTGGTCTGAATCTTTGTTAAAAATATCAAAAAATTAAATATTTAGAGATATTGCTAACCTTTCAACTAATTGATTGAGGACAAATGTTACATTCTAATTTAAATAGAATTCTTTTTAACAATATGCAAAATGTTTATTTATAAAATAGATAAAGTACAAAAATATAGGTTTTGAACTTTAAAGACAATTTACGACTCTTCTTAAATATAAAAACATTATATTCTTCAAAAACAAAATTTTACACTTCAATAACAACATTTTAAATTTTTTTAGCAACAATTTATATTTTAATAACAACATTTTATACTTTAATAACAACATTTTACATTTTAATAACCCCTTACACTTTATTATCAACATTTTATACTTTAATAACACAATATTTTATACTTTAATAACACAATATTTTATACTTTGATAAAAACCTTTATACTTTAATAACATTTTAGACTTTAATAACAACATTTTATACTTCAATAACAATATTTTATACTTTAATAACAACATTTGATACTTCAATAACATTTTATACTTTAATAACAACATTTTACACTTTAATAACATTTTATACTCTAATAACATTTTAGACTTTAATGGCAACATTTTCACTTTAATAACAACATTTTATACTTTTATGAAAATATTTCACACGTTATAAACAACATTTTACACTTTAATAACAACATTTTACACTTTAATAACAACATTTTATACTTCAATAACATTTTAGACTTTAATAACAACATTTTTTAATTTAATACAAATTTTATACTTTTATAACATTTTATACTTTAATAACATTTTATATTTTAATAACAACATTTACACTTTAATAACATTTTATACTTTAATGACAAAATTTTACACTTTAATGACGACATTTTATACTTTAATAACAACATTTTACACTTTAATAACAACATTTTACACTTTAATAACAATTTTTACACTTTATTGACAACATTTTACACTTTAATAACATTTTATACTTTAATAACATTTTATACTTTAATAACAACATTTTCTAATTTAATACGAATTTTATACTTTAATAACAACATTTTATACTTAAATAACAACATTTTACACTTTAATAACAACATTTTACACATTAATAACAACATTTTACACTTTAATAAAAAGATTTTATACTTTAATAACAACATTTTATAATTTTATACAAATTTTATACTTAATAACATTTTACACTTTAAAAACAAAATTTTATACTTTATAACAACATTTTACACTTTAAAAACAAAATTTTATACTTTATAACAACATTTTATAATTTTATACAAATTTTATACTTAATAACATTTTATACTTTAATAACAACATTTTATAATTTAATACAAAGTTTATACTTTAATAACAATATTTTTACACTTTAATAACAACATTTTACACTCTAATAAAAACATTTTATACTTTAATAACAACATTTTATAATTTTATACAATTTTTTTACTTAATAACATTTTACACTTTAAAAACAAAATTTTATAATTTTATACAAATTTTATACTTAATAACATTTTATACTTTAATAACCACATTTTATAATTTAATACAAATTTTATACTTTAATAACAATATTTATACTTTAATAACAACATTTTACACTTTAATGACAACATTTTACACTTAAATAACAACATTTTATACTTTAATAACAACATTTTACACTTTAATGACATTTTACACTTTAATGACAACATTTTACACTTTAATAACAACATTTTACACTTTAATAACAACATTTTATAATTTAATACAAATTTTATACTTTAATAACAACATTTTATACTTTAATAACAACATTTTATAATTTTATACAAATTTTATACTTAATAACATTTTACACTTTAAAAACAAAATTTTATACTTTATAACAACATTTTATAATTTTATACAAATTTTATATACTTAATAACATTTTATACTTTAATAACAACATTTTATAATTTAATACAAATTTTATACTTTAATAACAATATTTTACACTTTAATAACAACATTTTACACTTTAATAAAAAAACATTTTATACTTTAATAACAACATTTTATAATTTTATACAATTTTTTTACTTAATAACATTTTACACCTTAAAAACAAAATTTTATAATTTTATACAAATTTTATACTTAATAACATTTTATACTTTAATAACCACATTTTATAATTTAATACAAATTTTATACTTTAATAACAATATTTATACTTTAATAACAACATTTTACACTTTAATGACAACATTTTACATTTTAATAACAACATTTTACACTTTAATAACAACATTTTATAAATTAATACAAATTTTATACTTTAATAACAACATTTTATACTTTAATAACAACATTTGACACTTCAATAACAACATTTTATACTCAATAACAACATTTTACACTTCAATAACAACATTTATACTTTAATAACAATATTTTACACTTTAATAACAACATTTTACACTTTAATAAAAACATTTTATACTTTAATAACAACATTTTATAATTTTATACAATTTTTTTACTTAATAACATTTTACACCTTAAAAACAAAATTTTATAATTTTATACAAATTTTATACTTAATAACATTTTATACTTTAATAACCACATTTTATAATTTAATACAAATTTTATACTTTAATAACAATATTTATACTTTAATAACAACATTTTACACTTTAATGACAACATTTTACATTTTAATAACAACATTTTATACTTTAATAACAACATTTTACACTTTAATGACATTTTACACTTTAATGACAACATTTTACACTTTAATAACAACATTTTACACTTTAATAACAACATTTTATAAATTAATACAAATTTTATACTTTAATAACAACATTTTATACTTTAATAACAACATTTGACACTTCAATAACAACATTTTATACTCAATAACAACATTTTACACTTCAATAACAACATTTATACTTTAATAACAACATTTTACACTTTAATAACATATCACACCTCATTTTCAACATTATATACTTTAATAACATTTTACACTTTGATAACATTTTACACTTTAATAACAACATTTTACACTTTAATAAAACCTTTTATACTTTAATGACAACATTTTACACTTTAATAACAACATTTTGCACCTTAATAACAATATTTTATAATTTAATACAAATTCTATACATTAATAACAACATTTTATACTTTGATAACAACATTTTATATACTTTAATAACATTTTATACTTTAATAACATTTTATACTTTAATAACATTTCATACTTTAATAACATTTTATACTATAATAACAACCCTATATGCTTTAATAACAACCCTATATGCTTTAATAACAACATTTTACACTTTAATAACAACATTTTACACTTTATTAACAACATTTTGCACCTTAATAACAATATTTTATAATTTTATACAAATTTTATACTTAATAACATTTTATACTTTAATAACCACATTTTATAATTTAATACAAATTTTATACTTTAATAACAATATTTATACTTTAATAACAACATTTTACACTTTAATGACAACATTTTACACTTAAATAACAACATTTTATACTTTAATAACAACATTTTACACTTTAATGACATTTTACACTTTAATGACAACATTTTACACTTTAATAACAACATTTTACACTTTAATAACAACATTTTATAATTTAATACAAATTTTATACTTTAATAACAACATTTTATACTTTAATAACAACATTTTATAATTTTATACAAATTTTATACTTAATAACATTTTACACTTTAAAAACAAAATTTTATACTTTATAACAACATTTTATAATTTTATACAAATTTTATATACTTAATAACATTTTATACTTTAATAACAACATTTTATAATTTAATACAAATTTTATACTTTAATAACAATATTTTACACTTTAATAACAACATTTTACACTTTAATAAAAACATTTTATACTTTAATAACAACATTTTATAATTTTATACAATTTTTTTACTTAATAACATTTTACACCTTAAAAACAAAATTTTATAATTTTATACAAATTTTATACTTAATAACATTTTATACTTTAATAACCACATTTTATAATTTAATACAAATTTTATACTTTAATAACAATATTTATACTTTAATAACAACATTTTACACTTTAATGACAACATTTTACACTTTAATGACAACATTTTACATTTTAATAACAACATTTTATACTTTAATAACAACATTTTACACTTTAATGACATTTTACACTTTAATGACAACATTTTACACTTTAATAACAACATTTTATACTTTAATAACAACATTTGACACTTCAATAACAACATTTTATACTCAATAACAACATTTTACACTTCAATAACAACATTTATACTTTAATAACAACATCTTACACTTTAATAACATATCACACCTCATTTTCAACATTATATACTTTAATAACATTTTACACTTTGATAACAACATTTTACACTTTAATAACAACATTTTACACTTTAATAAAACCTTTTATACTTTAATGACAACATTTTACACTTTAATAACAACATTTTGCACCTTAATAACAATATTTTATAATTTAATACAAATTCTATACATTAATAACAACATTTTATACTTTGATAACAACATTTTATATACTTTAATAACATTTTATACTTTAATAACATTTTATACTTTAATAACATTTCATACTTTAATAACATTTTATACTATAATAACAACCCTATATGCTTTAATAACAACCCTATATGCTTTAATAACAACATTTTACACTTTAATAACAACATTTTACACTTTATTAACAACATTTTGCACCTTAATAACAATATTTTATAACTTAATACAAATTTTATACTTTAATAACAACATTTTACACTTTATTAACAACATTTTCTACTTTAATAACAACATTTTACACTTTATTAACAACATTTTGCACCTTAATAACAAAATTTTGCACCTTAATAACAATATTTTATAATTTAATTCAAATTTATACTTTAATAACAATCATATATGCTTCAATAACATTTTATACTTTAATAACAATCCTATATGCTTTAATAACAACATTTTACACTTCAATAACAACATTTCACACTTTAATAACAACATTTTGCACCTTAATAACAATATTTCATACTTTAATAACAACATTTTATAATTTAATAACAAAATTCTATACTTTAATAACAACATTTTACACTTTAATAACAACATTTTACACTTCAATAAATACATATTCATTTTAAAGCGATATTATAAAAATATTTTCCAAACTTTAATAGTAATGTTTTTTTTTTTATTTTAATTAAAATACATTTAGTTATAAATGAAATATATTTATTATAATGCTATTTTTTGTTGTTTTATTGTTAAAGTCAATTTTTATGTTAAGAGAAGCACATTTTAAATTTCATTAAGCATATTTTTTTTATTCTAATAAGGACTTATTTTCTTTTTTTTTGCGTATATCAAATGTCTTAAACTAATAAGACAATATTTAGAAGAATAATAGCGAAAATTTCAAAACAATTGCAAAGTTTAACAACGACATAACAAAGTGTATCATCAAAGTGTAAATATTTCTAAACTACATTCGATATATAAAAAACAAAACATTTTTTAACCTAAAAAATTACCCATTGTTGTAAAATTAGATTATTGACTAAATTATTTTGGGATTCAAATATGACATTTTTATTACAAATTGAAATTTATTATTAATAGACTCTCCTATATTTATTAACTTTCATATTAAAAGGTTTGTACTTTTAACTAAAATTTACAATTTAATGACATTTTATACATTAATAACAAAATTTTGCACTTTAATTATGTAATGAGATGTTCACTGTATTTAAATGACACCAGAATGTCAAATTTAAATATCATTATAAATGTATTATAAATTTTGATCATCATATATATATATCAAATTACAAAACTATTCTAGACACGTAATATTCTTTTTAAAATAAAACAATTTCTACTGCCCTTATTGCAATGGAAAATTAAAGAGAGGGCAGTATTCCATTATAATTATATATAAATAATATATAATTCCATTGCAGTAAGGGCAGTAGAAATTGTTTTATTTTAAAAAGAATATTACGCGTCTAGAATAGTTTTGTAATTTGATAACAGATGGCGCGCTAGTGCATTGTAAAATATATATATATATATATGAAAAACAATAGAAAAAAATATATATTAAAAATAAGAAGGCAGATCCTAACCAAAAGCACATGTGTTTTTATATATGTATTTAATGATTATCGCATATCGTATTTGAATTTCTTATATAATTAATTATATCCATAAGATATTTATTATTTGCTTTAAATAAATAGATAAAAATACATAATATATTTATTCATTGTGTTTTTCCTTTCAAATGTCAACAAATGATAACAATATATCTACCCTTTATTAACCACATTTGACACTTTTATATCAACATTTTCATTTTTAATCTATATTTTTCGATATAAAAATATAACAATAATTCTTCAGATATTCTATTTTTAAATCTCAATACCTTTATTTTAACTGATATTATTCTAAATAATTTTATAAATACTCAGGCATAGAGAAACATTTTATAATTTAATAAATAAAGTAATTTACTGTTTAATATGACTTTACATATATATTCACACTTCAATATACCTAAGAGTGTGAACTTGAACCATTTTGTCTACTGTTTTAAATAGGTATTTATAGGTTCAAAGTAAACATCGCCTAATATAGCACTTATATATTTATTCATGAATAGGAAATTATATTACCACATTGAAAATTAATAAATATATTTATTTTGAATGATATTAAATTAATTAGAAACATAAGGTAATAAGACCAAATCCAAATAAATAAATAGTGTGTGACGTTTCAACGTTGTTACCATCTTCAGACAAAAGTACTGAATGTACTTTGGAGAACTTTTGTCTGAAAATGGTAACAACGCTATTACTGAAACATCACACATTATTTATGTATTTAGATTTGGTCTTATTACCTTGTGTTTATCATCTATAATCCAAATTGTACCTTATCATTATTATTTAGAAGATAAACTCATTACATATGAGAATTTTGTTGTGGCTTTGTCTCCAACCTATGACTGCAAGATTACAGACTTGGGTCAATGACTGAGCAAACTTGGCTGATTTTGTGACTTTGTCAACGACCTATATTATCACAGAGAAAGTCAACAGATAGAACTTCTACAACCAAAGTTGCAAGACGAATAAATTAATAGTCTATTAAATAAACTTGTGTAAATTCGAAACTATTAAAAAGAAGATTTTGTTTCATTCATCTCTCTATAATTCCATTAATACAGCACGCCAACATTTATCATGATACTAATATTACAGTAAAGTAGTTTACAAATAAGGATTTAAAAATATATTTTATTATTTACAATAAAAATAACCTGTATTTATATAATACGATTATAAATATTCTATAAATTAAAATATCAGTTTTATATTTTGATACATTAGCGTGCCATCTGTTATGGGAATTCTAAACTATTATAGTCGTGTATGATTCTTTTAAATATTAAACGATTTCTACTGCCTTTTTTGATATGGAAAAATTAATAGAAGGGCCTGGCTCATCAGTGGTGAACCCTCACAGCGGTTTTGCCAGTTTAATCAACCATACCGCTGTTATATTGTATCTTTCTGTTTTCATTTTATAGTGATATTGATGCTATCAGAATCAAATTGTTAAATTTTAAAAAGAATCATACACGTTTATAATAGTTTCAAATTTTCATTACAGATGGCGCGTTAATGTATCATAAAATAAATTTGTAATGAGTAGCATTTGTTTTACATATAAAATTCTAGATTTTGAAAGTTTTTACAAGTTTTTTTTTCTTCATATTATGAATAGATTGAACATAACTTTTAATAAATCTAAATAATTTATTTTGACTATAAAAAAAGATATATATGTTATATTAAAATATTATTTTATTTAGAATTATATTTCATAGATTCAAATATTCTGTTAAATCGACCGCCAGAGGTCATGCTTCCCCTATAAAAACTCGTTGTTGTTGTATCCCGATGGCCTGCTCAAAACTTTTTATACATTATGTAAATAATCTTTTGTTTTTCCTTTATCTACTCGCCTTAAGCCAGGCAGTACTTTAATCAAATTATGTTTTTTATATATTCCATAAGTTCAATTAAAGCAATATCTGATATTTTTTATTATTCTTCTTTCAAGATTTTAACCACGACTACATTAACGTAGCATAATTCTCATGATAATTAAATACAACAGAAATCTTATTTTTAAATAATATATATGTGAGAAATAAATTGGTCCAACTGAACAATAAATTGATAAATAAATATCCTTACTTCAAGCTCAATTGATGTTCGTCTGCTATATATTTCTAAATGTAAATAACATAGAGATATAAGTATGCCAAATAAATGTCTTATCTTTGGCCTCCAGAAGATTCTTGTTAAAAAGAAGAAAGTTGTGCGTCTTAAAAATATTTATCTCATGTAATAAATGATTGGGAAAATCAATATTATTTAAGTAAAGAAAAAAAAAACTTTTTTTTATTTCTTTTGACAGCTGACAAACGAATGGAGATAAAAATGATAATTTGTTTATGTTTAAAAATGTTATTTTTCCTCAATTTCTTCTTGTGCACTATAACTTATCTTGGAATGGGTTTATAACTATTGGCAAAATATTTTATATATATTTTAAATTTTGTTAATTTATTTGGTCTCCCTGTTTAAAATTCAGAACTTCACTCATTTAAATATTTCAAATAAAAATTTAAATATTTTTCTGAATTGTGTGTTTCTTAAATAAAATCTATTCGGATTTTTTTTAAATTTGAAATATTATATTTGAATATATTTTTATTATTCTATTATTATTATTATAACATGTGTGTGTTTATATTATTATAATTATTATTAATCAATAGTATTTAATTATTTTTTTAATATGAATATTATTTATTACAAATAGAAATATATATTTAATTAATGGATTGCTCTATTTTCAAAAAGATATATATATATATCTGGAAAATTTCAAAGAATATTTTCATTGTTTTTTTTTTCAAAACAACAAAATCAAGAGGCGAAAATATTCTTGTTAGGTTTTTTATTTAGCAGATCTTTCGAACATCTCTGCCCTTCTACGGGGTACAAAATGAGAACGTATAAGATTATAAATGTTTTATATATACTGTATATACACATATACAGCTTTATTAAGACCCCCGGTCTTATACATATTCACCAGAGGAAGGAAGCATAGATAGAGCTCCTATAACCCAGGAAGCACAGAACCCAACAACAGCCTCCAGGTCCGACACATGTCCAGTGACCACATAATCCACCGTGCATAGGTTAGCGTATCACTGAAAAAGCGAGTGTGGAATCAACCGCGTTCTAGTCTTCGCTTCCCTCATTTATATATACATATCTGCACACATTTACATATATTAAAATAATTTGAATTTAAAGAAATATGAACAAAAAATATATATTCTCATTTTTACTCCTGTAGAAGGTGAGAAATGCTCGAAAGCTCGGCTACATAACAAAATAAACTTACAAGAAACTCTTCACCTCACGAATTTCTTGTTGTTATTGTCGTGTCCAATGAAGAGCCTCAGATGTCTCCATACATCTCTATCACAGCAGTGTTCTCTATCTTGGGTGTGTAAAGCCGCTGCTCTGTGTCCATATCAATTTTCTGCAAGGCTGCGGCCATTGCTGGGCATGAGAATATGTGAGTAGGTGTTAGTTCCACACCAGGACAATTTGTACTTTTGATAAAATACTGCTCCAGACGAATATTCAAATAATGATATTTATCATTGTTATCGAAGCTGTGTAGATATTCTATTTCAATTTAAAGCGCTTTGTCCTCTTAGGGACACTTGCACTGACATACATGTATGTTTCTACAGTTGTCTATTCATATTTACAATAATTTTAGGCCACAAAGAATAGTCATAAGATATTAACAAGGAGAAAGAAAGAAAAGGAAACATTGTCATCAAATATTTACAGGAAGTGTAATACAACGTCAATTTTCGACCGCCACCCTGAATCGAATCCCGCAATGAGACGTTTTTTTTTCCTGAAAGAAAATAATGCTTCAATAGCCCCTAAATTTTAAAAAAGACCAATCTTACCGATGATTGAAGTAACCAAACGGGACTCTAACACTTGTAAGTGTAAATATCGAACTGATTTCTACATGTTTAGGCATATGGTGGTGTCTTGTCCATGGAGCAGATCGGTCCGTGCACCCTGATCACAATACCGACCTACTGAGGTGGTGGTGGTGTCTTGTCCATGGAGCAGATCGGTCCGTGCACCCTGATCACAATACCAGCCAACTGAGGTGGTGGTGGTATCTTGTCCATGGAGCAGATCGGTCCATGCACCCTGATCACAATACCAGCCAACTGAGGTGGTGGAGTGTGTCTTGTCCATGGAGCAGATCGGTCCGTGCACCCTGATCACAATACCAGCCAACTGAGGTGGTGGTGGTATCTTGTCCATGGAGCAGATCGGTCCATGCACCCTGATCACAATACCAGCCAACTGAGGTGGTGGTGGTGTCTTGTCCATGGAGCAGATCGGTCCATGAACCCTGATCACAATACCAGCCAACTGAGGTGGTGGTGGTGTCTTGTCCAGGTAGCAGATCGGTCCATGCACCCTGATCACAATACCAGCCAACTGAGGTGGTGGTGGTGTCTTGTCCAGGTAGCAGATCGGTCCATGCACCCTGATCACAATACCAGCCAACTGAGGTGGTGGTGGTGTCTTGTCCATGGAGCAGATCGGTCCGTGCACCCTGATCACAATACCAGCCAACTGAGGTGGTGGTGGTGTCTTGTCCATGGAGCAGATCGGTCCGTGCACCCTGATCACAATACCAGCCAACTGAGGTGGTGGTGGTGTCTTGTCCATGGAGCAGATCGGTCCATGCACCCTGATCACAATACCAGCCAACTGAGGTGGTGGTGGTGTCTTGTCCATGGAGCAGATCGGTCCGTGCACCCTGATCACAATACCGACCTACTGAGGTGGTGGTGGTGTCTTGTCCATGGAGCAGATCGGTCCATGCACCCTGATCACAATACCGGCCTACTGAGGTGGTGGTGGTGTCTTGTCCATGGAGCAGATCGGTCCATGCACCCTGATCACAATACCGACCTACTGAGGTGGTGGTGGTGTCTTGTCCATGGAGCAGATCGGTCCGTGCACCCTGATCACAATACCGGCCTACTGAGATGGTGGTGGTGTCTTGTCCATGGAGCAGATCGGTCCGTGCACCCTGATCACAATACCGGCCTACTGAGGTGGTGGTGGTGTCTTGTCCATGGAGCAGATCGGTCCGTGCACCCTGATCACAATACCGGCCTACTGAGGTGGTGGTGGTGTCTTGTTCATGGAGCAGATCGGTCCGTGCACCCTGATCACAATACCGGCCTACTGAGGTGGTGGTGGTGTCTTGTTCATGGAGCAGATCGGTCCGTGCACCCTGATCACAATACCGGCCTACTGAGGTGGTGGTGGTGTCTTGTCCATGTAGCAGATCGGTCCATGCACCCTGATCACAATACCGGCCTACTGAGGTGTTGGTGGTGTCTTGTCCATGGAGCAGATCGGTCCGTGCACCCTGATCACAATACCGACCTACTGAGGTGGTGGTGGTGTCTTGTCCATGGAGCAGATCGGTCCGTGCACCCTGATCACAATACCGGCCTACTGAGGTGGTGGTGGTGTCTTGTCCATGGAGCAGATCGGTCCGTGCACCCTGATCACAATACCGGCCTACTGAGGTGGTGGTGGTGTCTTGTCCATGGAGCAGATCGGTCCGTGCACCCTGATCACAATACCGGCCTACTGAGGTGGTGGTGGTGTCTTGTCCATGGAGCAGATCGGTCCGTGCACCCTGATCACAATACCGGCCTACTGAGGTGGTGGTGGTGTCTTGTCCATGGAGCAGATCGGTCCATGCACCCTGATCACAATACCGACCTACTGAGGTGGTGGTGGTGTCTTGTCCATGGAGCAGATCGGTCCATGCACCCTGATCACAATACCGGCCTACTGAGGTGGTGGTGGTGTCTTGTCCATGGAGCAGATCGGTCCATGCACCCTGATCACAATACCGGCCTACTGAGGTGGTGGTGGTGTCTTGTCCATGGAGCAGATCGGTCCTTGCACCCTGATCACAATACCGACCTACTGAGGTGGTGGTGGTGTCTTGTCCATGGAGCAGATCGGTCCGTGCACCCTGATCACAATACCGACCTACTGAGGTGGTGGTGGTGTCTTGTCCATGGAGCAGATCGGTCCGTGCACCCTGATCACAATACCGGCCTACTGAGATGGTGGTGGTGTCTTGTCCATGGAGCAGATCGGTCCGTGCACCCTGATCACAATACCGGCCTACTGAGGTGGTGGTGGTGTCTTGTCCATGGAGCAGATCGGTCCGTGCACCCTGATCACAATACCGGCCTACTGAGGTGGTGGTGGTGTCTTGTCCATGGAGCAGATCGGTCCGTGCACCCTGATCACAATACCGGCCTACTGAGGTGGTGGTGGTGTCTTGTTCATGGAGCAGATCGGTCCGTGCACCCTGATCACAATACCGACCAACTGAGGTGGTGGTGGTGTCTTGTCCATGTAGCAGATCGGTCCATGCACCCTGATCACAATACCGACCTACTGAGGTGGTGGTGGTGTCTTGTCCATGGAGCAGATCGGTCCATGCACCCTGATCACAATACCGACCTACTGAGGTGGCGGTGGTGTCTTGTCCATGGAGCAGATCGGTCCATGCACCCTGATCACAATACCGACCTACTGAGGTGGAAGTGGTGTCTTGTCCATGGAGCAGATCGGTCCATGCACCCTGATCACAATACCGACCAACTGAGGTGGTGGTGGTGTCTTGTCCATGTAGCAGATCGGTCCATGCACCCTGATCACTATACCGACCTACTGAGGTGGTGGTGGTGTCTTGTCCATGGAGCAGATCGGTCCGTGCACCCTGATCACAATACCGACCAACTGAGGTGGTGGTGGTGTCTTGTCCATGGAGCAGATCGGTCCGTGCACCCTGATCACAATACCGACCTACTGAGGTGGTGGTGGTGTCTTGTCCATGGAGCAGATCGGTCCGTGCACCCTGATCACAATACCGACCTACTGAGGTGGTGGTGGTGTCTTGTCCATGGAGCAGATCGGTCCGTGCACCCTGATCACAATACCGACCTACTGAGGTGGTGGTGTCTTGTCCATGGAGCAGATCGGTCCGTGCACCCTGATCACAATACCGGCCTACTGAGGTGGTGGTGGTGTCTTGTCCATGGAGCAGATCGGTCCATGCACCCTGATCACAATACCGACCTACTGAGGTGGTGGTGGTGTCTTGTCCATGTAGCAGATCGGTCCGTGCACCCTGATCACAATACCGGCCTACTGAGGTGGTGGTGGTGTCTTGTCCATGGAGCAGATCGGTCCGTGCACCCTGATCACAATACCGACCTACTGAGGTGGTGGTGGTGTCTTGTCCATGGAGCAGATCGGTCCGTGCACCCTGATCACAATACCGGCCTACTGAGGTGGTGGTGGTGTCTTGTCCATGGAGCAGATCGGTCCGTGCACCCTGATCACAATACCGGCCTACTGAGGTGGTGGTGGTGTCTTGTTCATGGAGCAGATCGGTCCGTGCACCCTGATCACAATACCGGCCTACTGAGGTGGTGGTGGTGTCTTGTCCATGGAGCAGATCGGTCCGTGCACCCTGATCACAATACCGGCCTACTGAGGTGGTGGTGGTGTCTTGTCCATGGAGCAGATCGGTCCATGCACCCTGATCACAATACCGACCTACTGAGGTGGTGGTGGTGTCTTGTCCATGGAGCAGATCGGTCCATGCACCCTGATCACAATACCGGCCTACTGAGGTGGTGGTGGTGTCTTGTCCATGGAGCAGATCGGTCCTTGCACCCTGATCACAATACCGACCTACTGAGGTGGTGGTGGTGTCTTGTCCATGGAGCAGATCGGTCCGTGCACCCTGATCACAATACCGACCTACTGAGGTGGTGGTGGTGTCTTGTCCATGGAGCAGATCGGTCCGTGCACCCTGATCACAATACCGGCCTACTGAGATGGTGGTGGTGTCTTGTCCATGGAGCAGATCGGTCCGTGCACCCTGATCACAATACCGGCCTACTGAGGTGGTGGTGGTGTCTTGTCCATGGAGCAGATCGGTCCGTGCACCCTGATCACAATACCGGCCTACTGAGGTGGTGGTGGTGTCTTGTCCATGGAGCAGATCGGTCCGTGCACCCTGATCACAATACCGGCCTACTGAGGTGGTGGTGGTGTCTTGTTCATGGAGCAGATCGGTCCGTGCACCCTGATCACAATACCGACCAACTGAGGTGGTGGTGGTGTCTTGTCCATGTAGCAGATCGGTCCATGCACCCTGATCACAATACCGACCTACTGAGGTGGTGGTGGTGTCTTGTCCATGGAGCAGATCGGTCCATGCACCCTGATCACAATACCGACCTACTGAGGTGGCGGTGGTGTCTTGTCCATGGAGCAGATCGGTCCATGCACCCTGATCACAATACCGACCTACTGAGGTGGAAGTGGTGTCTTGTCCATGGAGCAGATCGGTCCATGCACCCTGATCACAATACCGACCAACTGAGGTGGTGGTGGTGTCTTGTCCATGTAGCAGATCGGTCCATGCACCCTGATCACTATACCGACCTACTGAGGTGGTGGTGGTGTCTTGTCCATGGAGCAGATCGGTCCATGCACCCTGATCACAATACCGACCAACTGAGGTGGTGGTGGTGTCTTGTCCATGGAGCAGATCGGTCCGTGCACCCTGATCACAATACCGGCCTACTGAGGTGGTGGTGGTGTCTTGTCCATGGAGCAGATCGGTCCGTGCACCCTGATCACAATACCGGCCTACTGAGGTGGTGGTGGTGTCTTGTTCATGGAGCAGATCGGTCCGTGCACCCTGATCACGATACCGGCCTACTGAGGTGGTGGTGGTGTCTTGTCCATGGAGCAGATCGGTCCGTGCACCCTGATCACAATACCGGCCTACTGAGGTGGTGGTGGTGTCTTGTCCATTAAGCAGATCGGTCCATGCACCCTGATCACAATACCGGCCTACTGAGGTGGTGGTGGTGTCTTCTCCATGGAGCAGATCGGTCCGTGCACCCTGATCACAATACCGACCAACTGAGGTGGTGGTGGTGTCTTGTCCATGTAGCAGATCAGATCGGTCCGTGCACCCTGATCACAATACCGACCTACTGAGGTGGTGGTGGTGTCTTGTCCATGGAGCAGATCGGTCCATGCACCCTGATCACAATACCGACCTACTGAGGTGGTGGTGGTGTCTTGTCCATGGAGCAGATCAGATCGGTCCGTGCACCCTGATCACAATACCGACCTACTGAGGTGGTGGTGGTGTCTTGTCCATGGAGCAGATCGGTCCGTGCACGCTGATCACAATACCGGCCTACTGAGGTACCTTGTCCGTATGGATGTCCTCTTCTGGATTGATGGTGGTGGTGGTGTCTTGTCCATGTAGCAGATCGGTCCATGCACCCTGATCACAATACCGGCCTACTGAGGTACCTTGTCCGTATGGATGTCCTCTTCTGGATTGATGGTGGTGGTGGTGTCTTGTCCATGTAGCAGATCGGTCCATGCACCCTGATAACAATACCGGCCTACTGAGGTACCTTGTCCGTATGGATGTCCTCTTCTGGATTGATGGTGGTGGTGGTGTCTTGTCCATGTAGCAGATCGGTCCATGCACCCTGATCACAATACCGGCCTACTGAGGTACCTTGGCCGTATGGATGTCCTCTTCTGGATTTATGGTGGTGGTGGTGTCTTGTCCATGTAGCAGATCGGTCCATGCACCCTGATCACAATACCGGCCAACTAAGGATCCTTGTCCGTATGGATGTCCTCTTCTGGATTGATGTCTGCCATATAGAGGGCTGCAAGGATAGCCGGGTATATATGGTCCGGAGTGATTTGAGTGTTTTAACAGTTATAGCAGTTCCTGTAGGATCTAGTCATGTCTGGGTTTATCTTCATTCATTTAAAATGTCCTGTTCTGATTCTTGAAATTGTTGCCGTTAATTCTCTGTTAATGTTGAGGTTGCATATGGACTGGGGTATTTTGGTTTTTGTAATGATTGTTTTGCTTTTGCTACTATAGTCATATGGTGTACTTACAATAAAAACATTCAATAATGGGTTCCTTATAGAAGCATATTATATATTTATAATTATATATATTTCTACTGTCCTCAAAGCTTATATATATAGTTCATCTAAAATACCAATTCCAAGAATATAGCATCAGTATCAGTATAAAAGGAAAACCGAAAAATGCAATATAACACCGGTATGGTAGATTAAACTGGCGAAACCGCTGAAAGGGTTCACCACTGATGAACCAGGCCTTCCCATTAATTATTCAATTGTAGTAAGGGCAGTAGAAATTGTTTAATTCTCTAAAGAAACATACGCATCTATAATAGTTTCGAATTTTGATAACAGATGGCGCGCTAATGTATCATAAGATAATGGTTTCCTTGGCGATCTTAAATTTGTCTTCCCTAATCTATCTAGAATCTCCTTTAGAATATAATGTTGAAAATAAGGAAAGAAAACCTTCAGAATGACAAGCAAATCAATTTAATAAAATATTTTGATACAATATTTACATCGAGCAATGCCCTTCCCCAAACAAGAAAGTCAAATCCAGTTAAGCATAAATTAAGTTATAAATAAGGAAAAATTTAGTTACACAGTAAATGGTAGATACACATTGAATTATGTAAAATATTCAAGTTGAATATATTAGTGTGTATGAAGAGAAAGGATTTAAAAGCACGAATGTTTCTTTTATACACAATACAAACTTCTACTGCCCTTACTCCGATGAAAAAATATATTGGGAGGGCTTTGCTCATCAGTGGTGAACCCTCTCAGCGGTTTCGCCAATTTAATATTAGTGTGTAAATAAATATAATACACTTTTAGATAATAAAGTGAACATCTAAGGATGAGTATCATTTATTAAACGTTTTTCGAGCTTTCGGGATAACGCCCTTCTACAGTAAAAATGATACAAAATGAAACTTAACGATGGCAAGTTATATGGAATTATAAATTTTACATAATATGTACGCAGACATAAAATATATTTGATAATATTTTTGAAAAGAAACACATTGCCAGTAAATTTATTTGTTACAAATATATATTAAAAATAATATGAAGGCATATCCTGACCAGGAGCACATGTACTTTTTAGATGGCATAGCGCCATCTAGTGGAAGAGAAATCAACTAAACATTGATTTAGCCTGTTCCTTGATATTTGGCCAACAGATTTTCTTGATTTATCAAGAATGTGTTCATGTGCTCCAGGTCAGGATAAGCCTTCGTTATTTTTAATATCAACACCTGTCCTTTTTATTTTTTTTTTCATTTTTTTTTAATATAAATATATATGTTTTAATAAATTTGTCGGCTTACTGTTATGGTATATTTTTATTGTTTTATTTTTATTTATGCTTATGAGGTGATACAGCAGCGTATTTACAATTAGAGAGGAGACAAAATTTTTTATTGTAAGATAAAGATTTGAAGATATAGTGTCGCGTTAGAAGAAAAATAAAAAAAAACATTTTTTTTTACTATCAAGTAATTTTTATTTTTAATTACTTAAAGAAAATTTGATATTAAATATATTCACAATTATATAGAAATTATAAGATTACATCTATAGCTGTGAATTTAGAATATAGGTAAGTTAACTATATACATATTTACAACAATAATAAAAATGGAATATTCTAAAACTTTGGTCATAAATGTAGAATAATCAAGGAATGTGAAATTGAAATATTTGCATTTTTGGATTATAATATATATATAAATATATGAGAAAAAGGGCATTTCCTGATCGTGCAACTAAAAGTTGCTGATGGCTTGCGTCATCTAACGGAATAAATATTAACAAATCGTTGATTTTCAATTATTTCAGAATTGGCCAAATACCGTTGTCTACACATGTGAAAATAGTTAGACTTTTGCACTTACAAATGTACCAGAGCTCCGTTTGGTTACTTGCACTGGCTGGTGGGGTTGGACTATTGTAAGAATCGGGGGCCATTTGCGCTTTCTTTTTAATCAAGAAAAGCTGACCATGTACTTGTACGATCAGTAAATGCCCTTTTTCTCAATTTATCCACCTGATCCAAGTTTAAATTCACTTTTTTACTATTTTTCTTATATATATACTGTATATTAAAAACAAAGTAGGCATATCCTGACCACGAGCACATGTGCTTCTTTAGATAGCAGAACGCCATTTAGTGGAGCAAAAATAAACTAAACATTGATTTAACCTCTTCCCTGATATTTGGTAAAATTATATATATATGTGCTCCTGATCAGGATATGCCTACCTTGTTTTTAATATCAACAACTGACCTTTTTATTATTTTTTTCTATTGTTTTTTCACACTTACACACATGTTGGCGTTCAGCCAGCCGAAATATTGGCAAAATAAATATTTTTTTAAATCCAATATATGCCGTTTATTATCTAATGAATTAAGTATGGATTGCTCTATTTTCAAAATATGTATATATATATTAAAAATAAAAAAGGCATATCCTGACCAGGAGCACATGTGCTTTTCAGAAGGCAGAGCGCCATCTGGTGGAACAGAAATCAACTAAACATTGTTTTAACCTGTTCCCTTATATTTGACCAACCCATTTTCTTGATAAATCAAGAAAAGCCATCCACGAACGCGTTTGGCGCTGTTGGCGCTCGTCAGCGTGGAGTAGGCTGTACCACTGTGACCAAAAAGAATTTTGGTCCCAATGGATTCCTGAAAAATCAAGAAATGGCTATTTAAGGCCAAACTTGCGTAAATATGCTTAACACATGAAAAATAATATATATTAGTGTATTTTCATATATATATATGTAATGAGTTGAGGTCTTGTAGCCTCTTGTAGAATACTGTCGACTAAAACTGTGGTGAGATCCTGTCGACTAACTGTAATGTGATGAGGTATCCAGTCGACTTAATCTATGATGTGATCCTGTTGACTCTCGCTATACTGTGTTGACCGAGAGGAACAGTTATGATGGGGAGTTTTCCAGTACCTCTCTGCACCTTGGAAGACCTTTTACAGTTCTCACAAAGTACAGGCAGTCGTGGTCGAGGCAGAGTGGAAAGCTTGGGAATGTCCCTACACAAAAAAACGAAGACACAGTTGCACTAGGAATGTCCGTGAACAGATAGAAGTTGAGCTAGGAGCGAAAGATGGAGATAGAAGAGTTCTTACTGGGCTACATGGTCGATGAGGTGGACCTGGGGTACAACCGACGAGGGCTCACGCAGATGGTGAAGTGACTGTCAAGTGACTGTATTTATAGGTTAAGACGGGGCCTTATATATATTTCCCGAGAAAGGGAGTATTGCATTTCAACAGATGCGAAGGGTGTGGATCGTCTGGCGAAATTCTAAACTGGCGCCGTGGCAGTTTCCATCTTTAGACCTTGTTGTGGGAATTCAAAATCTATCTCGATTTTAGACGTTTTTGACCTTTTGCTTTAGCTCAACTCTTAATCTATTACAGAGTTTTATTTATTTATCCTCAGTTTATACAAAGTACAATACATATGATGATGTAATGACACATGTCAATCATCCGTATAATCATTTACAGATGTGTTTCTATTATACAACATGAAATTCTTGTTATAAGTTATATACAATATGGGGTAGTTGGTTTAAATTACCATAAATATATGGAAATATAAACAATAAATTTCTAAATAGATTTTGAAAGAGGATATTATGAATGGTTAATGAAACATAGCTACTATTGTATTCCTATCTCATGAAATATTGGAAGATCACATTGACCATTTTCCCACAATTTATATTCTTTCATGTGATGCCTTAGCGCGCCCTCTGTTAAAAGCAATTTAAACCAATATTTACGTGTATTTTTATTTTTGAATTAAAACAATTTTTTACTGCCCTTACTGCAATGATCAAAATAATGGGAAGGCCTGGCTCATTAGTGGTGAACCCTCTCAGCGGTTTCGCCAGTTTAATTTTCATATCAGTAAGAGCGGTAAAAAGTGTTTTAATTCAAAAAGAATTCTACGCGTCAAAATAATTTACATATTATTTAATTTTTGATATTGTTAATATTCAAAATATTCACACCCTTATTCTACAAAATTTATTTTTGTCCATAATATGAATTTATATTTCAATTTTATTTTCTCCCCATTGAATATAACAAAATATTTTTAAACCTAATTCTCTTAACGTTAGGTGGCGCTGAGTTTGTTGTTGACACACTTTAATAGGTTATAATACCTTGATAAAGGTTGGCGTTCAGCCAACTGAAATATTGGTAAAATAAATGATATTTTATTCAAAGATTTATTTATGGATTGCTCTATTTTCAAAACAATATTATTTAATTTGTTCCTAAAATTGTGTTGAAATCTGTCAAATCATTATGTTTTGTGATAACATATCGAATTAAAAAAATGAAATATAAGATGTCATAATATTAGCGCTATATAAAATATATATTATATAATATATATATAAAGATATATGAAATTTTGTGTTGAAAAACCTTATTATTAAACATAAAGCAATAACGCGCCTCTATACACTCATGGATAAAACAAAAGTAAGTGGAAAGTCTTTGAAGTCGCCTGTCGTATGTTTTTTTTTTTTAGAGACAAAGACAATTTTGTTCAAACTTAGTTATCTCGTGTGTCTTCAATAAAGGTCACTGTAATATCTTTCAGAGTTATTGTATGAATCCCGATATCCATGCTAAAAGCTACAACTTCCAAATATTTTTATTCACTTGATTAAACAAATAGAAAGGGTTTCGGTGTTTTATGCCTTTTTTTTTGTAATTCGTCGAAATCGGCAAGCCTGGTATAACGATGCCTATTTATTAGTAAATAATTGTAACTAACTATTCCTAGAATTGTAAACCAATCGTGATACAGATAGGAATTCTTGTAACTCCATTCCTGTCAAACATATTGAATAAGAAGTAATTAACACACTAAGATATAAAATTAAACCAAAAGATTATAAATCTGGTCGTCTGGTCAATAAGCAGCTTCTAAAATAATCGGCTGCTTGGCGCACGCTGGGCACGTTCGTTTGGTAAATAATTATTGGGGATTACTTAGCCCTAGATTCTGTTAATTAAATCTAAAGCATTAACTCAGGGGGTATATAGTCAAATTTTAATTTATTATTTGACATCCGAGAATTTTATTATTTGGATATACCTTTTAATATTTAAATTAGTTCGAAAATATACAATGTAATTCAATTTGAAATAGCTTTTTAATTAGATTGGTATAGATATCAAATTTAATAAATATTGTATAATTATGTATTGTGTGTTTACATTTTGCTTATTTATAGAAAATTGAAACCATTATAGCCCTATATATTCTCCCCTTATATAAATATCTATTATATTTTAGAATAAATATATCGAATCACAGGTATGATGTAATGACATCACAATATCTTGATTGAATATTCATAAAGAAGCAGACGAATATTAGCCATTATTATCAATATTTAATGTATTACACAACACTGTTTCATTAGAATAATTTATATAGAGGAGGTATATAATAGTGTTATGTATGTGTAAACAATATTTATTCAAAATACATAATCAGTAAAAAGATTTTGTAATTATAGTTAGTTATGTATAATTATTACTTGATGCTGTTATTTTGAGAATAGAGAATATTGTTGAGCATTTGCTTGATCTTGAATCCATGAGTATGTGATATTGTTCGGCAGTCGTGGCAATAATTAAATAAAATCAGTTATCAAAAATAGCTTTAATTGATCTAAAAGAATATATAAAAATATAATTTGATAAAGGTACTGCCTGACTTAAGGCGTAAGAATAGAAAAATAAACTTATTTACATAATTTACAAAAACGATTTGAGCCGGCCAGCCGAGAAACAACAAAAATGAGTTTTTATGGGGGAAGCATGACCTCTGGCGGTCGATTTAACAGAGTATTTGTATCTATGAAATATAACCCTAAATAAAATAATATTTTAATATAACATATATATATATAAGTATACATTTATCAGTATAATCTTTGAATTTTTTCTTCAACGGGCAAATCTAAAAGCAAAAGGATCTACGCACGCGCGTGGGTCAGACTATATTGCAGCTAAATATAAAATTGATAATAAAATAATAGAAATATATACATATACGCACATATTTACATAGTTATATTCATAAATTTGTAAATAAAATATATGTTATTGTTCAAATATAATAAAATTGTGATATATTTTTATATGCTATTGTATGTTTTTGAAATATTTAAAATGAATTATTTAAAATATATGCTATCGTATATGAAAATTTTAATTAAACGTAAAGTAAAACGGTATAACTATGTTATTTGAGTCACGATATGTCGACCTAATAAGATCGTCTGCAAAAAAAAAAAAAAAAGATGGAAATTTCGGGGCTTGAACTCTTGTCGTTTAAGTCGATTTAGTCCACTGAACTAAAGTAACACGCCGATTGGATGGTTAAGGTCACGTGTTAGCCAAAAACCAATCAAAACTTGTAAAACGGATTCCCTAACTCTCCATTAGAATAGATAAGTTTATTAACCGTTTGTGTTTCTTTGAAATTGTATTTGAAACTTTCAGTGTGGCTTATATAGATGATATAGTTTACATTGCAAACAATAACATTTGGAATAGCTTGTTTTAAAACTAATTAAATTATCGATTACAAAAAGAGATTCGATATATTTCTAAAAATAAATTTCTATAATTATCAAACATAAAAGCTACCTCTTGCTTTCGCGTATAAAACAAAAAACAAATATATAAATAAATAAGGTGCGATATATATGCATATCTATAGTATATTGCAAATAATTTAATTTATAGAGAGGTATTACAGATATTTCATTATTTTATTTTTAAGTACTTTTGTCGTCTGATATTTTCATTATAAAAAGGTTTATATATTTAATTATATATTTCTGATATCATTAAGACAGTTTTTATATAAAATAATGACAGGTTTTATTACATAGAGAACGCTTTTAACTTTAATATGGATTTATTTTATCAAATTCATTAAGAGGATAGTTTCTTTTCAATAATTTTTTTAAAAAATATTTGTTGGAAAAGTTATAGATTCATAGAAGAGAAAAAGAAGGCTGATAATTACAAATATCTATTATTACTTAAAGGTATTTATAAGGAAGGACAAGAAATTAAAGAAATTAAACTAGATAAAATTATTTTGGTTTGAAAATAGAGCAATCTATAAATAAATCTTCAAATAAAAAGGCATATATTGGATCAAAATATAATTTATTTTATCAATATTTCAGTTGGCTGAACGCCAACCTTTATCAAGGTATTATAACATTTTAGGGTGTGTCAACAACAAACTCAGCGCCACATAACGTCAATAGAATTTAATTTAAAAAGAATTTTTGCTTATATTCAATAGGGATAATTATAAAATTGATATATAAATTTATATTATGGACAAAAATAAATTTTATAAAATAAGGGTGGGTATACTTTGAATATTAACAATAAATGAATATTAGAAATAAATGCTTTATTGATCCAATATATGCCTTTTCATTTGAAGATAAAATTTTATGTAATCAGCAGCTCACGTTCTTCAGGGGTCTGACCCCCCCCCCCCCCTATCCAACAACAACAACAATCAAACAAAGCTACGATATATTATAAAATAAATAAAGCTTCCACGATTAAGTTTCTTGTGCAACCTTTTATCTTCAAGCTCACGTTAACAAATTAATAATAAATACTATTTTTATATACACATTATTATTTAATTAAAAAGGCATATATTGGATCAAAATAAATTTTACAAAATCTATTTTGACCATAATATAAATATATATTTATATATTTTTCCTCACCATTGAATATAAAAAATAATTATAAAACTTAATTCTGTTGACGTTATGTGGTGCTGAGTTTGTTGTTGACACACATTAAATATGTTATAACACCTTGATAAAGGTTGGCGTTCAGCCAACTGGAATATTCGTAAAATAAATGTTATTTTGATCCAATATATGCCTTTTTAATAAAATATGTATTTATGGATTGCTCTATTTTCAAACAAATTATTATATACATATTTTAAATACTTATCATATTTTAAAAACGTTTATTTATAATCAAGAGTTAAATTATGAATATCACGCTAGAAAACTACGATATATAGGTAGAGATGCAAATTAGTATAGACAATATTACAACAATATGCAAATTATAACAGAGTATTACATCGTTGAAATATTCTAGAATTGTCACTTTTAACAATATTTTATTTAGATATTTATTTCTGTTGACCACTGTAGGCAATTTGACACCAAGTATATCAATACTTTAGGTTAGGTTATTTAGGTTAGGTTAGGTTACGTTGATTTAGAAATTGAACTAACTCAGCGCCGCATAGTGTTATAATATCACAGTTGAAAACATTTAAAATACAAAGTAGTTGTCGAGTTTAATTTCTTTAATATCTTGTCCTTCCTTATTGTTTATAAATGCCTTTATACTATCTAATATATGTTTAAAATTAGTTTATTTTCAAGGTTTTACACTTTAAAATCATTTTAAAGTTTAAGAACGATGTTTTAAGCTTTAATATAACAAAATTGGAAAGTTCAACAACGTTATTTAAAATTTCGATATCGAAATTTCAAAATTTTAAAACAATATTTTTGTTGAATATGTAAATTCAATTTTAAACTTTAATAATTTATTTTAAAAATTAATTAATAATTATTTATTTTAAATGTTCTAAATATATATCTTGTAACATTGCTGTAAAATTAAGAATGAAAACAACTCAAGTATAAGTTATATCTTTTGACCTTTTAATTTTGATTAACTATTTTCATTTAATTAAAATCGTATGTATTAATTCTTTTAAAACAAATGAAACCTGAAACCATTCTAACAATTTAAATATAAAAATATTACTATATTTTAAAAAATGTATAAAGATGCTATTTTATAATTTACTAATATTTTGAAGAGCTAAATAACATTTTATTCAAATTTCTTCATATTTGAACCTTTATATTGGTAACTATTTTAAATATCTTTTTCTATTTTATAAAACTCCTTTTTGTTTAAAATGTAAGTATGGTGGTTTTAGATGAGATTTATAAGTGTAAACAAGTTTTTGTGAAGAATGAAATTAACATAGAGAGTTACAAAATGAAAGTTTAAATATGTAATTAAAATTTTAAATCGAACAAGTTCTTTTTTACTTCCAAATATTTTCTTTTAATTTCATATTGTTGTTTTCAAACATTAAAATGTTGGAAATTTTTATTTAAATATGGTTTTAGAAATTTAAGACATCGGTATAAGTCTTTGCAATGCTGCTAGACTTCAGATTTTTAATTTTTATTTTTAATACATCACTATTAAACTTTAATATGTTGATATTTGACAATAGAATATCTTTATTAATCTTAAAACTTTGTTTAAAAAGTGTAACACTGTTTATATAAGTACACAATTTTTTTAAAAGGTCATTATTTCACTTCTATATCTTCTCAATGACAAAAAAAAAGTATTAAATACAAAAATACCCATAAAATTCAAAACGTATATGTTCAAGTTATTTAAAATATTGGTATAGAAACATTTTTTAAAGGTTTGGCAATCGAATAAATATTCAAATTTGGTTTGAAAATTAAATCAACTAAAAATAATCACGTATCGACATCAATATAATATATAATAAATATATACACATATTAATGTGGATATATATATTATTGAACATATAAAGATAAATAATTCATAGCATTTTTATAAAACAGATCTTTCTATATAAATACTTGGCACAAAACACAAACAGAATAAAACATATCCAAAATAAATATTAATTTTTAAAAAACTATAATAAAATATTAACCTACTTAAAATCACCACATATCAGTATAAAATAATAACGATTTTTGTAAAATTTCATCTCAACTTATTTCTTTAGTTCCAAGCCATTACGTTTTTCTTAAGAATTTAACTCTATTTAGGGAACATAGATGGCGTTGGGTGCCAGTGAAATAGAAATCAATATGAAAGACATTTATTTTGTAGATAAGCTTTCCATAAATTGCCTCAACTTCCATTATACCATAATTTCTGCATAATAAATGAAATAAAATCTATTAATATTATAGTTGATTTTTCTTAAACGTTTTATTTTAATAGGTTTAAACTAAGCTATCATGAAATAGTATCTTTTCTAATAATCCATTTATTTCTTTCCTCCTATATATTTATTGCCAAAAGAATTCCATTTTAAATGAAAATACGCTATATATTTTCTTTTTTTTTTTTGATACTTCGCAATATTTCATATTTCTTTTTTTTTTTTACTTTTGCATTTATTTTATTTATTTCCAATAATCCATTTCATTTTATTATAAAAATATTTTTGAAACACGAATTTTTTTGAAAGAAAAAAAAGCTATTTATTTATTTATTGAGCATGGTGAAATATTCTATAATTCGAAATTTTCTTTAATCAGAATAATTTGTATTTTCTCTTTCAATTATTAGATTCGTTTTGAAACTAATTTATTTAATTTACTCTTCTTTCCTTCTCTCTAAATATTCACTATAAGAATATTTTAAATCAAAAATAAAAATGCAATCAATAAATTTAATTTGGGATGTTGGAAAGATAAATTAAAAAGTAATTTGATAATTTATATTTTTTTCGTTGGAAAATATTGCTTCACAATTTAAACATTTTAAAATAAATTTTATATATAATATGTGTTTTTAAAATTATCTTTTTAATGTCCTACCTTTGTATACAGGTTTTGCATTTTTGAAACATTATTTGATACTTTAATGACATTCTAAACATTTGAATAACAATATTTTGAATATTAAATGAAACATTATACACTTTAATAACAATATTGCATATTTAATAACAATTTTTTAACTATTAATTAAAATATTGGTAAATTACAATAATTTATTCTTTAATAAAATTTTACACTTAAATGGCAACATTTTATACTTGGAATCTACACTTAAATGATTATAATTTGACACTTTAATATAGCATTTCAAAACATAATAGCATTTTAAATTTTAATGACAACAATTTCCACATTTTAATAACAACATTCAAAACATAAAAAAAACGTTTTACACCTTAATTACATTCTTGATTTTGATAAAACATTTAAAATTTAAAAGCAAATTAGTAAATTTCGATTACATTTTAAAATTTAATAACAACCTTTTACCTTTTTTCATATTATTACACATATAAACAAAACAATTTCATTTTAAATTCATGTGTTGTGTTTTTTTTTTAATATTTTGATAATTATACTTTCCTATATTCCAATAGAAATGCTCTTTTTATTTCATATTTGTGCGTTTTCGCCTTTTATTCCCATTATAAAATCTAGAAACCTAAATGATATATTTTGAATTTATATCAATATATAATCACAAATTTAAATAGAGAACTCTTTTCACCATATTAATACTCAAATCTGTATTCCAGAATAACCTTAAGCTATTTAATATATATTTTTAAAAATAAATATACATAGCTTCAATGAAGGTCTTACTTAAGTTGGATTTGGAATTAGATATTTAGGAATTTCTGAAGTGAATTCGCACACATTCAGGAAACATAATTGTCAAACTCAAAAAGGTTTTATATATACACTCATAGACAAATATCAAGAAAGTTGTATCTTTTAGCATGTATATCAGGATTCAGACAATAACTCTGAAAGATATTACAGTGACCTTTATTGAAGACACACACGAGATAACCAAGTGTGTATACAATCATGGACAAAACTTAAGAAAGTTGTACCTTTTAGCATGTATATCGGGATTCAGACAATAACTCTGAAAGATATTACAGTGACCTTTATTGAAGATACACGAGATAACCAAGTGTGTATACACTCACGGATAAAACTTAAGGAAGTTGTACCTTTCAGCATGTATATCAGGATTCAGACAATAACTCTGAAAGATATTACAGTGACCTTTATTGAAGATACACGAGATAACCAAGTGTGTATACACTCATGGACAAAACTTAAGGAAGTTGTACATTTTAGCATGTATATCGTGATTCAGACAATAACTCTGAAATATATTACAGTGACCTTTATTGAAGATACACGGGATAACCAAGTGTAAACAAGAATCTCCCCTGTCTCCTTCTAAAAAAAATTTTTTCATAAGACAACCGGCGACATTAGAATATGAAACCTTTATTAAGTTGTGCCCATGAACGTACATCTATCAAATTTTGTGTGTGTAAAAGAATCTATTAAAAACTATAAAAATAATTTCTTAAATTTAGTTTCCTTTTATTTACGGGTTTATATTTTTAGTTTTACTACCTTCTTAATTGTATCTTGAATCATTTGAATGAATCTAAGATCATTAGCACATTACCAATCAGACAAAGAAATAGCCTTTGAAAATAGAGCAATCCATAAATAAATATTTAATTAAAAAGGCATATATTGGATCAAAATATCATTTATTTTACCAATATTTCAGTTGGCTGAACTCCAACCTTTATCAAGGTGTTATAACATTTTCAAGTGTGTGTTTTAAAATTTTATAACACCTTGATAAAGGCTGGCGTTCAGCCAACTGAAATATTGGCAAAATAAATGATATTTTGATCCAATATATGCATTTTTTATTCAATGAAATGGCTTTATAAAACGTAACGTTAACTTGAGTGTTCACCGCTGGGAGGGTTCACCAATGATGAACTAAGCCTTTCCCAATATTTTTCCATCCCAGTAAGAACAGTAGAAGTTTTATTGATGTGTAAAAGTAAAATATTTGTTTTGATTTTTTTACTTCTTAAAATATTGAACGGTTAGTGTATTTTATGACCGACAGATGGCGCAAAACATCAGCAACTTTTAGTTTTCCGATAAGGTTTCATTCAGCAGATTTTTTAATTTTTTTTTTTTTTATCTTTGAATGTGTGTCTCTCTCTCATTTAGCTTCAATAAATTCAATCGAGAAATCTTCCTCAAAGAATCAGCAAACTCCAATATTACTGGGTGAATTTAACCTATCAAAATATTACTTGCAGATGTTTGCAGTGGTTTACAACTGTTAGAAATCAACAACAACATCAAAAAGGCTTTTATTAGGGCCCATTGCCCTGTATGGATTCGCCATACAACAACAAAACAATACAGTAATTTTTTCTCCCTTTCCCCTTGTGCACGTGAGCCTTTGTTTGAAAAGGGATTAATTTACACATCTGTTCAAAACCTTTCCTCACTACTTCTTTTGTGTATGAATCAATTTACAATTGATCTGTAGAAATTATAGAGTTCTATTGCTACAGGGTGATCCAAAAGTCCCGCACAACTTTAAAAATTAATAACTCCGCGAATATTCGCGCTAGAGCAATGCGGTAAACACCATTGTGTTCAGGATGCAATGGGATTTTTTTATGGCAAATAATGTAAAATTCGAAATTGATTTTAGTTACAATTTTATTCGCCAGATGGCGCTCTACCAGAATCAGAGATTCAGCGGCCAAATTGTTTGATAAATTGAAAAATATAACTGATTGACACGTATTTTTCCTTTTTGAATACCAGGAAAGAACCCTAATAATATCAAATAACAAATTAATAAAACACCACTTCGCCAAAAGTATGAAGAATTGGTTAACGATTTTCAAATACAATCAGAGATATGTAAAATAGGTAAATGCAAATTAAAACATGTAGCAAAAAGAAAATTGATATTTTAGATACGGTTTGTTTCCGAAGATAATAAATTTCTAATATTTTTAATTCAACTCTCACTCAGTATCGATTATATTTATTTTAATTCATTTGAAAAATATGTATCTATCTCTCTGATAATTTATTTTACTCTGGAATGCCGTTGTTGTTGTCGTGTCCAATAAAGAGCCTCAGATGTACCATGCATCTCCATCACATCAGCAGCAATGTCCACTATCTTGGGTGTGTAAAGCTGCTGCTCTGGGTCTATGTCAAATTTCTGCAAGGCTGCGGCCATTGCTGGACATGAGAATATGTGGGTAGGTGTAAGTTCCACACCAGGACAATTGTTGCATGCCCTATAGGTTCTTGTGCCATCTGGATGTATTGTCATTCCTTTATAGTGTTTTGTTCTAAGTCTTGTTATAGTTTTTGTCATTTTTCTCTCAGAGTTTATTTAGCATTTTGATCTTTTCTTATTTTTTTTTGTTTAATTATCTTGTATTCTGACAAAGAATCAGCGTCAAATAATGACATTTGTTCTTTCTTTTGGCTCAACTTTCTGGCTTCCTTTGCCAATTCAAATGCCATTTCATTACTCCCGATCCCAGCATGGGCAGGGATCCAATGTAGAATGCAGTTATTCTCCAATGGTTCCAGTTGGGTAAGTAACGAGTGTATTTTCTGTGTGATTTTAGTATTGCCCTTCTGAATTGCTTCTAGAGCGGATATGGAGTCGCTGTATATTAAAATTCCTTCTGCTTGATGCAGGGATGGTTGGTTAAGGCATACATCAAGGGCTTTCCAGATAGCTGTCAGTTCACAAGTGAAGTTTGACGAAATCTGTCCTGCTCCTTCTTTGATTTTGATGTTTGTTCCATCTTGCAGTATTATGTTAATTCCGGCCCCTCCATTACTCAGGGTAAGGTCTGAAGATCCATCTGTATATGCTGTTAAAGGGCGTGGCCTAGCATTTTTAATCAATAATTTGTACTATGAGGACATAGCGGTTAATATTCCAAACACATTAGACCTCGAAACCCAAGGTATCAAAGTCTACCTCAATCAAAACAAAGCCATCAACATATACAATATGTATCACCCTCCAAACAATACATTAATTGACGATGGAACAATGGCTCAATTTCTTACAGACAACACTATTATTTTAGGTGACCTTAATGCCAAACATCAACTATGGGGATGTTCTACGCCAAACCCAAGAGGCAAAATACTATCAAACATATTTGACGACAATGCCTTTTCATGAGCTTAAATTATGGGAATCCTACCCATCATTCCTACAGCTATATTACTGCACAAGCCCTTGATATAAGTTTTTACTATCCTGACATTTTCCACAAATGCAAATAGCAAATATTAAAAGGTTTTGAAAGTGATCATTTGCCTAATTTGATAGAAATTAGCACCAAGACCAAAACTAGCTCAATTAAGAAAAATTATGGAACTTCAAAAAGGCTAATATGATATCTTTCGAAAACACCATTATTAAAGCAGCCAAAGTTTCAATACCAAGAGGTTATATTAAGAAATGGATTCCAAATTATACACACCAGGCAAAAAATATTCAAACACTTATAACTAAAAGAAATGAACTACAAAAAAGTGCACCCAAAACCAAACAAATTGTAGAACTGAACTGAACATTGTGATTGCAAAATTAAAAAGATTATACGTAAATGTGAAAAGGGAAAAATGGAAACAAACTTGTGAAAACCTGAACCCAAGAAACCCAAATACAAAACTTTGGAATTTGGCAAAACAAATTGACAGAGTCCAGCCACAAACTGAAAACACAAATATGATTGAGAATACAGATGGTACACCAGCAACTAATGACAAAATTGCTGCCAATCTTTTAGGTAATTCATATCAAATAAGTAGTAAAATCAAGGTTGAAAAAAGGCCCGAAAGATTATTCATGACTGTAAAAATGTATCCAGCACTCATAATATTTTCCATGAAAAAAATCAATATGAAAGAGCTAGCTTATGCATTAGAAAACACTGACCTAAACAAGACTCCTAGGCCAGATGGAATCCATGGCCGAATGATATCAAACTTGGGCAAAATTGGCAAAGAAAGACTTCTTAATATTTTCAATAACTCCTAGAAAACTGGAAAATTGCCTCAAGACTGTAAAAATGCAACAATAATTCCCATTAAAAAACTTGACAAATCTGCTGATGACCCAAAAAACTACCGACCTATCTCCCTCACAAATATTTGCTGCAAATTAATGGAAAAAAATTATACTCAGACGACTCACCTACCACCCCGACACAAGAAATCTCTTACCAGAAGAACAATATGGATTTAGGAAAGGACATGGGACAATAGTCCAACTCTTATTTTTCACACAAAAGGTAAAAGATGCACAAAACAAAAAGCCAACTAACCACACCATAGCTGCTTTTTAGACCTTACACAAGCTTTTGATAAGGTATGGAAAAACAAGTTAATTACAAAATTATACAAACATTTCAAAATTGATGGAAAATCTATCACTTGGATAAATGATTCCCTTAAAAATATATACATCAGGGTAAACTATAATGGCACTCTATCTAAAACCTTCAAATTGTACCAAGGATTACCACAAGGATCAGTCCTTAGCCCAACTCTCTTCACCCTATTTATTGCAGGCACAGAAGACAAATTTTCACATAAAACCAATATTGGACTTTTCGCTGATGACATTATTCTATGGAGCAGCAACACTAACTGGAAAAAAGCTGAAAGAGATTTGAACAAGACTATTCTCCAACTAGAAAAATTTGCTAATAAACATAAATTAGAATTTAACCCCCAAAAATCTGAAACCTGTCTTTTTACTACCGATAAGAAACTATACAAAATTAGACCAAATATTATTCTGAAAGAACAACAATTGCAATATAATAAACATCCTAAATATCTCGGCTACACCCTGGATCCAGAAATTAACTCCAGTAAACATATTGAAGGAGTTGTTAGAAAAGGAAGAGACCGACTAAAAATCTTGAAATATATTTCAGGAAGAGTGGAGAGCTGAAGCAACAACACTAAAATTAATTTACATATCTCTAATGAGACCCATCTTGGAATATGGATATCAAATCTATGGTACAGCATCTGAAACAAATCTAAAAACACCGGAAAGGATACAACTAAATGCACCTAGAATTATTACAGGTCTTCGAAATACCTGCCCTAATAATATTGTACTTTGCGAGGCAGACATTATGCCCTTAAAGGATAGAATAAGCTACAATCTGCCAAAATAATTAAACAAAATCAAGAGTTATAAAAATAAACACAGAACTTTCAATTACATACTTATTTGGGAACCCAATATAAGACTCAAAAATTGAAGGCCCTCTCCACCTGGCCAAAATAACTGGATTTTTAAAATATAAAGTGGAAAAATATTATTTAGCTGAAAAAATATCTACATGCGAACCACTAACAAAATGTTATTTTTAATGACACTTTAAATGAACCCACCAACAAACAATACCAAAATCCAGAATACTTAAAACAATGTTAAAACTAAAAATGCAATAACTATCTATACCGATGGTAGCAGAGACGAGTTGGGACACACTGGCAGTGGCTCTCTCATTAAAACCACAAATGGCAATGAGAAAATGAACAGAAGAAACCCAGATTTTTGCTCAATCTTCAGATCAGAACTTATAGCCATCTATGAAGTCTTAAAATCCATCAGAAATACTAAACATCACGATATATGGATTCTTACTCATAGTAGAAGTGCCATACAACACTTGAGTCACACAGGGGAACTTAGAGACAAAGTAAGCAGGAACATAATTGGTTATCTCCAAAAACTCTCAATACCTCAAAAATTCACATTCAATGGATACCCTTACATGTTAGCATTGAAGGCAATGAAGCTGCTGATGCGCTAGCGAAAAAAGGCACAAAAGAACCCTTGCTACAGAAAAATAAACTTACTTTTAAAGAAATAGAAACAGTAGCCAAAATAAACAAGAACTGGAGGATCCCACCTAAGCACAGTTGGTACACCCTAGAAGCAGATGGCCACCCAGACCTTTCAGTCCACAAGCCGGCATGCGAAGCATGCCCTTCGCTGCTATTCTGTTCAACTCATAAGCCAAGTAACGGTATCCAAGCTAGTGCTTGGACATTGTACCTGGAAACACCACCTCCCAGACAACGTGTCTGGAAGGATTTCTATACCGGTGGCCTTTAATCACAGCAAAATAGGAAACTATCTACTGTGTCCAGCAGGGACCGCGGGGAGGCAGCCCCCGGTCGACTCTGTTCACTCACAGCTGAGGAAAAGCTCAGCTGCCATGTCGTGGGCTTTCTCAAGAAGCTTGCTGTGATTTCTCAGCAGCTTACTCTCGATCGCGCCCCTCGCCCTCCTTCTCTCTTCCTGCACACCCACTACCCTTGGACAATCCAAGACGCAGTGGCGTGCATTCACATCCATATCTCCATAGACGCAATCAGGGTTTCTCTTAATTTTAAATCTGTGGAGACTTGGGGAAGAGCCCATTTCCCGAACTACCCTAATGAGTTTGTGGGACATTACCTTACAGAGGTACTTGGGTGTTGTTACCCCATTGAATACCTCTCTCCCCTTCACACTGTTCCTCCATCTGTCCAACCATAAGTCCTGGACGTGACCCCTGATCCTCCTATAAACTTCTTTCTTGGTCACTTGGGTCCTCAGTGATCTACCTCTAAAGCATCCTGCCTTAGCGATCCTGTCTGCGAACTCATTACCTTCGATGAGGCTGTGTCTCCTAAACCAAGGGAGCTCCGGAGCCCGCGTCATCATCTCCAGCTCCTGGATTATTTGATGCGCGAGTTGCCCTTTCTCCAGATTGATGGCGACGAGGGCCGACATACAATCTGAATAGAGGCGGTCCGGGCTGAAGTTCTTCTCGGCACACACTCTGAGGGCTACCCTGATCGCAACCAGCTCGGCTGAAAAGACCAATTCGTCCACTCTGAGTGCTAAACCTTCTTGGAAGATCAGCTCTCCATTAGTGTATATCACTACCCCAGCTCCAGTATTGGTTCCAGACTTACTACCATCAGTGAAAACCTCCGTGCCAATCCCTGTCGGCCCTCTAGGACTCCAATTCCACTTTGGCAACCACTGCGGAGGCTTCCTTGTGTCCCTCTTCGATTCCAGGGCCCCCGCTTAAAGTCCCAGGGCATCTTCCCTTTTCTCCCAGATCTTCTGTCTGATGGTCTCCTCCTCTAGTTTCAATCCCAGGGGAATAAGTCCAGCGAGGACCAATAAGGCCTCACTGCTGGTAGTGAGATATCCCCCTGTGATTCTGAGTGCCGCTGTCCTCTGCACTCTCTCTAGAGTTGTTGCCACCTTCTGATCCCTGTTTCGGCGCTACCAAGCCCCGGAAGCATATAGCAAGATTGGCTCGACACAGTAGAGGCAGAGGTTCCTAAAAATAGTACCCTCCTTCTCTCTCCCCCCCCCCTGTTGAGGGCTAACCAGGACAGGCCTGCACAACGCCTCCCTGCCTCTCGCCACCATCTCCTCCGCCTGGTATTGCCAACCCATTTTGTCATCAATGACCACCCCCAGGATGGTCATCCTATTGACCAACGCTACCCTCCGTCCTTCCATCCGGATAGCCGGCTTGTGTTCCCATTTGATCCCTTTCCTTTTAGTTCTTATGTCCCTAGGCTTAAAGCTGAGGGCTTTAGTTTTGGAGACATTGAACTTAAGGCCAGAGTCATGGGCCCAGTTCGAGAGGATTTGGAGAGAAGCTTCAACACACTTCTCAGCCTTCGCTCTCGAAGCAGCCTCAATGATGAGGAACTGGTCGTCAGCATAGAGAACCAGCCAGGCTCTCTCAGGTAGCTCCTCCTGGAAAACGGCGTTTACCAGGATATTTCACAGAATAGGTCCGCAGCAAGAGCCCTGGGGGCAACCCCTAGCACAGTTTCTTTCCAACGTCCGCCCACCAAAACTGAGGCTAATCCGTCTATCCCTCAGGAAGTCACGAATCAAGCTGCACAAATGATCAGGACAACCCATGTCCATCAAATTTCTCATCAACTTGTTCCAGCTCATGGAGGTGAACGCGCCATCAATGTCCAGGGCCACGAAAAGAACCCAAACACCCTTATTTAAGCCCATCTCAAACCCTCTAACACCTCGTTCAGAGCTGTGGTTGTGGACTTCCCTTCCCTAAAACCATGTTGGAAAGAGGAAAGGAGCTCATTACTCTCTAGCCAGTGCTTCAGTCGCTGAGCTAGTAGGCTATCCAGGACCTTACCTAGACAGACTAGTAAAGAAAGCGGACGATAATCAATAGGAGAATTACCCTTTCTACCAGACCTTTCGAGAAGCACTACTCAGGCAATCTTCCATGCCTCAATGTACCAGTGTCCAGGCACTTATTGAATAACCTGGAAAGAAGCGATGGGTGCATCCTTACCAGGGCTTTCACGACCGTGTTATCGATCCCTTCTGGGCCAGAAGATTTCCTTTTCCCGAACTTGAAAGCCGTCAGTTTCACTTCATTCTCAGAAAAGGGCGGATCCACCAAACCACAAGTGGTCAGAGAGATCTCGTCCTCTGGTTCCTCGTTTCCGAAGTGCCGATCCAAGTTGTTTTTATTTTGTCTTCTGCTTTCGAGCGAGTAGGTCTAGAACACATTCTCTCTGAATTTTCTCATTGTTGGTGGATGAAACAGCACCAGTGATTATTTTGGCCGCTTTTGCTTGAACACTGTCTAGTCTTACTTTTAGTGATGAGCTTGAGGGAGCCCAGACCGGTGTTGCATATTCCATTATCGGTCTTATTAAGGTGGTATATGCTGTTCTGAGAATTCTAGGTTTTGCTCCCCAATTTGTTCCACCTAGCCTTCTCAGAATGTTAATGTTTATATTTTGTGAAAATTTCAATGAGTTCCTTTCTGTTTTATTTGTTTTAAGAAGTCCATTGATATTGTCTCTCTCTCTGAAATCATTGCCTCGATGTTGTGGTCCTTCCAGTAAGGTATCCACAGGTCTTTACGTCTACCTCTAGTTATCGATGCTCTTTTGCAGCTTTTTAAATGTTCGAAGAGAATTTTCCCAAGCTTTTGTCAAGCGTTCTGTAATTCAATTTTTCGTTGCACAGTTCTTCAAGCTTTTCTGTGAATTTTTTTCAAGTCGGCTTTCCTAAAGTTCCATGTTCTTTTATTCTAATGGACATTCTCAATTTTGAAGTTTAGGGTTGTTAAAATTGGTCTGTGGTCACTGATTGCACCTCTCAGGATTTTCTATTGTGTTGTGGGTGCGATGTTTTAATTTATCGCTGTGATGTCTATTGCGGATTCTGTGCCTGTGGACTTAGATAGATAGGTGTTCTCTCCGTTATTTAACGGTGTAAGGTCGAGGTCGGTTAACATGTCCTCAACCTACTGACTTTTGTTATCCTGGACAGGTGATCCCCGAATTGAACTTTTGGCGTTAAATTCGCCGAAGTATGATTGTGATATCCGAAGACGCTTTACTTAATGTCTCTATTGTGTGTGCCCATACAAAATGCAAAGATTTCACGAGCTGAAAGTTGGCGATTTTGAGATGCGTCAAGAATTCGCTGCATGGGTTTTCCGGCAAATTGATATTGATGAAAACTGGCTGTCGAATGTTCTGTGGACAGATGATGCTCACTTTTCTCTAAACGGAGAATTTAACATTCAAAACAGCCGCATTTGGGCAACAGAAAACCCTAGGATTTTCACAGAAATGCCACTTTACCAGCCTAGAGTTACAGTTTTGTGTGGGTTCACTTCTTTTATTATTGGGTCATTTTTCTTTGAAAAATCAATGGAAGAACTTTTAAAACCGTTTTTGTAACTGGTGAACGTTATGAGAAAAGGGTATTCCCATATTTCAGGGTAAAAGCACTAAGCGAAATAACATTCATGAAAGATGGAGGACCTCCTCATATCTCCCGAGGTGCCAAACAATTGCTGAAGGATACGTTCGGTGAAAATCGTGTGATAGGTCGCCACTTTATATACCAGTGGCCTCCAAGATCAACAGACTTGACGCCTTGCGATTTTTGTTTATGGGGATACATTAAATCGTGTGTTTATCGATGCTGGCCTACCACATTGGCCATGTTGAAGACTTCTATCAGATGCCACGTTTTATCAATTTCAACAGATATGTTATTTAATGCTGTCCATTCTGTCATTTATCGTCTGCAGGCGGTGATTGAGAATGAAGGGTGCCACATTGAGCAAGGATTGTGACCTAATACAAGAGAGAAGGCAGTTACCTCATGTGTTGTATAAGCCGCCATGTATTATATTATCTATCAATATTTTGCAGCTCTTTGTGTTGGGATATGGGGATAATAAATGCTGTCCTCACATCTTGACTCTTTTTTTTTTGTGGACAGTAATATTTTGTTTGTCATTTGCTCACATATTATGTCGTTCAAACCAGAGTGTTATAACTTCTCGAATAACACTGGTACCCACAATTTTACCCCTTATGTTTAGTTTTTCGCTTTTCGCTCATTAAAAGAAATACATAGATAATAGATAATAGATAACATAGAAATACATACATAAGAAATACATGTAGCATAAGGAATATTTTCTGTACACCAATAACTTTAGAAATTTTGTGAAAAAAAATAATACAAAATGATTTTACTACCACGTTTTTCAACGCAAAAGGTCGATTTAAAATTTATTTTTATTTGAGGGGACACATTTTTAAAATTGTGTACAGTATAATAAACAATGATAACATTTGACAAGCCCATAGGATATTTGGAATAAAGTACGACAAATATATTTTGTCACTCCCCTCTATATTTCATTTGTTGGATCATGACAAATATCCAGTTAAATAGTCAAGGGTCGCCAATCAGTCAAGAAACTACACATTTCTTATAGCAAGAAATCCTATTAATAGTGCCATCATAATTTTTGGTACTATATTAACATTTCAAAAATTCGTGTATTGATATCAGCAGTGTTTTTCAAACATTTAATCTATTTCACAAAACCTCATATAAAAATAAATATTTTGCTACATGTTTTAATTTGCATTTACCTATTTTACATATCTCTGATTGTATTTAAAATCGTTAAACAATTCTTCATACTTTTGGCGAAGTGGTGTTTTATTAATTTGTTATTTGATATTATTAGGGTTCTTTCCTGGTATTCAAAAAGGAAAAACACGTGTCGATCAGTTATATTTTTCAATTTATCAAACAATTTGGCCGCTGAATCTCTGATTCTGGTAGAGCGCCATCTGGCGAATAAAATTGTAACTAAAATCAATTTCGAATTTTTATTATTTGCCATAAAAAATCCCATTGCATCCTGAATACAATGGTGTTTACCGCATTGCTCTAGCGCAAATATTCGCGGAGTTATTAATTTTTAAAATAGTGCGGGACTTTTGGATCACCCTGTATATTTTTCTTTTCTGAAACAGTTCTCAGCGTCTTCAGTGAGTTGCTAAATCTCCAGAAGATTTTTACAAGAGTTTTTTTTCTTATTCTTCACCTAAATATTTGCATTCTATGATATAGTGGGAGATTTCATCAGATATCATATTTCCACAAATCCTGCAGTGAATGTTTTCCTTAACTGTTAGAAATCCTTGACTATACTCGCTATATTTTACTTGCAATCATACAACAACAACAAATTGTTTTTCCTATTTTTACATATTTGAAATATCGACATACTGAGTACACGTGTATAAATAACTTCAACAAAGGTCAATATAACCATACGCTTCTAAAATAGTTTCAATTTATTCTAACAGATGGCGCGCTAATGCATCATAATATTAAACATTGTAAAGTCTTTGACGGCGGATCACTGAGAGTTAGGAAATAATGATTTTAAAAAAGAGTTATAGTATTTATTCAATCAAATTTATAACTCCAATTTAACTGTTTTATTTTCTTATAAACTGTAGATGATTATCCTGAAGATAGAGGCTGCCTGGACGGCATTTATATTTCTATGAAAAATAGAAACTTCGGCCAGTTGGCTTTTTTATTTTTTTCAACCTTTCAACAAAAATATTTTGTCTTCGTCAGGAGAAGTAAATAAAAATAAAGCATTTGGCAAGGCGTTAAAATTTGTTCTTTGGTAAATTATTTATTCAGAACAATTTTTAATGCCTTGAGAAATGCTTTATTTACTTCTCCTGACGAAGACAAAATATTTTTGTTGAAACGTTGAGAAAATAAGAAACTCTAATTAACCGGAGGGTCTATTTTTCATAGAAATGTAGATGATCGACAAGATTTTTTTATACATATTATTTTTTTTAAATCAATTTATTAATCAAATAAGCGCGATATTGAAATATTTGCGCCTAATACAAAGGTAACAAACAAAACAATATACAAATTAGAACTTAGAATTAAATATTTACAAATTTACATGTATTAATCGACAGAGTTCATAAAATTAATATCGACAAAGTGGCTGAGGTGAAAGAATTAGATCATTTAGATCAGGGAACAATCTCATTTCTATAAAGTTCGGACAGTCGAAGATAAAGTGAAGAGCAGTTTGTTCAGTTTCTCCGCAGGTAACAATTGCTGAAGTGTCTTTTAAAATCAGCTGAAGGCAAAGAAGAACTGAGGGCTATTGGAAAGTAAGATGATGCTGAGGGTTTCTTAAACCCCATTTAAAAAGGAAGAATCTGAAGTGAGAAAACAATCTTAAGCTATAATTCCCTGTAAGATAGTGTGAGGATGTAAAATAACAAAGAAAAGGAATTGTACCGTCAAATGGATTTAGAAAAGAGAAGTGAAATGAAATGTGAAAAGTTTTAAGTGTCATCGGATTTGAAATTGTTGAATTTTAATGTATTTTAATTCCCGTATACTTTCTCAACTCATGTAAATAAACTCATGAACGAAATTAAGGAAGTAAAAAGTGTTTGTTGTCACTGGTTTTCTCTTTTTTTTTTAAGGAGACAGAGTTAATTTTGTCCACACTTGGTTATCCTGTGTGTCTTCAATAAAGGTCACTGTAATATCTTTCAGAGTTATTGTCTGAACCCCGATATACATGCTGAAAGGTACAACTTTCTTAAGTTTTGTCCATGAGTGTATACACACTTGGTTATCTAGTGTGTCTTCAATAAAGGTCACTGTAATATCTTCCAGTGTTATTGTCTGAATCCCGAAATACATGCTGGAAGGTACAAATTCCTTAAGTTTTGTCCATGAGTGTATACACACTTGGTTATCTCGTGTGTCTTCAATAAAGTTCACTGTAATACCTTCCAGTGTTATTGTCTGAATCCCGATATACATGCTGAAAGGTACAACTTCCTTAAGTTTTTTCCATGAGTGTATACACACTTGGTTATCTCGTGTGTCTTCAATAAAGTTCACTGTAATATCTTCCAGTGTTATTGTCTGAATCCCGAAATACATGCTGGAAGGTACAAATTCCTTAAGTTTTGTCCATGAGTGTATACACACTTGGTTATCTCGTGTGTCTTCAATAAAGTTCACTGTAATACCTTCCAGTGTTATTGTCTGAATCCCGATATACATGCTGAAAGGTACAACTTCCTTAAGTTTTTTCCATGAGTGTATACACACTTGGTTATCTCGTGTGTCTTCAATAAAGTTCACTGTAATATCTTCCAGTGTTATTGTCTGAATCCCGATATACATGCTGGAAGGTACAAATTCCTTAAGTTTTGTCCATGAGTGTATACACACTTGGTTATCTCGTGTGTCTTCAATAAAGTTCACTGTAATATCTCCCAGTGTTATTGTCTGAATCCCGATATTCATGCTGAAAGGTACAACTTCCTTAAGTTTTGTCCATGAGTGTATACACACTTGGTTATCTCGTGTGTCTTCAATAAAGTTCACTGTAATATCTTCCAGTGTTATTGTCTGAATCCCGATATACATGCTGGAAGGTACAAATTCCTTAAGTTTTGTCCATGAGTGTATACACACTTGGTTATCTCGTGTGTCTTCAATAAAGTTCACTGTAATATCTTCCAGTGTTATTGTCTGAATCCCGATATACATGCTGGAAGGTACAAATTCCTTAAGTTTTGTCCATGAGTGTATACACACTTGGTTATCTCGTGTGTCTTCAATAAAGTTCACTGTAATATCTTCCAGTGTTATTGTCTGAATCCCGATATACATGCTGGAAGGTACAAATTCCTTAAGTTTTGTCCATGAGTGTATACACACTTGGTTATCTCGTGTGTCTTCAATAAAGTTCACTGTAATATCTTCCAGTGTTATTGTCTGAATCCCGATATACATGCTGGAAGGTACAAATTCCTTAAGTTTTGTCTATGAGTGTAGGTTTGTAAAGAAAGTTTGAAATGGTGCGAATATTTAGACAATTTTGTACCGTCCCCAGTACCCCCGCAAAATGTCAACAGCCAGTAGGTAGAGAGATATTTAAATCGATCCAATAATGGATTAACGCCGTTCTCCAATATATCGCTTTAATGTGAATAGAAAAATGCATTATAGCCGACTCCATTTGAAACTCTCGGTATTTAAATTTATGTATTGAGACAGATTTGAGATGGGTATAGAATGGAAGATGTTTGATCAAGGTTCACTACACTACAGGACTCAGCCAGAGCTTCCAGCCCTGAGACTAATTGTGCCTTCTCTCTACAGAATCAACCATCCGGCCAGTACTGTATATGGCAATATGTATTGGGAGGTGTATTTTAATAATGATGTTCATTTTGTCTCCTCTCTAATTGTAAATACGCTGCTGTATCACCTCATAAGCATAAATAAATAAATAATGATGTAGTATGTACAAAATAAAGCAGCTCTCTCTTCAATATTTCATCAGAACGATGCACCAGTTCATAGCATTAGTGAACAACTTTACTAGTCTTCTTCTTTCGTATCTCCACTCAATCACACTAAGCTATCAAGCTTGTAAAGCTTGAGACTTTTAATGGTGTCTGTCGGCGAAGAGTAGAGCTCATCAATGGATGAGTCAATACAGTCAATAATGTGTCTTGGGGTTGCAGGACTTTACTAGTAATGATAAATAATGAGCTAAAACACCAGTTCGGAAAATTCAGACAAAAAACCTTTTTGGTACATGAAAACCATTCTCCCGCAGCTTTATGTTGTATTCTTGGCTGAAAATCTGCCCCTTGCAACTTAACCAGTTTAAACACCTGTTTTGTAAATTCGTACGATTTCTTAATCCTTCTCGTAGGATGTTATGAAATCAAAGCCGCCCCTGTACTGATGAGGGCCAAAGCACGAAACCATGGTATACAGGTTGTCTATTGTCTGAATTTTCCAAAACTGGTGTTGTGGCTCATTATTTATCAATACTAGGGAAGTCTTTTGCTAGAGTGATGAACATATGCATTGTTATAATGCATAATTAAAGGGAGAGGTATCACTTTAGGTACATGAATATCATCCTCTCGCAACTTTATATTGTATATATATATATATATATGTGGTATGATATGTGGGGAAATAAACACACCACAAGTTGGAAGAGGAACTCAGGCAACCAGAGAGAGAGGGAGATTGAGATTGAAACTGGTTTATTTCAAAGTCCATATAAGATTATATAAGATTAAATACAGATAAAATATAAATATGAATAAATAAGTTTATATAATGATAAATATATGAATAAATAGATATAAATATATAAAACAATTGATAAATATACATATATATAAATTAATAAAATAAAACATCAAGGGCTGCGTATCTTTATTAGAATAAATATATACGAGCTTTCGGGCACATACGCCCTTCTACAGGAATTAATAAAATAATAATCCAACTAGTTTGAAATAAGATTTATATATAATTTAACGTGCATATCCACGTTACACGTGCATTTCAACTTGCAAGGTATCAAACTAGTTGGATTATTATTTTATTAATTCCTGTAGAAGGGCGTATGTGCCCGAAAGCTCGTATATATTTATTCTAATAAAGATACGCAGCCCTTGATGCTTTATTTTATTAATTTATAAATCGTACAGGGCTTTTTCAATTAATACATATATATATAAATATATGTCATAATTTGTATAGTTAATGCCAAAAGAGATAATTTATTTCCGTCAAACTAAGTATGTAAATATGTTACCATTGTGTTAAAATGTAAATATGTAAATTCATCCATGTATAAAGGCGGTACAAAAAATAAAGGTGGCAGACATCGCGGGTGCGCTGTTCGCTAGGCATAACGGCTGCGCCTCTTCATTTAGCTACGACATATATATACAAGAGAGAGGAAGAGAGACGGGCCCGGCACAGCCGGGCGGCCGTTCGTGTCGCACACAATCCCCAACTGTCTTAAAAGTCCCGAGGTGGTAACTGACGGGCCCCAGTGGTCCTCCCTTGGGAATGTCGCCCGTGTCTCATGTGACCGTCTCTCTTGGGGTTGTCTGTAGGTGGCTTTATTATTCCTGGAAGTGTATATATTATAACATATATTTATACATGATATATGCAGACAACTTACTAAGGTAGCATGCTCATCTAATTAGAAAAACATTGTTTTTATTCTCAACAATCAACCTAACCCATCCAATATAAAATTGACCCCTTCTTTCTAACAAAAAATCATTTTTCCTGAACTGAATGTTAGGCACCACAGGCTTTAATAGCAAATATTTAATGGATTGGACTCTGTGTTTATTAAATGTGGTGGACTCATTATAATTTTATGGCCATTAATTGCCGCTTCGAACACCACCGAGGTTTTAATGGCAGAATTTAGCGGGTCATTTCCCCGATGTCATTACGTCTGGACATTTATAAAGTGGGTTACACGACACGACAATATGTAGCACATTTATATATATATATGTTATGAATTATTTTGTTTTGTTGTTGAAAAAGATAGAGAATTGGAGGTGCAGTCGTGAAAAAAGAAAGATAGTTATTTACCCATCAAATAGTTTTTATTTCGAATTACTTGAAGCAAATTACACATAAAATTATTTATCACAGTAATATAGAATTTATAAATTGAATTCTATATTCGTGATTTAAAAAATAGGTTGGTCAACTATACATATTTATAACAATATTCAAAGTGTCATGTTCTAAATCTATGGTAAAAAATGTAGAACAGTCAATGAATGAAAATAAAATATATGTTTTTAAAAAATAAAATATTGTATTTTAGATTATATATAATATATATATATAGAAAAAATATTTTATTTTAAAATTATATTTCATAGATTCAAATATTCTGTTAAATCTACCACCAGATGTCTCGACTTCCCCTATAAAAACTCATTGTTGTTGTTTCCCGATGCCCTTTTGGTTAGCAGCCCCGTATATAAAGATATTTTCTCTTTCTCTCTTTCCCGATGGCCGGCTCAAACCGTTTGTACATTATATGAATAAGTACTTTTATCAAATTATGTTTTTTTTATATTCCTTAAGCTCAATTAAAACTATTTTTATTATTATACTTTCAAGATTTTTGCCACGACTGCATTACAAATACCATTTAGTACTAAAAAAACAGCAAATAATTTCATAGTATAATCTTCAAGATATTCAAAATCAGCAGAGAATATTTTTATTTATAATATATATATATATACCTGTTACACTTTACTATAAATGCAAAGTCGAACTGCTTTTCACATGTGTAGATATGTGGTACACTTACAGTAAAAGCAGTCGCCTACTTTCTATCCACCATAATTATCATGGCCTGTACAACGTGTACTAGGGATAAGCAAACCTTACTTGATTGGTTGGTGATGAAAGTATGGAATAAAACGTCGATATTTGACCACCATGATACAAGATCGAATCCCACATTGGACACTTTTTCCTCATTTTTTTTTAAATCAATATTGCCTCCCAATTCTTGAAAGTTCTAACCACACCATTGAGTGCAAGTAGCCAAATGGGATCTAGCACACTTGAAAGTCTAAAAGTCAAACTGTGCTTTCTTTATGTGTAGATATGTGGTACATTTAGATTAAAAGCAGTCGCCTACTTTTAACCACCATGATTATTAAAACTACAACTGATAAGGAACCATAGAGATAGTTTCCATCATTATTGGTACCAAATAGAAAACCCCAAAAAACAGACCCTCCAACTAAACAGAAGGAAGTCGTCACAGTTGGCCAGATGGAAATCTGGTCACCTGCGCCCTCTAGTCTATAAAGAGGGAGCCAAAAGCTTCCCCATGTGCACTAGGTGCAAAACCGAAGAGGCCACTCCCCAACATATACTAAATTGTATTGGAAAGGACAAAGGATCCCTGTACAGAGAACCAAGAAGATTTCTTGAACTTCTTTATGAGCACGACCTCCAAGATCTTGTCTAATTTAGACTAATAAAAGGATATGTAAAAAAACATGATTATCATGGCCTGTACTAGGGATAATGATAAAAATCTTATTGTCACGATAAGAATCAGTAGTGGAATTCATTATTATCACCAGTGTATCCGAATCGAAACTGTGATTCAGATACATTGTCTACGATGCTATCAGGTGAGGTTCATGACGACATAGGCTGAATAAACACAAACTTCCTTTTTTGCCATTTATTCGCCAAAAGGGCTTATGAATTCACCAAAGATGTCTGTCATAATTGTATCATTATAATTTTTAATTATCCTTATAACGCATGTTACAGACCATGATAATCATGGTGGGTAGTTAACGTCCAAAAATATTCTTTCACAATTTTATCAATGCCGCTACGGTAACCATGAAGGCCTACGGGGAACTCTGAAATGTGGCTGACTAACGGGGCAATGGCACCCTCCTTTCCATGGAGGGACAAGGCACCACCCCCATCATTATTATCAATTTTATTTATCCCTAGTACACGTGTTGCAAACCATGATAATCATTATTGATAGTTAGAGAATGATTTTACCGCGTATGTTTACACCATATATCTACATATCAAAATATAATAGAAAAAAATAATAAAAAGGTCAGGTGTTGATATTAATTGGGTTGGCCAAATATCAGGGAACAGGCTAAATCAATGATTAGTTGATTTCTGTTCCAATAGATGGCGCTCTCCTATCTGAAAAGCATATATGCTCCTGGTCAGGATATGCCTTTTTCATTTTTAATATATACATATGTAGAAATCAGTTAGAGAATTTGCTCTTACAAGTTTGCTAGAGCCCCGTTCAATTTTCTTGCTCTCATTGGTGAAGTTGGACTTTTAACTTGAGGGTAGATTTATTAAAGGTTATTTTTATGAATTCACTAAAGAATTTTGTATTTTCACATATTTACCAGACGTTATTTGTTATATATCTAACAAAAGTTTCGTTAAATTTGTATTGTTTAAATTAGTTGAATGTATATAGCCCAAGCTTATGGTCAAATACATTTAAATTTAAAAACACTCTCCTATCCTTAATAACAACTAATATTTAAATTCAATACTCCCTTGTATCAATATTGAGTAAAATATACCAGACCTACAGGGAACAGTATCTTTTCAAAACATTTTTATTGTTCTCTAGCTTATGGGAACGAACGTCCTTCTACAAGAGAAAACATGGTATACCATGTTTATACCACGTTTTCTCCTGTAGAAGGGCCTCCGTGCCCGAAAGCTAGAGAATAAAAGTGTTTTGAAAATATCTTTTCTCCTAAACTGATATATTTTACTCAATATTTCAATGTTGTTATATAGAGATGATACAAATATTGTTTTTTAATGAGGACGGCATAGAAACATTGACGTAGTGAGTGAGCAATGAATAATCATTATTGTGAACAATGAGAGAAGCCAACAACCCCAGCAACTAAGCTCCGACCCCCATCAACATGGTATAAACCATGGTATACCATGTTTTCTCCTGTAGAAGGAAGTCCGTGCCCGAAAGCTAGAGAATAAAAATGTTTTGAAAATATACTTTTCTCCTAACCTGATATATTTTACTCAATATTTCAATGTTGTTACGTAGAAATGATACAGATATTGATTGTTAATGAAGATGCATAGAAACATTGACGTAGTGAGTGAGCAATGAATAATCATCATAATGAGCAATGAGAGGCGCCAACAACCCCAGCAATTAAGACCCCCACCACGACCCCCATCAACATGGTATACCATGGTATAAACATGGAATTCCAGATTTTCTCCTGTAGAAGGAAGTCCGTGCCCGAAAGCTAGAGAATATAAATGTTTTGAAAATATACTTTTTCCCTAACCTGATATATTTTACTCAATATTTCAATGTTGTTAAATAGGGGGATGATACATAATTGTTTGTTAAAGAGGATGGCATAGAAACATTGACGTAGTGAGTGAGCGATGAATAAGCATCATAATGAACAATAAGAGAAGCCAAAAACCCCAGCAACTAAGCTCCGACATCCATCAACATGGTATACCATGGTATAAACATGGTATAACATGTTTTCTCCTGTAGGAGGGCGTCCGTGCCTGAAAGCTAGAGAATAAAAATGCTTTGAAAATATACTTTCCCCTAACCTGATATATTTTACTCAATATTTTAATGTTGTTAAATAGGGGGATGATACATAATTGTTTGATAAAGAGGATGGCATAGAAACATTGACGTAGTGAGTGAGCAATGAATAATCATCATAATGATAATGAATCAAACAATGAGAGAAGCCAACAACCCCAGCAACTAAGACCCCCACGACCCCCATCAATCCGTAGAGAGAAGGAGGGGGGGGGGTGAGTTAAGCAATAAATTCTTTTAGTTTGTTTATGAAAGGCAAGTATCTCCATGGCAACCCAAGCCTTCAATTGAATATTTGATGCTTGCGTTATTTTCTTTGTAAAAAAATAGAAATAGCTTTGTGCGTTTTATTTAAAAATAGCTAATAGGCTAAAATAAATTTTATAAAGAACCGTTTTGCCGGCACCCTCCCTATATTTTTAGAACTTTATATTTTATAAATATATTTATTAAACCATTTAGGTTTTCTACTCTTTTTGGAGTTGATGTGAGGATTTTTCAGGCTCGATAAAAATTTTATATTTGTTGTCCCTCTCTTTCCTATATTTGGATTTTTTTTATCTTTAAATTATATTAGTATATTTCTTGTTGTATATGAATATGTTGTATGTGTCTGTGAATAATAATAATTATTATATATAATATATATATATATATGTTATGAATAATTTGTTTGTTGTTAGATAAAGGGTTGATAAAACAAAAGGATCGATACGATAAATGATTGAAGGTGCAGTCGTCATAAAAAAAAGATAATTATTTACCATCAAGTAGCTTTCATTTTCAATCACTTGAGGAAATATTACACATTAGTTATTTTCACAATATATAGAATTTATAAAGTTAATCCTATATTAGTGATTCAAAAATATAGATATGTTCACTACACGCATATTTACAACAAAACTAAACGTTATTCTAAAAACGATGATAACCGAAAAAGTAGAAATATCAATGAATAAAAATTTAAAATATAGAAATATTTGAGTTTTTAGATTATATAAAATTAAAAACAAAATAGGTTCCGAAGATGAGTTTGTTGCTTTATTGTATATTCTTCTCAAGCTTTCGCTATCAAAAACCCTGCTACATGAGTATATGACAAAGAAATCTTAATATTTGCCTAATATTGAAAAAATAGTACAAATATGATATTGTACTGGTATACGGTGCATAAATAAATGCATAATTCTCGTTGATTTTTAATTATTCCAGAATTGGCCAAATACCTACTGGGATAAGGTGCATAAATTAAGAAAAGGGCATCTCCTTATCGTGCAAATGAATTAAGAATGGGTATTTGGCTATTTCTGGAATAATTAAAATTCAACGAGAATAGTTGATATTTATTCCGATAGATGGCGCAAGCCATCAGCAACTTTCAGTTCCACGATAAGGAGATGCCCTTTTTATAAATTAACTTATATTGTTACGTCTTCCTATACGACTGTAGACTGATCCATTGTTGTATTGTAAACAACACCAGAGTGGGTTATTATTCCGATAGTCTCAACAAATATATAACTGGATGAATACAATTATGTTTGATAAAGGTCTTTGGTTTATATAAATTCTACAAGGCCGCAGTCACCGTTCGGAGGAGATTAATAGAATCGCTGAATGCCGTGGTCCATTTGGATGAGGAAAGTGAAGACTGGAATGCGTCTGATTCCACACTCGTCTTCTCAGTGATACGCTAACCTATGCACGGTGTAGCCACTGGACAGCTTCAATGTTAGTTTATTTTTCTCTTTACCATTGTCCTTTTTTGTTCCAAATAATTCATCAGTTTTCTAGATATCATTATATATTCCTGGATATCATCTTGTATTATTTATTTAAATAATCTATTGTTCTTATATCCTTGAAAATGAAACATCATTTTATTAATAGCAATACTTGATTCCACACTCGTCTTTTCAGTGATACGCTAAACTTTACATATCCACGGTATGGCCACTGGACATGTGTCGGACCTGAAAGATGTTGTTGAGTTCTGTGCTGCCTGGAGTATAGGAGCTCTATCTATGTTTCCTTCCTGTGGTGAATCTTTATAAGACCGGTGGTCTTATACAGATTCACCACAGGAAGGAAGCATAGATGGAGCTCCTATACTCCAGGCAGCGAAGACCACCGGTCTTATACAGATTCACCACAGAAAGGAAGCATAGATGGAGCTCCTATACTCCAGGCAGCGAAGACCACCGGTCTTATACAGATTCACCACAGAAAGGAAGCATAGATGGAGCTCCTATACTCCAGACAGCGAAGACCACCGGTCTTATACAGATTTACCACAGAAAGGAAGCATAGATGGAGCTCCTATACTCCAGACAGCGAAGACCACCGGTCTTATACAGATTCACCACAGAAAGGAAGCATAGATGGAGCTCCTATACTCCAGACAGCGAAGACCACCGGTCTTATACAGATTCGCCACAGAAAGGAAGCATAGATGGAGCTCCTATACTCCAGACAGCGAAGACCACCGGTCTTATACAGATTTACCGTAGGAAGGAAGCATAAATGGGGCTCCTATACTCCAGACAGCGAAGACCACCGGTCTTATACAGATTTACCGTAGGAAGGAAGCATAAATGGAGCTCCTATACTCCAGGCAGCGAAGACCACCGGTCTTATACAGATTCACCACAGGAAGAAAACAGAGATAGAGCTCCTATACTCCAGGCAGTTCAGAATCCAACAACAACCTCCAGGTCCGACCTATATCCAGTGGACCAAGTGTGCCTCTGTCTCCTTTAAACCCTCTATATATAGAATACGGGCGATATTAAAGACATTCCACTTCTTCAAATTCTGTCAATGAGTGTATTATACACAGATGGCGACAAATATTCGTCTATAAAAGGCCTCAAATATGTGATTTAAAATGGTAATAGAAACCAAACAAAATAACAGAACTCACACAAATTGAAAACTAAAAAAAAATCAATATAAATATTTGAGCCATTTCTTATAAAAAAAATGGTCGTCTCTGTTGTCTATTATAGTCATATAGTACGAATGGAAGGAAGTCTTTCTTCCACCAAATTATTCTTGAAGGATCCTTTATTTCTGTGGACTGGATCTTTGGAGATTGTTGGACAAAATGACAGTTAACATAGTTTTATTGACATCTTTTCAACACATGCAAAAGTGCACAGTCTTCCCTATTTTAAAATGATAATTATATATATATATTATATTTAAAAAAGAGAGATGTTTTTCTGTTTGAATTTAGATCATGTTGAGGATTATTGAAATGGAATTATTTGCTGGTTCTTTTTGGTACTAAATGATATTGGTGATGCAGTCGTGGTTAAATTCTTGAAAGAATAATAATAAAAATGGTTTTGATCAGTAATTGCTTTTATTGTGCTTAAGGAATATATAAAACATAATTTGGTAAAAAGTAATGCCTGGCTTAAGGCGAGTGAACATAGAAAACAAAAGATTATTTACATAATGTACAAAGTTTTGAGGTCGGCCACGTGAAACAACAACAACGAGTTTTATATAGGATAAGCGTGACCTCTGGCGGTCGTTTTAACAGAGTATTTGTATCTATGAAATTATGATTTAAAATAAAATAATAATTTTATATAACATTTCCCCCCTGTGAAGAAAATAATATGGGTAGAGAGAAAAGTGATTAAAAATATAGTTAAAAAAAAAGATAAAATGATGATAAAGAGAATACAGTGAGAGGTGATATTCCATGATCATATTGGCTTGTTGTGAGCCAATAGATTGGAAAAGACATGAGAAAAATGATATGTGCAATAATTATAAAATGTTGGCTGATAAAGAGTGAAAATGTGGCAAAGAGAAAAAAATAAATTGGTGTTCCATCATCGTATTGGCTTATGGTGAACCAATAGATTGGAAATAAATGAGAAAAAATGATACACATAATATTAAAAATGAGGAAGGAAAAATAAAATGCATGATTATAACAAAAGTGAGAAATAAAAGGGTGGTTTTCCATAATCGTATTGGCTTGTTGTGACCCAATAGATTGGAAATAGACAAGAAAAAATGTTACACATATATCATTAATGAGGAAGAAAAATAAAATTCAGAATTATTAAAAAGCATATGAATGAAAAATATAAAAATGATAGCATTGAAAAAAAACATTGGATGATTATAAAAAAAAAGGCATTTGTGAAAAGGTAATAGAAGGCAAGGGTAATATGTAAAAAAGGCAAATGTGAAAACAAATAATGAACATTTGTAAAGATAAAAGTAATGGTAAGAATAGAAAATGGCCATTTGAAGAAAAAGAAGGTGGAAAATATAAGAGGTAAAATTTACATAAGTTGGTCTCGCTAAATTTACATATTGGCAGAAACGCTTTTCGATATTAATTGCACATGAAACAAGTAATGGGGGTAATAATGCAAAATTTCAAAAATAAAAACATATTGTGAAATGAGATTAAATGAGAAAATATCAAAATATTAAAAGCTAGGAAATTAAAAAGATATGGAAATGTGAAGCTATATAAGGTATTGTGGTTATTAACGAAAATTATAGTGGCAATATGATTTTAAAACATGTTAAAGATAGCTTAATAAAATATTGAAGATATGGGAAATAGGTAATGTTATTTTGTTGTTGTCCTCTTGGCCGACTGCTTTGCATATGGCATTACAAAAACGATAAGGTGCAAATGGTTTAATTACAAATGTTTTAAATGTAAAATATGGAATATGTGCTATATTATATTTAGGTACAAATTATGCGAAGCAAAATAAGGTAAAAGGATCAAAAGTTGTGCTATTTAAAAGGCAAAAACAGCTATGGCAAAATTGATATTTGAGATTGAATTGCATAAAAAGGAATATAAATATAACAGACGATTTAAAACTATTGCAAATCATGGCGAGAATTTAAAAAAATTAAATGATGTAAGTTATGTAAAAGGTAGATACAAGGTACCTTGGAAGGGATGATTCTGGCTGGAGTTGATTACCGGAGATGGCTGGCGATGAAAAGGAGAAGGCTGCTTGAAACTTTTTGAGATGGTGATGGCTATGGTTGCTTGTGGAGATGGCTATGTTTGTTTGTGGAGAAGGCTATGTTTGATTGTGGAGATGGCTATGTTTGCTTGGAGAAGGCTATGTTTGCTTGGAGAAGGCTATGTTTGCTTGGAGATTGAATTGAGCTATGTCTTGTTGAAGTAGCTTATTTTTGATTGAATTGAGCTAAGTTTGATTGGAGATGGGCATGTTGACTTGAATTTGGCTATTTTTGATTGGGGATGGCTATTGTTGATTGTAGATGAATATATTTGATTGTATAGAGTATGATTGATTGTGGTAGGTTATGCTTGGTTGCTTTTTTTGTTGCTATGGTTGTTTGTAGGTGACTATTTTTCGTTGGAGAAGGCTATTTTTGATTGGGGTAGGTTATGTTTGATTTGCATATTTGAATTTGAAATTTTTGGCTCAGTAATTTAAAAAAATAAACAGGTAAATATCCTGTCGACTAATATTATATTTAAAAAAGAGAGATGTTTTTCTGTTTGAATTTAGATCATGTTGAGGATTATTGTAATGGAATTATTTGCTGGTTCTTTTTGGTACTAAATGATATTGGTGATGCAGTCGTGGTTAAATTCTTGAAAGAATAATAATAAAAATGGTTTTGATCAGTAATTGCTTTTATTGTGCTTAAGGAATATATAAAACATAATTTGGTAAAAAGTAATGCCTGGCTTAAGGCGAGTGAACATAGAAAACAAAAGATTATTTACATAATGTACAAAGTTTTGAGGTCGGCCACGTGAAACAACAACAACGAGTTTTATATAGGATAAGCGTGACCTCTGGCGGTCGTTTTAACAGAGTATTTGTATCTATGAAATTATGATTTAAAATAAAATAATAATTTTATATAACATATATATATATATATTTATATATATACATAACACTATGTACAAAGCTTTACACACTCAAGATAGTGAACATTGCTGTGATAGAGATGTACGGAGACATCTGAGGCTCTTCATTGGACGCACCAACAACAGAAAATTGAAATGAAACCAAAACAGCAGCTTTACACGCCAAATATAGAGGAAATTGCGACTGCTGTGATAGAGATTCAAAAGAATATCAGAGGCTCTTCATTAGACACGACAACAACAACTCTGTACAATGAATACGGCGCTTCTACCACCGCTGCAGAGTTTGGTGGAGAATCACCAGCGGGTCTCCGGCGACACCACGTATTTTGCGATCAACGAAGAAAACGTAGTTCGGGTGCTTTACTGCTGAGGAGATGGTGATGGCATGGTCCTCGAGACCAACTGAAAAGATCCAGGATTGCAGGTCCGCCCGATGATGGAGAACACCTCTCGGATGACGGCGAACGGCGCTACAGGACCAGTAGCGGTGGGCCAACGACAGGTTGTTAGAGAAGGCAATCAAAGTCAAGAAAAGTTGCTGACTGATCAGATCTGTCAACAGCATCTAGATCGTTGTACTTCCTGTAACAAAACTAATGGATATAAGTTGAGGAAGCTGGACTAGATGATGTGATAGTGAAAAGAAGTAGTTAATTATCTTAATATATCATCTGATTGAAATGGATATAGTTGAAAGCACGCGGAGTCGACGTAAACAACAGGCAAGGGTTAAGCTCCTTTTATTTAGACTGATAGCAATGGGGAGAGAGACTGCCACCACTGTGATTGGCTGGCCGGATCGTAGTGGTGACGTAGGTCCTCCCCGGCGAAAGTAGGCATATTCAACATGTCTTCAAAAACTGTCTATATACGCTCTCTCTTCCAGAAATATGTAATTCAAATTGAAACAGTAAATACATTGATGTTCTTAAAATTACAGATACTTCGGCCAGTAAATCTTTTTATTATCTCTACGTTTCGACAAACATCTTTTGTTCTCATCAGGAGCAAATAAAAGTTAAAACATTTAGCAAGGCGTTAAAAATTTACTGACCGAATAATATTTAAAAACTATGAATGCCGGCCAGGCAGCCTCTATCTTTATCACGTTATAATATTTCTTCTTTCCCTGCCGCAATTTCTTTTATATTTCGCTTTCTATAAATGAAAATACTGTAAAAAAAGCTACGCTTCAAATTCTTAAAACCTTCATTGGTCAGCTTAGGAGTATTTTTATTAGAACGAAAAACCTTAGTGCATGTATCATATGTAAATTCCAGTGTTTTTTTTTTTTTTTTCATTCCTTTATTTTGTATCTTTTCCTCGGATTTAACCTTTCAAATCATTTATGATCCCAATTGTCTTAATTAGGTTTTCTGGTATATGAATTTCATTTTCTCAATATTGATTGTAATCAGCTTTTACTTTTTATCTTCATTTGCAGAGAATCCGTGGTAAATCCATGTATAGTAACTATCTTTGCCTCCAATTTGGCCAGATTAATCTATTAGCTTGATTGTCTTTATATAATTTTCCCTGTATATAAATATCATGTTATCATTAAGTTCTATCACTGTTTCTCCTGCATGTATCCTATATTTCTGCTTGGAGAATCTGTATAAGACTAAAAGGTCTTTATAAAGCTTTGTTGTTGTTGTTGCTGCTTCTATCTTTATGTTACAGTGATGTTGTGACTACGTTGTGATATATTGGAATCTACACCAGACAGGGTCAACCACCTGCCATATCTACAGCCCCAGTGTAGATATATGAAGATAAATGAATGTATCACAGGGGGGATGGGGGAAATAAGAAGTTAAACATCCATCCTCTAAATATTTATGTAGAACATAATAATGTTTTATCGAATTTTCTAAGGAAAACTATTTCTTCTCGGAAACAGTTTTTTTTCTCAGAAAAGTGAAGAAAAAAAAGTGAGTTATAACTGAGTCATTTGTTGACATTTTCTAGAATTGATTCGTGTCTCCCCCAATTCTCACTAAATCCATTCAAACATTCTTAGACGCCCTGTGGGGTCGAATCTTTTCTTATTATTATTCCGTTTTAAATAAATATTTCCTATGAATAATCCGCTTAATAAATGTCCGTGTTGCCAGATATCATGTGTAAATTAAATCCACAATTAATCATACATACTTTAAATACTGTAGAACAGCGTTTCCTAATCTTTTTTTTTTTTTTTTGGTCATCGGTCCCGAATATTTTTGAAAAACAAATTTCCCAGAGAGATGATTTTTTTTTTCATCTGAAAATCAACTAGGTATTAAAGAAAAATTATATATGAGTTAAATATCAAAATTTCACTACAAAGTTGTCCCAAAAGTTCGTAAACACTTGAATAAAATTAATATACCAATATTATATATTCGCCGTTGTGTATAATGTCTTTGTATTATGTATTATTATACACCGTATACGCCGTAATAAAATTATTCACCATTAGTAGAATATCTTTGTATTATGTATAAAGTAATTATATTATGATGCATTAGCGCGCCATCTGTTATGAAAATTCGAAACTATTATAGACGCGTATGATTCTATTTAAAATTAAACATAAGGACAGTAGAAATTGTTTAATTTTTAAAAGAATCATACACGTCTATAATAGTTTCGAATTTTCATAACAGATGGCGCGCTAATGCACATAATTGTATTATGTATTATTATTTATTCGCCGAAATACTATTATTATATAGTAATATTATACGCCAAATAATAAGAAAAACAATGTTTTAAGAAAACAAAAAAAAACCTTTGGGGCAACTATCTTTTTAAAATTCTAAAATTGAAGCATTGAAGTAAATATATCGCTTATAGAAATATTTTTAAATATATTTTTTTAAATCTCCGTAAAACGGTCAAAAAATGTTGTACGGGCCATTCATACCTGGTCTACTGTAGTAGAAGGTTTCTAAATAACATAAGTACTGGTGTTTGATTGGATGTTCGGAAATAAGGTCACTGTAATATTTTTCAGAGTTATTGTCTAAATCCCGATATACACACATACAGATTTATTAAGACCACCGGCCTTATATAGATTCACCACAGGAAGGAAACATAGATGGAACTCCTATACTCCAGGCAGAACAGAACCCAACAACAGCTTACAGGTACGACGCATGTCCAGTGGCCACAGAATCCACCGTACATAGGTTAGCGTATCACTGAAAAGGCGAGTGTGAAATCATCTAAAAGATACAACTTCCTTTAATTTTTGTTTGTGAGTGTTTTTATTTCATTTATTTTGATTCTGAAAACAATATTGCAATCTATATAAAGAGGACGTACCTGGATCTGTAAAGAAAAAAAAAACAGATTTTTCTCAAAATATTTCGAGAGAATGCTCCCTTTTTATCAATAAATTGCACAATAAACTTGATTCACAAATTCTTGTAGATCACATGGAAACAACTTTGTCATTGGTCATATGATCTACAAGAATTTGTAAATTAAGTTTACTGTGCAATAAATTGAAAAGGAGGAGCAATTTCTTGAAATATTTAGGATTTTTTTCTACACAGATCCAGGTACGCCCTCTTTAATATAAACATTTGTAACGAATCAACTTTTGACTCAAAATATTGTAATCGTTTTAAGTGGTAATATCTACAGTTTGAGAATGATTAAATTCTCTTTGGGAACGTCGTGTACAATAAATACACCAGTAAACTATACACTTAGCGTTCTCGGCGTGTTGAGGATTGTGTCAAGTTGGAATTGTCAAACCGCTGGAATATCCACTCATGGACAGTTCAGTATCTACAGGTTAGCAGGTAACCAGCAATATGACAGCGTCTACACAGCCGTGTTACCCAGCAACGCCACAATAAACTACGTTATCAATTATGTAAATCTGGTAGACAACTTACCACACTACCGCTTCTACTGTATCGCCATAGTGTAGATCATTATTATCTACATTTCTCTTTCTTGATAAAGCAAAATTTAGATTATAGATACAAAGAATAAATTATTTTGTCAGATGATGGTAACAATGCTGTTACCGAAACGTCACCCACTATTAAATTATTTGGATTAGGTCTTATTACCTTGTATCTATAATTCTCTTTCTACTTCAGCCTACTATGTGTCAAAATACGTCCTTTATTTTATAAAGAAATAGCCTTAGATAATCCCTTAGTCAACATACACAGAATGCAGCGCTCTCTATCTTACGAGGTATGTTCAAAAAGTATCGCGACTTTTGTGTTTTTTCAAAAATTATTTATTTATTCATGAATACCTATTTTGTCCCCTTCAAAGTAATCCCCATGAGATATTATACACTTGTGCCAACGGTTTTTCCAATTTTCGAAGCAATTCAAAAAAATCATTTTTTAAAATATTTTTCAGCTCCTCCTTCGATGCCGTCTTTATCTCGTCAAGCGTAGCGTAACGTCGTCCTTTCATGGGCCTCTTCAGTTTAGGAAACAAGAAAAAGTCACAGGGGGCCAGATCTAGGGAATACGGTGGCTGCGGCATCATTAGTGTGTTGTTTTTGGCCAAAAGGTCGCGCACAAGCAACGATGTGTGAGCAGGGGCGTTATCGTGGTACAAAAGCCAATTTTTGTTCTTCCACAAATCCGGGCGTTTCTGGCGGATTGCTTCGCGCATATTGCGCATAACTTGCAGGTAATATTCCTTATTGACCGTTCTACCCTGTGGCAAGAATTCATGATGCACCACGCCCCTGCAATCGAAGAAAACTGTCAGCAAAACTTTCACATTCGACCAAACTTGGCACGCTTTTTTCGGTCTTGGTTCGTGCGGCAGCTTCCATTGAGATGATTGAGCTTTGGTTTCCACGTCATAACCATAAACCCACGCTTCGTCACCAGTTATGACCCTCTGGAGCAAATTTGGGTTGTCGCGGACAGAGTCCAACATCTCATTAGCAATGTTCATGCGATGCTGTTTTTGGTCGCAATTGAGCAATTTTGGTTCGAATTTCGCGGCGACCCGTCTCATGCCCAAATCATTGATAAAAATCGAATGGCACGAGCCAATCGATATGTTTAGGTCCTCAGCAACTTCTCTAACGGTGATTCGACGAATGGCCAATATCATTTTCTCCACTTCATTAATTTTTTCGTCTGTTGTTGAAGTGCTCGGGCGTCCGGCACGCTCTTCGTCGTTCACATCTTCTCGGCCTTCTGAGAACATTTTGTACCACCGATAAACGTTGCTTCGGTCCAAGGTAGCTTCTCCGTATGCCACAGTCAACATTCGGAATGCATCCGCGCACTTAATTTCGTTTTTCACACAAAATTTGATACAGGTTCTTTGATCCATTTTTTTTAATAGGTAAAAATCGAAGACGATCCAAAACACCTGCAAGCAAAGCAGCTGTCAACAATTAAGTGAACATTCAAAATGGCCGAGCTTGTCGGCATAAGTGAGAGACATGAGTACCAACATAAAGTCACAAAAAGATCGAAATTCGAATATACGTAACCCGCGAAAATTCAAAGGTCGCGATACTTTTTGAACACACCTCGTATATTTACAAAATCAACATTAACAACATTTTAAACAATATTTCACTTATTATTCCCGCCAAGGTGTTGTAAATAACTAGTGTTGGAATGATGCTCATGGCAAATACAAGATTAGGCCAATATATAATCGTTAATAGCTTTTTATTGACAAATTAGAAAACTGAACCTCTTTATATGAAGAATTCCAAACAGTCCTCTACCCAGACATCCTGTCTGGACTCTCTCAAGGGTAGCTTCCCTCGCTGAAGAAACTCGTAGACATATAAAACTATCTTTGATTAAAAAGGACAATATTGAATCAAAATATAATTTATTTACCTATATATTATACCAATAAATTATATTTCGAACCAATTTTTAATTAGAAATCTATTTAAAAAATATATAACTTTCTATAAAAGCAATGGTCGCCTCTCCCGTTGAGACCAACGTCAAAAATAGACGCCATCTATTGACCACCGCATCAAACTAGCGGATTCAGGTCGATGACAAAGCCACAACACCAGCTTTGGAAGCGTCCACCTGGAGACCATGGTTTCAGGCTAATGGCCCTCTTCAGTCTAGGGCGAACTTTTCCATGAGATCCAACAAAGGATTCTTTGACATTTATTTTGACGGGAAAAGCGAACTTCACTTTTATAGATCCATTTCCTCCCATCAAAATTTACATTCTATATACAGTTACGAGCGTCATGCGTTCTTAATAATTCTTCATCTCTGTCACCGTTTGCTTTTTTTTTTGGAATGGCGCTCTCCTATTGGTTGGCTACGATCACGCCACCTTTGCCCCCCACTCGCTTTTTGGTTTTTGTAACTATTGTGTTGGAGCGGGTCGCTCCTTAAATAATCTATTGTTAACAATACCTCATTATAGGTCCGCAAATATCGAAAGTATAGGTATGTAGCTTTTGTACTATTAAGGTGTATATATATACACATACTTATGTACATATGTAAGTACTATTATCATTAGGGATATATATGACACATCTACATAAATGTAGATATAATACTATATACTCTACTAATATATGCATTTATATAAGGCGCCAATTTATAATTGTAACAAATAGTATTTGAATAAAAACATTCAATCGGGTAAAACACGGGCGTTGCCCGGGTCATTCGGCTAGTATACATATAACTATGATACATTAGCGCGTCATCTGTTATTAAAATTCGAAACTATTATAGACGCGTTCTTTTTAAAAAATAAACAATTTCGACTGCCTTTAAACTGCTGGGAGGGTTCACCACTGATGAGTCAGGCCCTCCCATTAATTTTTCCATTTCAGTAAGGACAGTAGAAATTGTTTATTTTTAAAAAGAATCATACGCGTCTATAATAGTTTCGAACATATATATATATACATGTTTTCTTATATAATCATTTGTTCATTTTTTTTTCTGTAGCCATTGATCAGATATTTCAATAAAATTTCTTAAATATTGTCAATTATCTATATATTATAATAATTCAATATATCCACCTTTCTTCTGTACACATTTAATACAGGGTTGTTGGCAACTTGCAACTTTGGTAAAACGCCGTAACCAACTCTCTGAACCACCCTCATGAATTTTTCCTTGGTAAAGGAAAGCCTAGGGTTTTTCGATACTAATGTTGTTTTATAGGTCCATCGCATTGATTGACGATATGAGGAAGAAGAATTATAGTGATAAATCCAAATCACATGTTATCACATCTTCAAACATTTGAAAAGGTACTCGAGGAATGTCTCCATGAGGTCTAAACAAATCGCTTCCATAATTTGCCTCATTTCTCGTGTTAGAAGTTTTGACACCTATTTTGAGCATAATTATAGATAGCAAAGTGTTTAAAGTTAACTTCCTTTATACGGGAAAGTTTTTTGATAAGTCGTCATTGTCATTGGTCACAGTGGTACAGCCTGCACCACGCTGACGAGGGCCAACAGCTCCAAACGTGTTCGTGGTTAGCTTTTCTTGATTCATGTGTTCGTGGTCAAGACTTTTTTATTTAATAATTTATATTTAAGGATTTATAAGGTAAATATGTGTTAAAATTTGAGGCAGTAATGCTCTTTATGGATATGCCGGTTATTTCCAAATTGAGGGTGTTGGCTTTGATGGGTATAAATACTTGTGTGGATAAAGATTACTGTTCCTCCTCCTTGTCCTGAAAGTCTTGTCAGATTGTGTTGCGAATCTACATTCTGTGGCATGGTTTAAGCTAAGTTTAACAGACAAGGGTTATATCTATATCAAACTCATTTAGAAATTCCGTAAATAATGTTTTCTTTTTGCGCAAGCCACAAGCATTCTAAGTGTATTATTCGGGGCCTGTTTTTTTTTTTTATGAATGTGAAGTTCATTTGCAGGCGATTGTAAGAAGAACGTTCTCACCAATAGCGGTAATTATGTTGGGATCGTTTAAAAGAACGCCTTTAATTGCACTTTCAATGGGGTTAATGGCCTGGGTTACTGTGGATTCTGACTCGTTCTGGCAATGGAGTTTGTTTGTTTTCTTGCAAATAGAACACTCACGCCAATTTTCTCTTTGCTATCCTTTGCAGTTGGTACATTTAGGGGTTTGTCTGGTCTTTTAAACATGCTGATATGAGAGGTGGTTTTCACCACATTCCACACATCGTGATATTTTCGGCATTCGTATTGTAAGTGGTCATAATTTTGACATCTATGGCATTGTCCAGGACCTTTTGGTGCCCTATATGCTTCAAATTTAAAGATCAAGTCAGAGATGTGAGTTACATTAAATATACATCATGTATATCGGGAGTCAGACAATATTTCTGAAATATATTTGATACATAGTGATCTTGATTGAAGACACATGAGATAACCAAGTGTGCATACACTCATGGAGAAAACTTGGAGAAACATGGAGAAAACTCTGAAAGATATTACAGTGACCTTTATTGAAGACACACGAGATAACCAAGTGTGTATACACTCATGAACAAAACTTTAGGAAGTTGTACCTTTTAGTATGTATATAGGGATTCAGACAATAAATCTGAAAGATATTACAGTGATCTTTATTGAAGACACACGAGATAACCAAGTGTGTATACATTCATGAACAAAACTTAAGGAAGTTGTACCTTTTAGTATGTATATAGGGATTCAGACAATAAATCTGAAAGATATTACAGTAACCTTTATTGAGGACACACGAGATAACCAAGTGTGTATGCACTCATGGACAGAACTTAAGGAAGTAGTTCATTTTAGTATGTATATAGGGATTCAGACAATATCTCTGAAATATATTTACAATGACCTTTATTGAAGACACACGAGATAACCGAGTGTGAACAGCCTCTGCCTCCTTAAAATTTATTATCCACTTCCTTAATTTTATCCATGAGTGTCTATTGAACCTCAGCGTGATGTTCATATCACACACATCGTACTTTCCTTGATCAGGAGGAAGGGAAAACTCTCTATAGATGAACTAATGGATTTTTCAAATTTTAGAGATTTTTCTTTATAAAGAGAATCTTACAGAGAAGTTTTGCGATGGAAATAATGAAACATTGGTTCTTTTCTACTGAGAATATTTCTATATAGAGGGGGGAGGGGGGTTCATGAGAGTTTTCGCCGTGTAAAATTATATTTTTAAGCGAAATGTTGACTCTTTCTCTTCCATTTTTCTCTGTTGTATATCAATCTATGATTAAATACATTGATTTCTGGTCTGAGATTGGTCCATTAACACTTCAACAGCTTAAACATAAGTTTTTGTAAATTTGACCGATTTTATAACTCCTCTCATTGGATGTTAGAAAATCGAAGCCGCTCCTGTACTGATGAAGGTCAAAGCTTGAAACTGTGGTATTCTGGTTGTTGACTGTTATCTGGATTTTCATATACTGGTGTTATAGATAATTCACTTAACTCAATCTGAGCGTGTTACTCATGAATAATCAACAAAATGTATATTGTGAAAAAATATCACAAATGTGATATTGTACTGGGATAATGTGCATAAATTATGAAAAAGGCATCTCCTTATCATGCAATTGAAAGTTACTGATAGTTTGCACCATCTATCGGAATAAATATCAACTATTCTCCTTGATTTTTAATTTTTCCAGAATTGGCCAAATACCCATTCTTGATTAATCAATAAACGATAACCACGGACGCGTTTCGGGCTGTTGGCCCTCATCAGCGTGGTGCAAGCTTTACCTCAACGGCCAAAAAATTGGTCATTCAGGCATCCTGAAAAATCATAAAACGGGTAGTTAAGGCCAGAATTGCGTGAGACCGCGACACAATGTGAAAAAATAGTACAAATGTGATATTTTACTGGGATAAGGTGCATAAATTATGAAAAAAGACATCTCCTTATCGTGCAGCTGAAAGTTGCTGATGGCTTGCGCGCCAACTTTCAGTTGCACGATAAGGAGATGCCTTTTTTCATAAAATGTATTGTTTTACTACATTTTTAAAAAGGGAGAAGCAATTTTAAGCTTAAGAATACAATTCAGTCATCAAATCACAAAATATATTCATGTTTAAAAATACAAATTTATAATC